>OY720678.1:88529929-89129929 GCA_963170755.1 Amphimallon solstitiale | reverse complement strand
ATATTTTTATAGTTAGTTTTTTTGGTGATGCATATCTACAGCGTGTAATTCTGTAGTCATCACTGTGAATTTATGTAAAGCAAGATCTTATTATCCCCATTTAATTTCTGTTGTAATTATACTTTGATAGTTTCTTTACGTTAACCATGTTTGTGTGAATAAATGCTTCTTAAATTCAATTTTTAGGTGTACATTTGTAATTACGTGTCATTAAGTTAATTTTAAATGCATTTAAGCTCATTTGGCAATTTTATTATCTTTTAAATTAGCTTATGGTTTTCTTATAAGTTATGTAATAGTTTGTATATATCGGGTGATCCACCCATATGTTTCATGATTTTGATTTACTTTCTTTTAATTGTTAAACTGTACTGGGCAATTCTATATTTTTATTTAAAACTATTTTATTGTCAAATTTAAATCTAATGATCCTTAGTAGATCTTCGAATATTCTATCCTTGGGACAAATTAGATCTCATTAAACTTGTTATTTGAATGTTTATCTGGTGTTTGACTGTTTTACTACCTAGTGTACCTTAATTATTCTTGCTGCCGGTATAAGTAGTATTCTGGAGTGGGTTTAAAACTGAATGGCAGCTGGCGCCTACAAGGCATCCATCTTCAGTATTCTGAATGACGTACCCCTAAAACCAACTAATTAGAGGCAAAGCACCACTCCATCTTTTCTACCGCACACTAGGGAAGTAAGGTAAGGCAGGTTGAAGGTGACACACAGGAATTCTCCGAAATTTTCATAAGTTTATATAGACGAAGCTACAGGATTGTAACTCCGACGAACGGGCGCATCTTTTATTTGCCGACCGGATGACATTATTTTAGTTGCCGTCAGCATCATTTGTGCCTCCTTCTGCCAGGACAATCCTAAGGCAAGAGGGCAGGTAGCAGTTGTCATATCTAATACGTAATAAACATAATTAACAAGGTGAATATATAAAATATAGTAGGTACCTAATAGTAATCAAATATAGCAACAAATAAGAAAAACCAGTAATAAAAATTATTTTTTGCTCAAAAAGACAAATTTTTTGTGAGTGAATGGTATAAAAGCGTTACTATTTCCATATTTAAAATGGGAGAAAAAGGATCCCAGAGAATTATAGGGGAATTAGTATATGTGTTACAAATACATTAACTTAATACAAATAAAAAGGTCGATTTTCGACCAATAGGCGCCACTAGTGTATATAAATGTGGATGAAATTGCAAGTGATAACAGTTTTTTTCCGCAATACCTTACAAAGTGGTGTCATTTTGCGTGTTTTGACTAGTTTGACGAATATTGCAAGGCCACTGCAGAATTACATATATGTATCTGTATACAATTGGCACTTCATGCTACCTACAGTACATAACGACGTTTTGCCACTATGGCAATTACACATCTGGATCTACATCAGAAAATGATGGAAGTATATGGTCAAGATTCTTCTGTAAAGAAAATTCGTGTTTCGTATTATCTCAGAGAACATTTTCAAACATATGTGGATGAAATTGCAAGTGATAACAGTTTTTTTCCGCAATACCTTACAAAGTGGTGTCATTTTGCGTGTTTTGACTAGTTTGACGAATATTGTAAGGCCACTGCAGAATTATATGTATATGTATACAATTGGTACTTCATGCTACCCACAGTACATAAAATTCTTATTTATGGTGCTGTAATTATTAAGAAAGTGTTATTGCCTTTCGATGAATTATCGGAAGAACATACACTTCGTTAAAATCAATGAGGATTTATTCTATAGCCTCCTATTGAGCTCAGATCCTCTCCTGATTTCATATCAATCCAGAGCATGATTCCGTTGCTGGAACTTACAGACGAGGACACTTGAACTTAAGGAGTACTCATATGAATGATTTTGTAACCTCACGATTTCTTTTCACAGTGTATTTAATGTTTCGGGCGAGACACTAGTCCGCCTTCAACAAGATGAAGAATCATAACATATGGAAAACTGCTAGCAAGAGATGTAAGAGAAGAAGCTTTTAATAATTATAATTTGACAAATATTTAAATATGTAAAATAACACAGAAATGTTATTTGTTGCATTTGTAGAATTGTAGATATTAGATATATTAGTGTAGAAATAAACGAGTAACCCATAAATATTTACCAAATATTGAAAATTTATAATGTAACTCAAATTTGTAATATGTAACATTACAAATTTAAGTTAGTTGAGTTAGTTATAGAAATGTGCCACACTGCGTTACAAAATATAGCAATAAATTTTAAATCCACAGTGGTTTCCACGCTCGACCCACACCACATCAAATCTATAGCCTCCTAGCAGTTGTCAGAAAAGTACTATTAACATTTGGACTAATTTGTGGAGAACTATGATATGTAGCAGCTTTTTGAATTTATGTTGAAATTTATATTATATGAGAAATTACTTTGTGAGGAGGGAAGACTCGTATGATTAGCCTCATATTTATTTTGTCTGTGTCTTGTCTTGGCTATGTGTATGTCAGAAATAGATTATATAATATGTACTTACAATGAGTCGTTATCCATTCTTTATACATATTTATACGGCAGAAAATAATTCAACAAGATTCAATTTTTAACCTACTTATACAGCGTGATTCATTTCTCGTTCATTTTCAACACTGTGCGACATTGCAATCGTTGCCAAGATAGAAAACGATCAACAAAAACAATTACTGCCTTCTATAAAATGACACAACACCTCAATATGCCTATGCAGTCAAAAAAAAAACAAAATGTCTAACTTTCGCTAAAGAACCGGTAAGGTGCAAGCTGGTAATTCAAGATAAACCCGTGGAATAGGTAATGCAAATTAAATACCTAAGAGTATATAAACATATTCAGTCACCAGAATCAAATCAGGTTTGTGAATGTCTAAGTGATGTTATATGGAAGAATAAACACATGAGAATAGAAAACAACATCCGTATTTATAAAACATGTGCGAGACCGGTGCTGACCTACGGCATCGAAGCCAGAGTAGAGACCAATAAAACAAAAAGAACAATGCGATTATGCGAAATGAAGACTCTGAGGACTATAGCAGGCAAAACTCTTTCGGATCGAGTAAGTAACGATGACATTAGGTAGATATGCGGAGTTGAAGACATAGTAAGATGGGGAAGACAGCGAAGAAGACAGACACATAGAAAGGATGCACAAAAGGAAATTGTCCTTATTGGAAGGGACAACAGACGAGAGGGCAATGCCCCCGCCCTCCGGAAGACCGCCAAAAAGATAGCAAGATAGATGGAATTCGCTGTCGCAAGTAAACAAGAATCGAATCGTCTAGAAGAATAAGAAGAAATATTTTTTAAATTTGTTATTTATATTTTTAATAACCAAATTATTATTTACCGACCAAGGACTAAAAAACAACATTAGAAAAAGATTTCTCCTGAAGATTTAGTAAAATATTGCGAAATCTTTGATAACATAAAAGGTGTTAAAAAGCATTTTGTCTCCCATTAACCTGCTTCATTCTTTTATTTAATTTAATCTAAATATATTATTATTTTCAAAAATTAATATTTACTCTTAAAACGGCATAATTGAATTTTTCTTCTTTCTTTCGTTTTCAATTAATTTCTCTCGTCCGTTCTTTCCTTAACGGACGAGAATTACGCAAGAATAAACACCTATTTAATACTTAGTTGTCTGGAAGTATCTTAAGAGCTGAATGGAACGTCTGAAACTGTGGTTAGATCCAGAGAAAAATAAACATTAAAATTAATTGAAGCAGATGTAATTTTAACTGTAATTTGGCCACTGTGCGCTCTATGGACTCATTAGTAACCCACGAAAACAAGTCCGCGTCCTCCAGTCTTTCATTGTGTTCTTATTTTCGCGTGCATTAACGAAATTTTCGTTTACTATTGTTCATGTTGTGAAATCTAAAAGCTTCCTTTATTAAATTCGAATCCCGGTCAAATTGCGGCCAAGAGATATTTAATTTCCGCGATTGTGTTTCGCAGAAAATTAAATAAAAAGTACGCGGAAAGGACGAATAGTTCGTGGAATGACGTATCTATGGCGCTGTTTCACATAGTTTTTGTTGAGCGCTATGATATCCACTCTTTAACACTTTTAATGGTTCGATAGTTGTTTTAATATTAATTTTAGTCGACTTCATCGTCGATAGCAGCGCCACCTAAGGTAAAAATAAAAACCAGTAGAATAACTCGTTTTTATGTTCTTTTATGAAACTCCTAAATTTATTTTATTGAATTTACCGTATTTTGAAGCCTGCACTTGTTCTATGACATTTAAAAGATATTTAAGATTTCATATGGCTTCAAAACAATGTTTAACAGTCAAGACTTCTTATAAAAATGTTGTTTGATGTAATAAAATCAACAATTCCTATAAAACAGTAAATGAAGAGAGTTGTCACTTTATCTTCTTTATCAAGAATTTAGTAAAGGACAAATGGAAAGGATATTATCTAGTTTTCCATTGGCAACATTCCAACAATTTAAACATCAGTATTTCTATATACATTTTGAGTAATTTATTATACCGGGTGTCCCAGCGTAGAGGTAAAATCTATTATTGGTATCTAATAATGTAGATAGCCATAATTTTTAATAAAATTTAAAAATATTTTCATTTATAGAGAGAGTTCGACAACGATGAACAAACACAAACTTATGTTTTTTTAAATGGAATGCTATGCATTTTTTTACATTTTATTAAACTGACATTGTATTTGTCGATTTCAACTATTTCTGAGATATAGCGATTTTTCGTTAAAAATTGTACAACATTTGAAACGTTGCTATGAAATAACAATTAATGATGAAATACCTATTTTATGGTCTCAATTAGTAGAGATATCTTTTAAGTACGTGAAATTAATGTTTATTTCGCCATATCTACGCATGTTCTTTGGAATTACATACCATTCGCAAAAGTTAAAAATCCTAAAAAAAATTAATTAATTTACCAATTAAAAATATATACTTTCTTCCACCTGAGGGCGATTTTGCAAAAGTTATTGGATATTATATCTGAATTAACCCGATTACGACTTAAAAATATGAGTTGCAATGACTTGCACTACAACTATAACTAAAATTAATCGAAAAGAGTTACTTCTATTTTCCTTTTAGAAATAAGTAACTTTTATTAAAATTTTAAAACTTATGAGAAGTTTCGAAGTTTATAAATTAGCAATAATATAAAAAATATCGCAGACGCTGTGTGTCAAAAATTGTTTAAACGTTAAACTTAGATTTATAGCTTCAGTTTAAGTACATGAATTTACGTTAAGAGAGGCATTTACCAACTGCATCTGGGCAAATAGAAACTTATGCAACTTGTATTACTAGCGGGACGGTAGACGCAAGGAGGTGTGAGTAGGTGGAGCTAGACGATATTCGGGTTTCGATCAGAGCGCTTCGGTTTTATTCACAGATTCTGTCGCTATGTAGATCGGGAAAAGACGCTCTATTCTGAAGTGAAAAAATGGCGGTTCTAAACCGGTAATTTAATACTAATAATTACGTCTTCAAGTAGGGTAACAGACAATTTTTATTTTTAAACGTTTTCAAAACATTTATTAAAAATTACGCGAAACAGCTACCGTACATAAAATGAATCGTCAAATATTTAAATTCTGAAATCTGCTCGCATATTGGTATTATGTACTTGCTAAACTAAATCGAATTAACAAATATCAAAATAAAATAAAATTGTAGACTAAAAATTACTTATGTGGTATTTTGATTTTTCATTCCACTTGCATATTTCCTTTTTTTGTTGTTGATTTTTTATAATAATTCGATTTCCGCTTGCTCATCTGTTATATACACTCCAGTATTATAGGTGCTGCATTTCTTTTTTATTGTAAAAACTGTCTGTCGTTCGGATTCAAGTCTGCAATATATTATGTATATACATATTGCGGTATTATGTACTTAGTTAAACTAAATTGAATTAACAAATATCAACATAATGTTTTTGCAATTAGTACCGTAATCATACCATTTATTTCACTAGTGCTGTAATAGGGTCTATTGCAGCACTAGTTGCGTAATAGAAATGGAACATTTAAACAGATTTATTTTAAGTTGGTCACATTGCAACAGAAATGGAGATGTCAATATGACATTTTGTAAGCAAGTTTGAGGTTTTTATATTAAAATTCATTGTAAGATTTGATATTTTTAATTAATCTTTGAAATAGTACAACTATTATAAACATTTATATTAACGTTTGAATTATCTTTCGAAGTGATAGTGATACCGTGTGCAGTAGAAACATTCTGTTGAAAATTATCAAAAATGTGTCAATTTTAAATTAACTTGTCAATTTAAATCTTGTGCCAAACCAAGGTGACAACCGCCACAAAATTTCCCTTGATTATCAAATTTTTCTCGTTTTGCTTTTGCAAAAAGAGAAATTTTAAAACTAATTGCAAAAAATAGCATAAAAGACACGTTTCATTTGACATTAAAGCACTCATTCAGTTAAGAAACTCGTGACTACGCCACTCGTTTCTTAAACTCTGAATTCGTACTTTGAAACGTCAAAATGAAACTTGTCCTTTAATATACTAAAATAAAATTGTAGACTAAAAATTACTTATGTGGTATTTTGATTTTCATTCGACTTGCATATTTCCTTTTTTTGTTTTGTTAATTTTTTATTATAATTCAATTTCCGCTTGCCCATCTGTTATATACACTCCAATATTATAGGTACTGCATTTCTCTCTAATTACAAAAACTGTCTGTTGTTCGGATTCAAGTCTGCAATAGCCGACCGATTCCGATAGATTTGCGACTTCGCTAGGTCCGGTAGAGATAGCGTAAAGTGGGGATAGACGATAGGATCGCTTCCAAAAACACTTGTGTGAAATGTGTGTGACAATGTTTAGCATTTTCAATTTTCTATCTTCAAATATAATTACATAAATTTGATTTTTTTATATCTTTCATCAAATGTGCAGCTGGCGCGTAGAAGTTGTTTTTTTCTTTTGTGTACTAGCCATAGTTAGTAGACATTAATCAAATGTATGCATTTTTGTGGTTATAACCTTTTTAAGAAAGTAAATTAATACAAAAACTGGTCTTGACATTATAAATTTATGCATTTTGCATCGCTAATCCAAATTTGAGATTGCAAAATGATAAAATAAATTTAAAAAACGCAAAACGGCTATGCCTTACGGAGCCATAGTTTTCGATAGGTAAACGCTCCTCTTAAGTGAGAAATGAAATATGTATTTAAAATTGGAATTAATAGATATGATCTATGTTTGGGGAAAAGTGATTGTTTGCTGGCACAAAGATATACAACCAAAAATATCCAAATATGGGACTGCCATCAATGAGTGCTTTTCGAAATTTGTTAACGATTTGAAGAAACTGGCAGTACTCCGTATGAAAAAGGAGCCGTGTTATTGCTGCCGTAGAAAACGCAGATGCACAAAAGGTTCTTTTGTTATGCGTTCAAGAAAATACTCATACAAGTGTGCGTAAACTTTCAAGAGTCCTTGATGTTAGCCAAACTGTATTAAGAGAACCTTAAAGAAGATTTTTTAATTTGTTATATGATAACTTATAATTATTGTAATATTTGCAAATAGTAACTTAAACATTCTTCATGCTTTTGCGAAAGTTATAGAAGTGTTTAATAACGCACATTTAAATACTTGTATTGACGGTTTGCTTTTCAAGTGAAGTTATAAATCTAAGTATGACTTCTTTAATTTTAAAGTAAATTCAAAGTTAGTCTAAGTATGATGACAAACATTTTTATGACACAGAGTGACTGCGATATTTTAACTATTGTTAATTCATGAACTTCCACACTTTTCATTTTATGTGTTTTAAGATTTTGATAAAAATTACTTATTTGTAAAAAAGAAAATATTAGATATATAATATTAGATTCGAAGTAACTGTTTTCGATTAATTTTAATTATGCTATGTGTAATTAAGTCATGGTAACTCATATTTTAACTTTTGCAATATCGCCCACAGGTCGAAGAAAGTATATGTTTTTAATTAGTAAATTTTAAGTAGTTTTCAATGACATATAAATATACAGACTGTTCCGTTTAATTTTTTTTAGAATTTTAAACATTATCGAATGGTACTTATGTAATTTTAAAGAACATGCGTAGATATGTCGAAATAAACATTAACTTCACGTACTGAAAAGATATCTCTACTAATTGAGCCCATAATAGGTATTTCATCATCAATCGTTATTTCATAGCAACTTTTGTTGTACAATTTTTAACGAAAAATGGCCATATCTCAGAAACAATTAAAAATCGACAAATACAAGTTGATGTCAGTTTAATTATAAAATGTAAAAAAAGTTTGTGTTGGTTCGTCGTTCCCGAACACTCTGTATAAATGAAAATACTTTTAAATTCTAGAGCTTATGATTATATACAATTTTTGTATAAAAAATTATTTGCTACATTATTAGATTCCAATAATGGACTTTACCGCTACGCTTGGACACCCGGTATATATGGTACTTTTCATTCACACAAGTAACTTATCAAAGACATATTAGACATATAGTCACAGTCTTTTGGTGAATTGATAGTACACATAGTGGAGAAGTAGTAGTAATTTAAAAAGTAACTAAAAATGTGTTGAATAATAATATCGCATTTGTAAAATTAAACAGTGTACATAAAATAATACCTAAACTTGAGTTAATGAAAGTAAATGTAAGTCACAAGGTTTTATAAGAAAATGTTGGGGTACATTGTAAATAGTTGGCAAAAGATGACATGGTCAATAAACTGATAAAATAGCTACTAGGATTTTGTCTTATGGGTAAAAGAATTCAATTTAACTGATTTGCAAAATTTACCTTCACTGGTAAAACTTACTTACTTCGTGAAACCTTTATCTTTTTGCTCAAACCATGAATTTTACATGCTTTGCTTTCTAACTCCGAAAAAACTAAGTAAAAATCCTATTTTCGGCACATTTTTCTCTCTCCAAAACATTCTTAAATGCAGACCTAAGATGCAGATAGTAAAATCTGACTTGTGGAAAAATTGTTATAATTTATTTCCACTAATTAACTTAAAACTACTGTTGACCATACCATATCTTCCACATCGATGGTCTTAGGAATAGACATAGCTTTTTGCAGCAAATATACAAGTCTGAATTTTATGAACTTTTAATATTTCATGAAATATGTAGAGAACTTGCTCTTTGATTCTCTGTACATTTTGTTACCAGAATAGCGGCCAAATAGGTAAAGCTATCAATACCAAACTTTATATTTATGAGTATTATCTTAATATTATGATAAAAAAAATCAAATTTGAACAATATCTGGTCAACTACTAAGTTTAGGCAAATCCCTAAAGAATACAAGAGTACTCAAAAGTTAACTTGAGATAAATTTTATAAAAAAGATTTTCAAAATTCCTATTGGAATCTATATAGTATTTAAGGCTTAATTTTGTATCATTTTTGAGTGAAAAAGAATTCAAAATTCCGAAGCGAAAGTAACTTTATCTAATAGTAGTTTTTTTTTTAAGTATCTCACAAGTTATGCATTTTATACGAGTTTATTATATTTGCAAAAGTAAGGTTTACTTACTTAATTTGGAACAGCTTTTATATACAAAAGAAATCGAAATTACATACTTATAAGAAAGTCGTGTGGTACCCACACCTAATTTTTTGAATTAGTTTGTAAAACAATGATTATAAAATAAAGAATTCTAAGCAAGTCGACGTCCCTTATTCACTTATGTTAACGGGAAATACATTTGCAAATAGGAATGTTGCTCGTAACAGTCACTTTCTTGTAGTATTATCGCCGTATAGTCTTGCAAACTGTCAGAAATGGTTATTAATTTCTATATTTAGCACAACCTACATGTGTCATATCGAAAATGGGTGTCTGTTTGCTTTCATTACGATACTAACATACATACATTATGATCTAAATGTTTTCCAAACTGCCTACGAAATCGGAATCCTGGGACGTTGAGGGATACCAGACGTGTGTATCGAATATGGCCTTACAATCACTCGACTTGAAAATGGGTATTAGGAAAGACACGAAAATAGGTGCCTAAGAGTAACAGATATAGATAAGTAGGTATATACATATATATATCTAGATATCTTTCAATATCCATATTATTTTATCACCTCTCAGTTTGTGAACTTATCTTCATACTTTCGGTACATACGTTTTTGTATATTTCTGACATTTCTTCGGTTGATATAAAAATAAATTAAACTTTCTTTACAATTCGCGTCGATATTATTCGTGTAGTGGAACTAAATGCATGTCTATGATTGATCAAGGCCTTTTAATAAAACTGCATAGATAGTAGCGACTGTTCTAAGCCTAATTGTTACTTTTATAGAATTCTCATTTGCATTAATATCTTGTTAGTCATTGTAACTTTTTAGATGACAGCTTGCTTTCCCATTGTCGTTTTGCTAATAATTATTATTGAATTACATTGCCGCTACACCAAGATGGCCAATTACTTTTAATACATTTCTTGTACATTTCGGCAAGGAATTTTAATATATTTATTTATTTACTTATTTATATAATCTTGACTGTTGTAGCAGACACTTCTTGGTGAACCATTTTTAACTCCATACATTAAATAACTTAAAACATTTGGTTTGTTTCACTATGAGTTTATTACTCTGACATATATGTTTCGGTTGTTACACCAATATCAAAGAGGTATACAAATCTAACTTAAAGTCTATAAATGTTTGTCTTATATACTTGTCTGTTCTTGTGTGTGGTGGGGTGTTATTATGTTGTTAATGAGAGTGTCTATGAAGGGTGTATTGCCAAATCCTATCTGTGTGTTGGTAACTAAGTGTTTTTGTTTTGGAGCTTGTTTTATTCCTAGAGATCTAATCTTTTGCTTTTTGTAACATTATGTATTAATTCGCAGTTATCTATGTCGGAAAAGTGGTTGTAATCTATACAATATTCGGCAAAGCCTGTGTTTTCTCACTATGTAATATTCCATTTTTATGTTCTTTGACTCTAGTTTTAATAGCTCGTCCACTTTGCCCAATATAGATAGCTTCACAATCTTTACATTTTAATTTGTAAACACCTAATTGTTCCATTTTATCTATTTTATCTTTGTTGTTGCTAATCATTGTTCCTAAATTTGTTTTGGTTACCCAGCTTATTTTGACATCTAATCGTTTCACTATTTTGTTTATTTTGTTAGCAAGTTGGGGTATATATGTAATTTTGTGCCATTTTTGTGTATTTTCTGTTAGTTTCGGGTATAAGTATTTGTTCTTGTTATTGTGCTTTTCTTTTTGTTTTACCAGTGTTTGTATGATTTTAGGGTCATATCCATTATTTATTGCAATTATTTTATTGTGTTTATTTCTTTATCAAGGATATCTTGTTCAGTGGTATGTTTGTGGCTCTATGTATATAACTATGGAAGGCTGCCAAGTTTATTTTCTTGTCGTTTTCAGTTTCTATTGTAAATTGTATCTTATGGTTTATAGAATTTATTACTTTTAAGAACTCCGTTAATTGCCTCTCTGTACCTTTCCAAATGCAAATTACTTGTTGGATTAAAACCTCCATCTGTTTATATGTTTCATTGTTGAATTTGAAGTAATCTTGGTCTAGGCATAAATTTAATGTTTCTTTAATATCTCGTTTGTCTGTATCATGCAGATTATTGTTATTTATTTGTATATCTATTATCTTTTTTATTTCATTTATTGGGATGGAGGTGAAAAGGCTTTTAATATCAAATGAGACTTATTTAGCATTGTATGTCTTTTAAGTTGTTCGTTAATTCAATTGTATTTTTTTATTGCGTATTTTGATTTGAAAATTTATTTTTGTCGGTAGTTTTTTATTTAAATACTGGCAAAGTTTGTACGTTGGGGCATTTATGTATGATACTACTGCTATCATTGTGGTGTTGTCTTTATGTAGTTTTAATTGGTCATATAGTATTGGCGGTCGTGGGTTCATTATTTATATATATTATATAATCAACAAGGAAATTATCGCATATACATAAAAAACATGAAATAGAAGAATATCGGGTATATTCCGCTGTAGAGCAACCATAGATACGTGTTTCTGACTCATTGGTCATCATCAGTACAGTGTAGACAATAAGGTGGAATAATCTTGGAGATGTATGCAACATGGAAGGCCATAAGTTGACAGGCCGTCATTTGTAGCTTTTGGTGGAAGATCTTCAGTTTTAAAGAATGACAATGGTTTCCTCGTGGCGAGGATATTCTAACTGCTTCAAATGGCGGTCTGTCACCTGATGGTTAAAAAAATATTGAATGTTTTTTAGATTTCGGAATAAATCAGGTCTGCACTGGAGCATAGAGAAGATAAACCTTGTTGATTTCTCCTGTTTTTACACCAAAATCTAAATAGGAATAATTTTCAAATACACAGAACTCTGTATTATTTTACTTGACTAGTCCTAATTTCGAACTAAATGACAAGCGTCTTATTGGCACTTGAACCGCACATTTATCTCAAATTTTGATACTATCTGACTTATCCGTCAAATGTACCATACAAATACAAATTACGTGAAGATTTCATATCTATTACCTTTTTTGCAATATAGGTATACAAAACGTAGATTTCTTATTTTTCTTTTTTTGGAGATGATTGAAGATACTCGAAAAATTCATTTTACTAAATAATTGCATTTATCTACATGTTCATAAATTTCAATTGTGTTCAGTTTGGCATATACGTGTATATGAATATCTTTTTCTAAGAAGATGTTTTTAGTAACGTCAGCTTTTCTTTGATTCTGATCACACATAATATCAAACGAATGTAATCTGCATTCCATTCTGCACCGTCATACTTTCTAATTTGCATATTTGTTTAACATGCCGCGTTCGTTTTTAAAAATAACGCCGTTGTCATACGGGCATTGCAGCTTTGTTTTTTATATGTGCATCTACTCCATCCCCAGAAACTTAATTTAATCTACCATGGATCGCTTTCGAAAAATGTAACCGCAGACAGAGGGGCCGGAAAGAGAATCCCGGAACAGAAAGAAAAAATAATCCGATACGCGGATGTAATGGATTGTGTATTTTTATACAAAAGTTAAGGAGAGTGGTTGTGGGGAGGTTGGTGCGGATGAAAAACACGAGGGGCTAGAGATACACGACAAAGGCGGTCGTGGAATTTTGTCATAAAAAAATGGTTCATCAATCTTATTCTCTGCATGTATATTAAGCATTTTTAAGTAATAACATACACAGAATATTTTGATTGATTTCATTTAGTCTAAATCAGTGTTTTCCAAACTTTTTTAAAGCGCCATCCCCTTTTAATAATAATTTTGTTTGTGTTCCTCTATTTTTACCATAACCAATTTTATTTGTGAAAGAGAAAACAACATCTCACAATTAAATTCTACATTTGACCCCCCTCCACCCGTACTACTTAAAAAACATCAGGTTAGCCTTTTATCTTGAAAACAAATGACGGTGTAAAAGTGAAGAAAACCTAAAATGATGGAGTTTAAATCCTTCTAACAATGTGCCAAATTTCATATATTTAGCTGTATCCATTAGTGATGTGGATTCAGTTACTTTTCAGTACTTGTAACTATCCGTTACTTTCGAATTCAATATCTGTTACTTTTACTTTCTTATACGTAGTATAAGGAAGTATTGTGATAATGAAAATTTTCGACCTCAAGATTTTTGCAGATGTCCACGTTTTGAAATCCCCTGATACCGAAAAAGTGGTTTTTAAAAAATGTCTGTGTGTCTGTCTGTCTGTCTGCCTGTCGGTTTCTCTGTGACCACGATAGCGGTCAAACCGCTATAGCTATCAATTCCAAATTTTGTATATACGTGTATAATCTCCCTCTTGAGATTTGATTAGTTTTTTAGTAAAATCGGTAGACCGGAAGTGGCAGTTTACTTCAGTGAAAAAATCGAATTTTGCCAATATTTCGTCAACTACTAAGTTTAAACAAATTTATAAAGAATTCATATGTACCTAAAATTAAGTTTCAGACAAATTGTCTTAGAAAAGTTTTTCGAAATTCCAACCGGAAGTAGGTCTTTTACTCTTATCGAAAATCAGTTTTTGCGAATATCTCGCAAGTCATGCTTTTTAGACAAGTACGTTACGAATATAAACGTATTTAAAACATAATTTTCAATATATTTGTATAAAAAAATTTCAAAATTCAGACCGGAAGTACCACTTCTACTCTTATCGAATAGCGATTTTTTGCAAATATGTCGTAATTTATGCATTCTATATATATTTATCAAGAGTATAAAAGTATTTAGAACTGGATTTGCAATATTTTTTGTATATATGAAATTTCAAAATTCGGACCGGAAGTAGCACCTTTACTCTTAGCGAGTAGCACTTTTTTTCGAATATCTTGCAAAGTATGCATTCTATAGCGATTTATTAAGAGAATGAAAGTACTTAGAATAGGATTTTGAATAAGTTTTGTATAAAAAATTTCTTAAAATTTTATAGTTTGAAACGCTCATACGTATAAGAAAGTCGTGTGGTGGCCATACCTTATTTTTTATTTGTTCAAATGGCGGTGCGGGAATATGTAGAGTTAATATATGGTACACACAAAATGTTCACTTATATACTAATTTTAATATATATTACGTTAAATAAATAAAATTCGTTAAAAGTATCACAAAACATTCGAACTCAAAATTAAAGTAAAATGCCAAAGCCTAAAGTATTTTTTAAGGAGTCCCCATTTTATTTACAGTACAGTACATGGCATAAAATTTATTTTACATTGCATCAATACAATAAGTTTAAACAAAACTTTTATAATGAAATCAACCTACGCAAATACAAAGTAATATCGAGTAACGGATAGTTACATTTGCAACAGCACTAGTATCCATACTCTTTCCCTACTCTGTATATCATTGTGTGTACCAAATAAAGGTCCCAGATTTGAAAAGTTAGTGTCTGAGAACAGTGAATCTTTAAATAAAATCGTTTGTTTACTTTTTTAAATGTTTTCGCGGACTCCCCCCCCTAATTTTCTTAATGCTAATCAATAAGGAAGATTAAATTAATCGAAGTTTGAAGTGACAACAAATTAGGTAAACTTTGCATTTAAGAATAAACGTTTTCCCATTGAGAAAAAGACGAAATTTACATTAGAAGTTCGTATTTAAGTTGTTAATATTAAGCTTTTAACGTATTACTTCCTAATTAATTAAATTTGTAATTGGATATATTCTCGTGGCCATTCGGCAGAAACATAATGACGTATTATTTTTAACTAAGGGCTTAGCTGTTCCGTTTTTCATTTGCTGCTTTGGTTAAAATGATTGAATTTACTTTCATTATATCAAGCAAAGCAGCAATAGGTAATAGTAATAATAGTAATAGTTTATTAAAATCATTGTACAATAATATGTGTATGTCACGTCACTAATACAAACAAAATACAATGCAACTATTACAATGTAGAAAAATATTCATCCATGGAGTAACAGTTTAAATCATACAACAATTTTTTATATTAAAACAAATAAAACACTTGGTTATATTGTTTCACTTAAGGACAGATTTATTGTTCTCTGACACGTGTTTCGACCTGTCGGTCATTAACGAAGAGTTTACAGACTTAAACTAAACTAAGAAAGTTACCAATACCTATTTATATGTACGGGCTAGTGTCTTAAGTACAGTGTCAATAATGGGGGTGTTTATGAAATCCAGTTGTGTGTTTGTGACATGTTTATTTGCTGTTGTAGATTTTTGAATTTCTAGACTTTCTAATAAATCTAATTTCCTTCCTTTATAACTATTATGTAATAATGTATAATTATTGGTATCAAATACATGTACAAGGTCTATGCAATGTTCAGCAAAGCCTGTATTTTTATTATTGTTTAAAATTGATTTTTTATGTTCATTAATGCGATCTTGTACGGGTCTGCCTGTTTGGCCAATGTAGATTGCGTCACAATCACTGCAACCTACCTCATAAACACCTGACAATTTTTTAATGCCGTTCTGGAATGATTAAAATTCGTTAATTGCTGTACATGCTGTGGATGTGCATTATATACTTTTGGACCAATACAATTAGGAGATTTTAGGCCCATATCTAATCTCTGAAACTGCAGACCATAGTTATTATTATATCTAGTGTTATGACCATGCATTGCCTTATATGTGAGAAACTTGCCTGGATTTTTAAAAACGTAAACACATAATTCATATATACCGGGTTGCTCATTAGTGCGTCAAAGTCCAATACAGGCGTTATTAAATAGTACTGAAGAAATTTATTTTACAAAAAGTGGCACAGTAACAAAAAACACACATTTTGAAAATAATTTGAATTATACACGGTGACGCGTTAAAATTGCACATATTCGATTTTTTTTAATGAAACACCCTGTATATCTTTTGTTTTCCCTTATCTACTTTAAATTGTGTTTTCATCGATATTTGGGGTTTTGGTTTTGGATGACGCATTGTTGAGTTATTAACGAAAATTATAAAAAAAAATGGTCGCGACGATGTTTACCATAATAATTCTATGCGGTCGTATTACGATTATCTAAGACATAATTATTTAGTAAGTAAGCAGTCAAGGGATGTATTGAACCTATAAAATAATCAAAACTTAATTTTATTATACAGGCTGTTTGTTACGATGCAGTCAATTTGGCTATTGTCAAAGAGCGTTTACTGAATTTTTTCAAATAGAATTATTAAATTTTTGGAATGATGCGTTAATTGCGCTTAATTTTTGTTAATAATGTCCTATACCCAAACCCAATAATTTCGAAGTTATTTTTAATTTTTCATTACAAACCGCTAAATTATTTGTTTTCGGTTCGATTTAGTGTACTGGGTAACCGATTTGCAAAACAAAAACAAGTAAACGTCAACAAATGTCAAAAATTATAATCTAAATTATTGCTGTTTTTCATTATGGGATCTGAATTGTCTATTAATCAAGCGTGTTTATGCGCAAAGATATCCTGACAGAAGACAACTTCAGTTACAAGTTTGCAAAGACTTAGGAAAGGTTTATTAGAACAGGAAAGAAGACAAGTGACGAAGACAAATTGAAAGTCTTGTTATCAGTAATTGAGGAGCCCTCCACTAGTTCGACTAAAATATCAACAGAAACTAATGTACCACGATCTACTGTTAGCAAGATTAAAAAAAAAATATATCATCACTACAGTATTTCCTTTTATCTAGAACTGTTGGGACCTGGTTTAGAGACTAGAAGGTCGTTTTGCGTTTTCATCATTATGCAATAGAAAACCCAAGAATATTAAGAGCGATTGATAACAGAGGCAATGGACTATAAATGTTTGGGCTGCTATTATGGGCAACTTTATAATTGGACCACATTTCTTTCATGGACATTTAAATGGTGCGCAATATTTGAATTTCTTGCAATATGACTTGCCTCACCTTTTGCAAAACGTTCCTCCAATTCTAAGGGAAAATATGTGGCTTCACCACGACGGTGCTCCAGCACATTTTGGACTACATGTCCGACACTATTGGAATCTAGAATTCGAAGGTAGATGGATCGGCCGCGGTGGTCCCATTAGTTGGCCACCTAGATCACCAGATTTGACCAAACTTGCTTTTTTCTATGGGGGTACATAAAAAATATTGTATACCAGACACCTCCAACTACAGCAGACGATATGAGGCAACGTGTTTTTGAAACAGTTTCCATTGAGAACTTGCAACACGTAATTAGGTCCTTTCTGTCAAGGCTGCAAATGTGTCCTATTCAAAATGGGGGTCACTTTGAGAATTTATTACACATATTGCTTCTAACACAATTACAGTTTGATACATTTAGTCGTTTATTTGTTTTTGTTTGTCAAATCGTTTACCCTGTACACTAAATCGAACCGAAAACAAATAATTTAGCGGTTTGTAATGAAAAATTAAATTAACTCCGAAATTATTGGGTTTGTGTATAGGACATTATTAACAAAATTTAAGCGCAATTAACGCATCATTCCAAAAATGTAATAATATATGGGGTGTTTCATTTCAAAAAATTCAGTAAACACTCTTCGACAATAGCCAAATTGACTGCATCGTAATAAACATCCTGTATAATAAAATTAATTTTTGATTATTTTGTAGGTTCAACACATCCCTTGGCTGCATACTTACTAAATAATTTTGTCTTAGATAATCGTAATACTACCGCATAGAATTATTATAGTAAACATTGTCGCGAGCAATTACTCAACAATGCGTCATCCAAAACTAAAACCCCAGATATCGATGAAAATACAATTTAAAGTAGGTAAGGAAAAACAAAATATATACAGGGTGTTTCATGTAAAAATTTTTTTTTTCGAATGTGTGCCATTTTAACGCGTCGCCGTATATAATTCAAATTATTATCAAAATGTGTGTCTTTTTGTTACTGTGCCACTTTTTATAAAATAAATTTCTTCAGTACTATTTAATAACGCCTATATTGGACTTTGACGCACTAATGAGCAATCCTGTATATATAAACTAGCTAAGACAAAAATCCTGAATTCATGAAAGATCTCTAGACAACTTTGTCTTCATATAACTTCTACAATTATTCTTATAATTCGCTTCTGGGACCTAAATACGTCTCCAGAAGACACAGAGTTACTCCAAAAGATTATTCCATATCTAATCCTTGATTCAACAATGGCATGGTATGACCCGACCAACCAATTCCGGGACAAAATACACTATAAATTTCGAAACAAGTACGCCAGTGAACCCAAAGAGGCTGTTAATCCCTTGCAATAGGACTTCCAATTTAAATATTGATCAAAATGCAAGCCCAAGATCTTAGCAGAAGATACTTCTCCAAGTGCTCTATCATTAGCTTGCAAATTCAATAAGGGCGCACTTCTCTGGTAATTATGCATAATCATAAATTTAGTTTTATCCGGGTTTAAGAAAGGTTCTGCTAACCAAACCACGCATGAAGATCACCAAGAATTTCGTTGCATGTACTCTCCAATACATCCCCGTTCTTATCTGATACTAGTGGAGAAGTATCATCTGCATACAAAGTAAAATTTACACCATGAGGCTTGGGTAATTTGTTTAAGTCATTTATATATAAGAGAAACATACAGTGCCTAGGAAGGTACATATATACATCTATAATTTGATGAATATCAATCTTTTATCTTAACATTTAAATTTGCTGATTCTAGGTTTCCAAAAAAACCCAGAAGAAATCGGTGGATATAGAATGTGTAAGTACCACATAACTTTCCCAAATTCTCTGTATACTTAAGAATTTCTGATTAAAAGAGTTTCTATTGTATAATATGCATCATAGGAAATATATAGGAATATAACCTCAAAATAAGTATCTGTGTTTGTAAATATACAACAACAAAAGATACGAACGTGAAACAAGATACTACGACAATGACATGTTATTTAACAGATCACTAAGTAGCAATATTTAATTTTGTAACCTTTCTACCAATTTTAACTCATTGCCTGTGTTTTATAAGTGTTGAGTTCGTCCTTTTATTTTATTGAGTAGGTAATAAATTCAAATTAAAAACTTGCGGACATCTATCGATTGAATTCCAATAAGAGAAAACAGCGAAATCGTCAGTGAATAAAACGCAACACGTTGTTTGTACAGATTCTTTTGTTTTCTCTGTTCCCATCTTCGAAATCCCCAATTCCAAATAACCATTGCGTACATTTCGATTCAATATCGGAGAGGAAACGAGGCCGGATAACGTCTATCCTGTGACAGGAAGGACATGAAAAATGCGTAAATTGATCGGATGCGGTACTATATCACAAATAACAAGATGACCGAAACATAACATGTTGTACATGTATATGTATGTACTTCCATCATACATATTTACTAATGGTCCTCGATAGTCGATCTGTGAATAGTTGAAAAATAGCAGATTTTTTATGCGAGATATTTTTGTTGATTTTAAATTTGGAGAAAATCTATCATCGTCAACTTATGAAGAATTTAGTGATCTACTCCGCTGAATAATCCAATTTAGAAAAAAATTATCTGATTAAAGAAAATTAATTAATATGTCAAAATATTTAAAGCAAGTTTTCTCAAAAATCTTTCCCGCGGTTGAATTTTTATTCGCTTAGATATTGAGTTATTATTTCAAATATTTGTTATACATGCTGTCGCCGAAATAAAAAGACGGAGTAGCAGGTATGTAAAGTCCGAACAGAAACAGGCCCAAATATGCCGCAATAACGAAGAAATTAAAAATTTAATTTTCTATGTTATTTTTTTAAATAAAAAAAATACATTACGGACCTGGCACACGTAAGAATGCTCATTTGTAAATAGAAACGAACACGCATTCAAAGAAAAATACGCTTTTATTTGTATAATACGGGAAAAAAATGTTAAATCATACTCATTGATAATAAAACATATTTTTTGCCGGATGCGTCTAAATAACGCAGCTATGTATTCGATTATTGACTCACTTTATTGCAGACAATAAAGATTGTTTTCATTTTTAAAATAGGAAGGTTGTTGCCCTTTAATGTGTTTGTAGTCGGAAACAGCTGATTATTATTATTTTAGAATATTCAATAAATCGAATTTTTCTAGTCTTTATTACAAGTAAATATCAAGAATGTAATTAGTTTTTTCTAGCAGGTGTAAAATTAAAGCAATTAATGGTGTGATATTTATTATGAAGTATCTATTCCTCCTCCTTTTTTTTAACACAAGTAATATGGTGGTCCTGAAAAGAACCGATTGTGTAAGTGAAGCAGGTGGATACTTATAGAAATTGCTCTATGTGTCCGCCGTGCGCACGAAGACAGGCGTCAATCCGTCGGAGAAGATTTCCACGCACTCGTTGGAAGGTACCTGGTTCCCCACGTATACACCTTGCAGCTGTAAAAATACGTTGCCGAAGATCTTCTTCTGTGGCAATCTCATCTCCATCATACACCAATGTTTTCATATACCTCCATAAAAAAAATCTAATGGATTTAAATCCGGACTGCGGGCCGGCCATAGTGTATGTCCTCCACGTCCAATCCATCGAGGATATGAAACATTGAGGTAATTGCGCACTGCCAACGAAATGTGTGGAGGCGCGCCATCGTGCATGAACCGGAGTTGTCTTCTAAGTTGCAGAGGCACATCGTCGAGATATTCCGGCAACGTATTCTGCAAAAACTCTAAATAACTCTCTCCGGTCAGTCGTGCAGGTAGTATGTGCGGTCCAAGCAGACTATCACCGACAATTCCTGCCCAAACATTTATTGAGAAGCGGTGTTGGAAATGACTCTGCTGTATTACATGCGGGTTTGCATCGCTCCAATAATGTGCGTTATGAAAATTTAACACACCATTTCGGGTGAAACAACATTCATCCGTGAATAGTATGCTGGCACAAAAGTCCACATCTCTAGCTTGTTTTCGTCGAAACCAGGTACAGAATCTAACACGTGCTGGACGGTCCTGTTGTGCTAGAGCTTGAACCCGTTGCAGGTGGTATGGGTACAGCAAGTTCTCGCGGAGGAGTCGATGAATTGTCGATCGGGACACTCCGACTTGTCTTGCTGCAGATCGCGTGCTTATACCTGGATCCCTATCTACCACATCCAGGAGATGCTCTTCCGCATGTAAAACTCTCCGTGTTCTTTCACGACCCCTGCCTTCGTAGCGTGGGAGTAGTGTGCCTTGTTCGCGTAACCTAAACACCGTGTCCATAATCACTTGATACGACGGACGCCTGCGATTAGGAAAACGTTCGGCGTATAAACGTTCAACAGCTCTTCCATTTCCACCTACTTCACCGTAGATATACACCATATCCCATAATTCTTGCGTCGTAATGTGTCAACTCACATCGGCGGCTAATAACAAACTGAACATCTATGTATCTATCGCCCTTGCACATGCATGCATTGGCGACTGGTCGGTAATAAAATCGCGGGCCACACAACAAAAACTTATGTATTTTTTTAAATAGCTTGTCCTGTTTGACAATGGATGTTATTTACAAAAATACATACGCTTTTGTCGTGTGCCGCGCGATTTTATTACCGACCAGCCGCCAATGCATGCATGTGTGCAATTCTATACCGCAAATCGACCAGAGTCGGCGTAAGGCCAATTGACTTCTTTATTATTTTTTTTCTGCCGTCTGCGCACGAATAAAGACTTGATATTTTGAGGGTACGTTTTTACACAATCTAGCTTCCGATTTCTGCTACTCCGTCTTTTTATTTCTGGGACACCCGATATATTCCCTATGTGTAATAGGTACTCGGACATCCTTCAGTTATTAAAGTATGTGCTATGCAACCAATATTGCGATTACCGTTTTAGTATCGAGGAGCCTTAAATAACAAACATGCACTATTACAAACGAATGTTGTTTTTTCACTTATTCGACAAAGTATTATTTGAATTTACTAATACAGGTATTATGTGAATAACCACATTTTAGTGTCACAGAACACTTTCAACAAAAATCATGTTTTTTTTTGTGACATGGATAAGGCATGAATGTTATGTGTTTGTAAACACTGGCATCATTTGGACGTTGTTGACTTTTATGCCAAAGGCACAATGTTCTGCACTCGCCACTACGGGTTGTAAGGCCGTATAAATAGGCTGTATTGGTTATTTAATCGGCGACAGTTAGTTTCGAATATATCGCACAAACTCCACAAACTTGGTATATTATGCAAGACAGCACAGAATTAATACAAAGTGCTGCAAGTACATAAAACTTTCGATTGTCAACGTAAACTTAAATCGCACTAAAGAAAATACAGAAGATTTACCCATAAAATACTGTGTTTTTACTTTGTTTTTACAGAATATGTGGAGCCCTTGTTAGAAAGACTATTCAGGAACTGATTTTAAATTTTAATCTCCTCGCATAATATTTATTTTGAAGTTTCTAAGTAAAAATACTGCAAACTGAACAAAACAATTTCTTACTATTATATGTCATATACAGGCTATAATACAGAATACACAAATAACAATTTATCACCATAAAACGGGTAAACTTAAAAAAAGACAAAACTTTCAGTACTCGCATTTAGATAAAATGTATATTCGCCGCAAAAAGTTTTGTCGGGTCTTAAGACCAGCTATATGGAAGGTATCACTGGTCAACTCTAGTAAATTCTAGCACGAAATAAAGAGGGATTATATTCAATTTTTATAATACCTAAGTTTGAGTAAATATACTTAACTGCTTTGTAAAAGAAAATACATATGGTATGTAGAAGTAAATATATTTCAAATATTCTTCATTTCGCACGATAACATTGATGTTTCAACATTACAAATAAATCTTTTTGCTATTCTACAAATGTTTGGGGCTTTCCGTCTATAAAATTTAAATGAAATTTCATACACGTCTTATAAAATAGATAGGAATAAAACGATTTATGTTTGGAAAAACACATTTTCTAAAGTAATGCACCCCGAGGAATAACGTCATTTTGCGATATCCGGTTGGTGAAAGTTCATTTCATTACAAATTCATTTCAAATAACGGTATAATCCCTGACTGATTCTACTCTACTGAGTCAACTATTACCTAGGTTATTTGTAAACATTAATAATTTTTATGGCAAGCGAAATCATCTTCCTGAGAGGAATGTAAACCGCGCGAGGGCAAGGGACCGTCCGGCCATAAGAAGCAAAAGAACTAAACTAACAATTATTCTCGTGAAATTTATAATCCATGCGTTATCATTTTCACTAGGTGTTTGAAATTTTCTTTATCGCTTAATTTGTAATTGTGTTAAAGATTTTTGGATTTTAATCATTAGTCGTTGTAAGAAGAAATTTGAACAATGCCGCCATAAACGTAATAAATGTAATAGAGTAGACTGCAGTTTTGTTCTAAATATTGTGCAATGAACTAAAACAGACAGCCAATATTGTGATTTTCATAACTCCAATGGTGTGTACCTATAAGAGATATGATTCAGAATGTATAACCAGAAAAGATCGATTGGTATTAATTATTTATGTTTGTGTTTTAGTCCACAATTAATTTTAATAGTAAATCTGTTCAATTATAGGTTGTTTATAGGGAACACTAGTGTTTTTGGCAAAAATCAACTGCACTTCTATACTTAACATTAGTTATTTTTTATTATCTTCTTAAATAATATTGGAGATTCTGGCGCACAACATTCAGAAGTGTCAGTAATTATTTAACATTTTAAACGTAAATATATTTTACTTATTTATTATTATATTTTTTTTTACGATGCAAACTATCTTTTTTAGGGCCAAGGGGTGCATATACCTTATTTCAAAATTACAGAAAGAAAATATTATTTTTGTCTCTAAAAGGGTAATTTTATTCACAGTATATAGTGTTAAAACAGCCCAATTTGACAATTAAAACACTCCCACGACCTCGACCTTAATATAACTATGTACTTTTTATAATAATTGAATTAATAGTTAATATTTCTTATCAAAAAATGTGAGCATGTGCTACACCTTCACCTAACTATAAGCAACATTAAAAGAGGGTGCAGGAAGACATGTCCATCTTTTCGACACTATTAAAAATAATAATAACTGGCGATACTAAAATGATGTCACGTCTATATCTTCTTTTTTATTTAACAAAGTTCCGGAAAAATTTCCGCTTTCACCTTCAGGGATGGCTTACTTGCCTCTACCCTTGTATACTGATGGTAAATATGAAGAAAGGAACTGCACGGTAGTTTAGTTCTTTTGTGGGTCATGGATTTACACAAAATCACCGATGGATAAATAAAAGGACGCTACTTCCTTGTGTAACTATTCCCTTCCCCAAAATGATCCTTGGCCCGGAAGAAAATCAGATAAGAGGATTCAAGGTAGTTGTAAAGATAAGACAAAACCACAAATTTCCAACAACAAAACAATTTAATATTCAATTAGAATATAGTCTTGAACTGGATAAATGCCCAACAAGGCGCAAACTTACCCCAAAATAATAATTATTTATTAAATTTTGAGATTAAAAAAAAAATTTCATATGATTTACAAAGTGATAAAATAGCGTTGTTCAATCTGAATTGGTACACAAATGTAGAAAATTATAAGTAAACAGAGACACCCTATCTTTTGGGCAGCCCTGTATATCGCACATGAAGTAGCAATAGTAGCTTTTCAATTCGTACAAAATTTAATGCCAAGCGATAGTTTGAGATCTCTTGCTTTACATAGGTTTTACAAAATGTGTCCTTACGTGTTGCAATACTGTACATAAATTTAAATGTGCTTATGAATTAAATGAAAACTCTAAACAAATGAATAAAAAGGAAAGTCCGGCTTATGGCCTCCAAAAATTTAATTCGAAACACAAAATAATTTAAGTAAAATAAATATGCTCGTAATGTGACAGAGATCAAGACTGATCAACGCTACACAAAATTCAAAATAATTGGATTAGGGCCACAAAATATCTAAAGTTTATGTTGTTAATTTTCTGCTACGGAAAAATAAATTTCCTCAAAAAATAAGAAGCTGTAAGGTAAGGGAAACGACATACATCAGAAACAGTTCAACACAACTGAAAAAAAAACTAAGAAGAAGGCACTCACTAGAATTTAATTGCACCAATTACGCACTAAATAATCTGACAAGACGTCAAAATAAATATTCAATCAAGGTTTGTTACCTAGAGGCGTATTTTACGAACAGTAACGGCAAATTTCCACCAAGATAAAACGCAGAAATTAAGCGATGGCGATTTTTAAATCTGCTTCTTAACTAATCAACCGGTAAAATGAACGAGAAGACGGTCTAATTAACTCCCACTAAAGATAACAGCACAAGACGGCCAAAACGAGAACTAAAATGCAATTGTACAAATATCTTAAATTTATTCGAACTGAGAATTTACAACAAGAGAAAGCTTAATAATTCCTAGGGAAGAAAGGGAAAATAAAAGAAAATCCCCTAAGACGAAACAAAGGGAGTAAAGGTACTTAATTAATATTAAAAGTAATTAACATCACACGACAGTCCTTAACAACATTAAGTTGCCTAACGTATCAGTTAAATTTTGACCCACTAAATCTAGCGCAACTAAGGTTGCCTAGTTAACTATGGCTTCGCTGTAAAGAGTCAACCGCGAAAGTAAAGATCTATTATACGATAACGACCGAGATCGCCAGAAGATGGCGGAACAACCTAAAAAATTAGAATTAAGATTAACTAAATCATATTTTAAATATAAAAACTACCCCTGAATAAAATAACGTGATAAATAAACCAAAGCATAAATTACTAACGTCAAAATGACAGAAAACAATAACAACAAACCTACCAAAATAAATTTAAAAAAAACAAAATTTCGGAATATATGTACAAGACTCTCCAAAATTAACGCAGCAAATTTTTTAACGTGAATATTGTCCGGTGCGGCCTGTAGTACGCCACCCTTGAAAGAAAACTTAGCTTTAGTTGAGTTTACTAAGTTTTGTAGATCGTGCGCCAATTTCATTAAAATATAGGACACACTCAAAACAAATATATGTAAACTAAAAGTCTATAAGGCACATTTACGTCTTTACTTTTAACAGAAGACGTAACAAATTTATTCCTCAATATCGTACACTTGCAGAAGAACGATCTCGTAAAATCGGAAAAAAAGGGAGACGCACTACATTTTATCCTGATCACCGCATAAAAATCACTTAAGAAAATGTCGAAATAAATTGTTTCCCTTCCATCAAAAAGAGCTGTTCATCGTCCGGCGAACCGTAGGAATTACGAGCAAATTATGGCAAGCTGTTTTCTATTGTTATAATACCCTTACCGAACTTACCGAATCAGGAACCATAACAAACTAATAATCCGGCCGATTTATGAATTCGAACTACGACCTTCGCCTACCACTCTCTGTCCGTGCCAGAGAAAGAGCGGAGAAAGCGTCTGCACACGAAGCAAATGTATTCTCGATCCCGTCATTGAAAGTTTTCAATTAGCATCTCACATCCCGTCCCATCAATTTTATTGAAGTCTGAGGATTTAATTAGAAGAGGAGGACGACTGTGTAGAAGAGCATAAGAAACGAAAGAACGGATGAAGCTCAAAAACAAATCTTCCATGAATTGATACATGCTTAAATTGATGTTATCGGTACGTAAAAGGAACAGTTTTAAGTAATTAATCATCTTTTGAAAGTCGTTATTATTTTGATTAAATGTAGTACAAGAATTATTTGTTTTCTTAACTCACAGTTTCCTCAGATTGGTTACAAGTATTTCTCTTCTTTTTATTCTATTTAAATTTATTTTTATTTTCAACTAAAAATAAAGAATTTGTATTAAATTTAAATAACGAAAGTTTTGCTGTTTTGCCACTAGATGCTTTGCGTAGTCTTCTTTGTTCACATTTAATGTCAAATTATTTCTATTTGACGCGAAAATGCCACTATATCTTTTCAACTTCAAATTGAGAATATTCAAGTTTAAATTGAGCACATACACTTTCAAAATGAGAATAAACAGTTACAAATGGATATTGCTTTTATAATATTGTTACATGTAAAGTAACGTAGTAAATAAATGGATTTTGTAAATTGCAGCATTGAGCATTGTCAATTATCAACTCCACATGAGTTTGATAAATGTTATAGGCTGCACGCACACACTGGACAAATTGATTTGCGTCTTCCATTCTAAAGGCACCTCTTCTGACCTGGTTGTGAATCATTCCCATATTACCAATGCAGCCTATAACGTGTATATTGGCTCCCCGGCAACCAGCCATTACATTGCTGATATAAATAAATTAAAATTTGTTTCGTCCATGTAAGTAATTGGCACATTATCCGCTTGATAAATTAAAAGTTGCTGAATATGCTAACGACGTTTTATCGTATTTCATCACCATTTGCTCTTTCAGGTTATTTATGTCTTTCAATGTGAACAGCAATTTGTCCAAATAGTTTCAAAGTGCTTCTTTAGATACTGTTATTTTATGTTGCACTTCCATTTTTGTTGCATTATTGTTGCAACCTATAACATTTATCAAACATGTTATAGGTTGCATGCACACACTGGACAAATTGATTTGCGTCTTCCATTCTACACCTCTTCTGATCTGCTTGTGAATCATTCCCATATTGCCAATGCAGCCTATAACGTGTATATTGGCTCCCCGGCAACCAGCCATTACATTGCTGATATAAATAAATTAAAATTTGTTTCGTCCATGTAAGTAATTGGCACATTATCCGCTTGATAAATTAAAAGTTGCTGAATATGCTAACGACGTTTTATCGTATTTCATCACCATTTGGTCTTTCAGGTTATTTATGTCTTTCAATGTGAACAGCAATTTGTCCAAATAGTTTCAAAGTGCTTCTTTAGATACTGTTATTTTATGTTGCACTTCCATTTTTAGTTTAAGTTCTTTCAATGTCAATTTTGGGTTTTCTTCAATGTATTGAACAATAAATCGTCTATACTCCTCCGTGATTTTCACAAATTCTTGTCCCCCATGTGACTTTTCCACATTTTCTTGATTTTTAACCCATTGGCAGGCAGTCGATTTTTTAACGCCCAATCTAATCTCCAGTCACTTTGACAGTTATATAATGCACAAATTTGCTGCTTAACTTTGTCAGTTTCAAGTTTTTCAGTCCAAGTTATGGTAAAAGTCAATAAATATCTGATTACTGACGCTAAATTATACTCAATAACATTGGTATTGTTCTGTTACATCAACACATGTTGCAAATTTATTAATTCTCATTTTGAAAGTGTTTATTCTAATTTTGAAGTTCTTATTCTCAATTTGAAGTTGAAAAGATATAGAGCCTTTGATATATTTTTTTTTTTAAAATTTAACAGTCTGTTTCTTTAAATTTTGGTCGTAGAGTGTCGAACGAGATCTTGGTTTTTGCCAATTCCAAGTGTATCCGTTTCTTCCTTTAAAGATACAATCTCTGACGTCTCTTAAAGCTTTTTCTTCTTCTTCATAGTCTTTGATTACAAATTCACTTTCCAAGCAAACATCAATATCAGATTCAGAAGAGCTGGATGATTCCAATAGTCTTCTTTCTTCACTTTTAATTTCACATTCTTTGAGATTTTATGCGCTTTACTTCATCCTTTACCTGTTTTCCAGCTATTTATTTTTTCTTGAGAATTCTTAAAGCGCTTTTTAATGTCAACTTATCTCCCACTTCTCTGATAGATTTCGTGTTTTATTTTTATGTTTGCTTGCCTTTTTATTTAAATTTTCTAACAATTGAAGCCTTAAGTTCTTCGGAAGCATGTGCTACAGGTTGAGTAGTTTAAGAAAGTGAGATCTGTTTATGATATTCCTCCTGCAATTGTATCATTTCTTTATTTCCGTTAATAGCTCGACCTTTATTTCAAAGACTAAGATTTCTAAACTTTCCAATTTTACATCAAAGGGTTTTACAGGATATTTTGCAATACTTACTGAGCAATGACCAGTAGTTCTAAATATTAAATAATAAATAATAATCTTCAATTTAGATAAAAAATACACTATTCAGTAATCGTTGGCCAGGAAAGTATGTTACATATAGTGGGTTACATTTGATGATAATTTTACATCTCCATTAACAACTACTCTCTTTGGTAGTGCAAATTTGTGCGAACTCCTGCTCTATCATAGATGAGAAATTTTTTGTTGTTCAATTCTCTAAGCTTTTAACAAACTGCAAGAAACTTTAAACAAGTAAACAGTAAACCATATAAGAAACAGTTTGTTTTCCATACAAATTCTGTTGTAATACGATTTTGAATTTGTTAATGCTATAATTAACGCTTTTAAGTCTTTTACGTCTTCGACAAATTGCGTAACATAATATTACCTATTTCTTATTCTCACTATTACCTTCATTTTTTGTCAAATATTTTCCAAAAACTAGACAATTTTGAGGACACTAATTGAATTGACGTGTGAAAATAACCCTATGTAATCGGAAAAAAAGTTACCGAAACATAACCTTATCCAACCAGCACCAAGGCAGGTTTTTGCTTTAATGATACTCCATTTCAGTGATATTTTTAATAGTTTGATTTGTAAAACGAATTTATACTTCAAATTCAGGGTAAATTGGAGTATGTGGTTGCAACCGATTTTTGACAAAAAAAACTAGTGTGCCTTATAGAGGACCTCTAATTGAACAACTTTTACTTATAAATTAATCGGTGCAAACGAACAGGAACGGAGATAATTAATAATTAAGGGGCTGCCCGAGTGAATTTTTCCATGTCACATTTTTAGTCGTATCTATTATACACATCTTTAAAATTATGAAAATCGTAATAAATGATGTTTATTTCACTTTACCACACAACAATTACATTAATTTTTATGTTTTTTATTTACTTTTCTGCGATTTTAAAATTCTAACATAACCCAATCATAACAACAAACCACCTAGTGGAAAAGTTGCATTCGTACCAACGACTGTCATCCATAGAGTTATAGAGTGGAATGTAGATAAATGGTCGAACAAACTTATATTTTTCAATATTTATTTGAAAATTATATGCAAATCAGTAACAAAAGACGTTATAAAATGTATATTATTTATAAATTTACAAATTTATGTCATTGATTTTTTAACATGCCTTTTAACATTATATATCCAGTAAATAAGTACGGAAAGATATAGAGAATGTTTTCTTTCATTTTTTCAAAGATTCGTAAGTCTCTTTTGGGACATTTACATGATTTATACTGCAAACTTTGTTTACTATTTCGCTTTGTGGCGGACCTTTCCCTCACACTTTTTGGGTTTGCCGCCATTTTCACTGACACTTTTCAGAGGGTGGGGGAATAGTGCAGTTTTTGCATTGGATTTTTCAGTTGATCTATATCGGTTTTTTACTTTTTTACCATCTGCCTTCCCCCGGTGCAAATTTCGTTCTTTTGTTGCCGCCCCCTTCACACCACCACGCGAACGCGGGTTTGTGTTAAGGGGGCGGCAACAACATTTGTTTTTGCTTTCTGTACCCGATTCGTTGTTCGCACTGGTATTTATTTCGGTTGTAATACGATTTTCCCCCACCACCGCGCGCGCGGGGGTGGGGCGGCAAAATATCAAAAAATTGGTATAAATCAACCGAAATAAATGACAGTGCGGACAACGAATGGGGTAGAGAAATTGTTATTAATTATTACCGTACAAGTTCCTAATCACATTGAATTCATTTATTGTTGAATGTTTGCATTGCATTTTTCGTTCATTTCTATTTTTGCCACCCCCTTTTCCCCACCATCTCGGGGTGCGAACACAAAATTCATATGAACAATAATTGCAAAGATAAATTCAACAATACATTTTATATGAGAACGTACCTATATATTACAACTCGTAATTTTTAAATACTTGTAAAATACTAATGGGAAGGGGAACGGGGACAGAAAACAAAGAAAATGCGAATTATAAATAATATACATTTTATAACGTCTTTTGTTACTGATTTGCATATAATTTTCAAATAAATATTGAAAAATACAAGTTTGTTCGACCATCTATCTACATTTCACTCTATATCTCTATGGATGACAGTCGTTGGTACGAATGCAACTTTTCCACTAGGTGGTTTGTTGTTATGATTGGGTTATGTTGGAATTTTAAAATCGCAGAAAAGTAATTAAAAAGCATAAAAATTCAATGTAATTGTTGTGTGGTAAAGTGAAATAAACATCATTTATTACGATTTTCATAATTTTAAAGATGTGTATAATAGATACAACTAAAAATGTGACATGGAAAAATTCACTCGGGCAGCACCTTAATTATTAATTATCTCCGTTCCTGTACGTTTGCACCGATTAATTTATAAGTAAAAGTTGTTCAATTAGTGGTCCTCTATAAGGTACACTAGTTTTTTTTTTGTCAAAAAATCGGTTGCAACCATATACTCCAATTTTTACATTAGACTATTGTTAACAAAGATTATTTTAAACAATAATTCAACTTACCCATTGTTGACTTAATTCACGCTACTTACAACACATAGAAGTATAGTTCACACCCAACCACAGTATTTTCGCATGAAATTTGAAAATTTTGTGAATTTTATGTATTATCACCCTTATCAACATTTCCCACACCTTTCCTTCCGAAAGTAACGCTCCTAGACATATTATATTTCTTTGTGAATATCTCCCAAATTATTCGTTCCGGACAGATTTTTTTAAGGATGTAAATGTTTTTAAAGCTCAATTTGAAATAACTCTAGTATAATAAAATGCTTCACAATCACATTGACAATTAAGCAGATTTAACGGAAGAAGTACAAACACCCATAGTTCGCGAATTTTCAGCATTCTATCACCTTTATTAAATAATAATAAAGGTGCACGTAAATTAGAGATATGAGCTTCTCCAATTGCGTAATTTAATTCTTAATTCAGCGGAGCGTTAGCTTGAGGAGCTCGTAGAAGTTATTCTATTTTCATCATAACACAATTAAAACTACAAACTAGGAAGTTGCAAAGTAAATTACTTCGCTTCTATTGCAGACTATTATCGGAAAATTAACTTGTATAGGTTGGAATTTATATCATCAAAGTATAAATAATAAAATAATTGATTGAAAAGCAGAGAATAATATTTTTTTCCTGCTACATAGATAATAATAACAATAATAATATTTATTTCAAAAGCTGTATACAGTATTGTCAAAATACAGAGGAATATGCCAGAAACACGTCACAAACAATGATAACGACATACAAAGCTATGAAGTAAGTTCCCTTCTGAAAATTTTATATTAAATGCGCAATTGACACCATATAATTATTAAGTTATGTTGATACATTAAAATATATTTTCTATTCATAAACACATGCTGTGGCAGTGAATGGGTCATGGTCAGGAAAGAGATAAGTGGAGAAGGGGGTACCACAGGGTACTGTGTTGGGCCCAATACTGTTTTCGGTAATGATTAACGATGTACCATCTGTGTGCACATCGGCAGATTGCATCACCATTTATGCGGATGATATCAGGGCATTCATTACGGATCCCAGTATACAAGGTTAAGTGGCGCCAGCTCATATTAATATAATGGAGTTTTACGTGTGGTGTAACAATAACGATATCCAGCTGAATACAGACAAAGCTGTCATTTAAAATTCTCAATAATTAAAAGACCAAGTACTCTGGAAGTAGAATCCAGCTTAAAACTATCACCATTTATTTGATTATTATCAGCAACTTTGGTTGTATTATGAAAATATACTAACCCAGTTTTAGCCTTGTTAATGATTAACTTATTACAGCTCATCCATCCATAATTGTGATTAAAAGTGACCTTCACTCTAGTATTAAAGTCATTTATATTTGTTGACTTTATTAATAAGCTACTTGTTAAGTCGTTGATATATATTAAAAAGAGTGTTGGACCAAAGATTGATCCGTGAGGTACTCCAGTGTTAATATTAATGTAGCACCACTGGTAATTTCCTATTTTGACGCTTTGTTTGTATGGTATGATTCAAACCATTTTTTGGGAATGTCCCTAATACCATATTGCTCTAGCTTGTGAAGCGAAACACTGTGGTTTACTAAGTCAAACGCCTTAGACAAGTAAATAAAGATACCAAGGCACTGTTGACCGACATCTAATGTTTTATAAATAGCCTTTACATTATAACAAGTAAATTTTGAATTTGAATTTGCCCCATCTGCCATTGCCATTATACTTATTGAATTAAATATTCTATGTTTCGTATACAGTTATCCTTCTGATGACTTTTTTGCAGTTTCCGCAGTATGCCGCAACGCTCCAACTTAGACACACTTTTATTTGTTTCTTCATTGATAATCTGTTGCAACATTTAATTGTCACTTAGTTGCTTATGACGATTACATTTAAAATTTAAATGCAATATTTTCACTTGACTTTGAGAAAACCAGAACAATTTCGAGCACATCAGAAATGATGTAATAGATACTATAAACTGAAGATAAATGTACAAAAAAGTATAAAAGTATAAAATTGGTCAGAAAGTAGAAAGTAGACATGGTAGGTATCTTTGGTTATAATTCACGTTTAGGTATAATATGGCATATGGATATGTTGTAGGGTGTCCCATTTATGCTAGTCATTGCCTATAATTGGACCATATTTTTAAGCGATTTTCGAAATTAACATAAATCGAAGATGTTACAAAATTTGTTTCGAAATTATGTATTTGCTTTTTTTTTGTTACTTTTATTATATGCAAAATAGAATATTGTTTAAATGAGTATTGGATTTCTAAGACTTGTTATGCCATATATCCGTACCTAATTTACTGTCCAAATACAGATCAATAATCTTTGAGTCATTAAGTCATTAAGTCATTAGTCCACCGTCAGTTCAAGAAAATATTACTGTCTTCTTTTCTGTGATAGATTTTTCATCAATTTCAATACATATACAACCATCAATCTCAAATATGTACGTTTATTTTAAAAGCCAATAATCATATCTTTTCACTAATAAAAGCGTCACACCATTCTACCGTCCCATCGATTATCTCACTAGATATCGTGAAAACCACTTCCACACTTCAACCACATGCGATGTAACTTCTGGCATCTCTATATTGAGGCAACTCACAGCATCTCAAGTATGAGTGCAGATCCTCTAAGTAAATCAAAATAAGTGTCAGTTCCAAAATCGATTTCTTAGAAATCTCACACTTTACCCTCAATCCACGAAACGAACGTTTTCCTATCATCATCGAGCTCAACTCCTAATGCTACACTTGTTCCTCTGTCTGACAAATATGAATGAAACTGAAGGTATGCTGATCCACGTATTTCGGTGCTCTTCATATCGTATTCTTGTTATTCGTATATCCTACTTTAAAATTTACAGCATTGTAAATGTCTTCATATACTACAAAGTTTATTATTTATATTTTTCCTAATCTTTTCTATTTGATGTACATCGCTTTTGGTTTTGTTTCAGCTCCTTTAATATGATAATAATTTTGATAATTAAATATTCCATTATGGTCGTATGGATTTTCCAAACTTCATCTACTACTTTACTAATTTTAAATATAGCATTGCCTCTTTAATATAATTTATAAACACATTTACAAGTAATTCGAAAAAACTTACAACCACAAAAGGTTTTACATTATTTACTATCAATAAACATTATTATCCTTCACCAAAAATAAAACTCACCCTTTAAATAGCGGAGAAAAATTCCTTGACCAGTAAAATGTGTTTTACGTGATGAAAATAAAGCAACACCATAAGCTGGTTGTTTTACGTATCTTTCGCTGTCAGTCTTTATGACTTCAATCTGGGTGTCTTCAATGTATAACGTAGATAACACTAAAAGAACCATTTATGTTATCGCCCTTGTAAAATACGAACTAATCTTGAGTATGTTTAGATATATCTTACGCGTGCCAGTTGTATCTTATATACAGGCTGTTTTTATATGGTTATCCTAAGTTTCCATACATGTAAAATTACATTTTGTTATAATCTTGACAGTTGCAGCATCTGCGACGTTAAGCCTTAGTCTAAAAATGGGTACAACGCCTCACTTAATCCTGTGTTACTCATTTATGGACTAGCACGTTATTAAGGATATTAAGGATATTAAATATGTCGTGGCTAAGTTATCGATCTTTATTGGCTATTTTCTCGTTTTTTTTAAAGCTAACCTATAATATTTTCCTTGTAAAATTGCCTTTAAAATGGTACCAATAACATAGTACTAATTTCTAGTATTTTTAAAGTTATAACCCATTAATGGGGTATATGGCACCGACGGGTAACATTGACGATAGGGAAACATTCACACATTTTCAAATATCCTTTCTAACTGCCCGACAAATTAAAATTACGCCAATGAAAGTTCATCATAGATTATGGACAAGTTTTGCCATCTAGTGGTGTGATCCGAGAAGTTTATTAATACTTGTTATAGGAATATTTTAAACGTCAAGACAAAGCTTGCAGTGTGAGGTAGTACTCGCCGTGTAAAAAACTTGTTTTGAATGAAAAAAGTGCGGTTTTTGTGGTTTAAACGTAATTTAAATTGATGTTATAACTAGAGACTGGAAAATATGCACTAAAAAGTTTGCCAAATATGCATGCAATATGCACTTAAAAAAACCCTAAATATGCACTTACAATATGCAATATGCACTTATGATGTGCATTTATTTATTATGATTTAGGAAATTAAAATTCATTTGTCGTATTTACAAATGGTATATTTATTTATTACAATAAATTGTCGTATTTACAAATTATATATTTATTTATTACAATAAATTACCATATATTTCTTTAAATTTTCCGTAGTTAAATTATGTCTACGATCTGTAAGTATATGTTTATATTGGGAAAATGTTCTTTCAACATCGCAAGATGTGATCGGTGTATTCTTAAAACTAGGTATTAATGAGGGGCTTATATGAATGTCTTCATTAAAATTGCCATTAACTACATTATTTATAGATTTTAATGTAACAAAACCTCCATTTTTGCTTAGAATTGCGGCTAATTTTTCTTTAATTCTTTTTCCAGTCAATCCAATTTTCTCTTCAATATCATTTACAATGCCAACACCATCAGCTAAAGATAAATTTCTATCTTCTAATCTAGTAATTGCCTGCTCAATTATCGCAAAATTAGATTTAATAAATGATAGCTGATTTTGTATTGTCGAATTATTGAAAATTGCGTTACACTTTTCTATGGCAAGACTGGTGCTGAATCAAACTGAGTTACAACATTTTTGATGCCTTCGTAATTATCGGCAAGGAACACAGCACATTTAAGCCATGTTCCCCATCTTGTTAAGATAGGTTCTGGTGGCAATGGAATGCCAGGAAGCATTTCGTTAATTGCACTCGTAAGGCCGCTTTTAAAAATACTTTTTTGATATTACTAATTAAATTATTTACTTCTGGAAACTCTAATCTAACTTTTTCAGTAACCCTATTTAAACCATGAGCCAAACAAGTACACTGGATTAAATTGGGAAAAAAAAATTTCAGACTTTGAGCTGATTTTAACATATACGAAGCGGCGTCAGTTACCATTAACAGACATTTTTCAAAAGGTACTTTGTCGGGTAAAAAGAAATTCGCTAAGGACTCATTAATAAACCTGGCTATGGTAACATGATTTGTTTTGTCTAAATTACCTACATTAATTAAATATCTTTTAGATTGAGTTGGACCATTTAAGGTTCCAATAAATCAAATTAGCAACCTGACGGCCCTTCGTGTCGGTAGTTTCATCAACAGAGAGCCAAAGATTTTGGTTTTTCAACTCCTTTCTAATACCATCGGTAACATTTTCATAAATTTCGTTGATGTATTTCTTGCGTAGAGCTGAGGAACTGGGTACATAAATGGGTTTATCATCGACTTTGCAATGAGTTTTCAGGAATTCTTGAAATATCGGATTGTCCAATTTATGTAAAGGAATATTACAACCCACAAAAAGATTACACAAATTTTTGGAAAATGCTTCTTGTGGATTCTTCGAATTATTAAGAAAACTTTCCTCCAAAAGTTGCTGCGGCGGTTTATTCAAATTTTCAGAAACCCTGTTCTGATGAAATGTTGTGTTCAAATGTTGCACTACTTGAAATTTCTTCTGGCAGGTAATCTATGTAACAAATATATATTTTTAACATTCAGTTGTAATAATTATTATTAATTACTGTATTACTACAAAAACTAGAAAAATAAATTGTCTGGTTTTGTAAAGTTCTCCAGTTGTTTAAATTTGATTGATTTTGGTTATTTTGGTGTTTATGACAAAGAAATATTACAAAGATATATTAGCTTTAAAGAACATAAAATTAAACATATCTAATAATAATTTATTATGAAATTGTTTCATTATATTTATGAACACAAAAAAAATTCTCATAATTATAGAACTTGTTATTGACAAAATATTTCAAAATTCAACTTACCCTTTTGTCGCAGAGTGTGCACAAAACACTTTCTTCGTCAATAATTTTTTATTAGAGATGACTCGCTTTAGCTATCTTCGGCATTTTCAAAACTTTTTCATTCACTTTTGTTTCACCAAATAGCACAGACCTTAACACGTTTACGAATGAACAAACTATGAAGGAAATTATTTCTTTTTCTTATATTGATATTTGTCGTGCGGTATAATATACCTGCATTAATACCTACATTTCTGAAAAGGATTTCTTACGTAAGTTCTAATTGCCCTGTAAACCGATTATCGGTAGAGTTAAATCCTATTTTTGGGAAAGTCCATCTCATTATTAATGAGATGAACTTTTAATGAGTCATTAATGCCAAGTTGAAGGAATGCAATCCCTTCATGTTTACATAAACAAATTAAATATCTTTAAATATCAGATTTTATTATGGTTCTTATGAAAATGGCGAATATATGCATAAATATGCAAAATAATTATGAAATAAGTACGTGTATATGCAGTTATGGTAAAGTGTCAAAATATGCATTATATGCACTAAAGAAATGGTAAAAAACGTATTCTGAGGGTGGAAAATGGATAAGTACACAGAATAGAAGGGATATACCAAAAAACAACAAATATGCATTTTGCATAAAATCCATTCTCTAGTTATAACATATTCGGAACATTATTTGTCAGTTTTGCGATTTGTTTGCATTACTTAAAATAAAAAATTATAAAGTAATTTAAAGTTAAGTTTGACAGGGTGTGAATGTTTCTCGCTAAAAATGTGTCATTGTTTTTTTTTATAGAATTCAATAATTACACTATTTGGGACTAACTGTTTACGCCACGCCTCGAGCAAAGCAAAATCCAGGAGGTAGATGCTATAAACACTATAGTGAAAATGGCATGGAAAGCGCAATAGATTGTGTTAAAATTAATTAATGGAATTGAGGAGTCTGGAATTTATCCTTTAAATAAAGTCAAAATTTTAGACAAATGTGTAACAGCCACTTCGCTGACTCCGTCCACAAACGATAATAATTCAATTCAAAATTCACCTACAAATAGTACAACTATCGAGCCCAAAACTTTCAGACACGGTACTCGAACTCTCCTTGAACTCCTACGTCTATGGCTGCAAAAGAATCACAAAATATAGTGTTATCCCTTACAGAGAAGTTGGAATTTTCTTTGATGTTTGTTTTAAAAATAGAAAAAAAAGAACAATGAAATGCATAAAAGAGACAGAGTACGACGTAAATATGCAGAAAGTCTGACAAGTGAAGAAGTTCGATAAAGAATGATCCATAATCAAGCGAAATGAGATAAAGAAATTACCGAAAAACTCTGGAACTTCAAAAGATGCTTGAAACAAGTAGATTAGACAGCGATTCTAGTTTAAAACTAATTAATCATTCTGACATTGACATCCCTGACGAGACTGACTCTAATGACGTAGAATTCACCATGGAGACAGGCGGTGATACTGTTAAAAGTAGGTTCTTGGGTTCTCGTTAAATTTGAGGTCGAAAAAGATAGTGCAGAAAAGTGTATTATATCGGACAAGTTCAAAGCATTGAAAACACTAAATGTACCACTAAATACACTATTAACTTCTTGTGTAAATGCAACATCTATTTTGTGTATCCGGATGACCCCAACGAGGCACTAGTTTCGGAAGAAGACATTGTCAAGGTTCTTCCAACCCCGATCATTCACAGGGAAATGCACAATTTTAATATTAATTTCTTGTCTTCTGAGACTAAAAAACCCCTAATTGTTTAAATTTGTTTGCATCCAAATTATTATGTTTTTTTTCGTAGTTTTTACAAATTTTGATTTATAAGTATTTTGAAGATCATAGCATTTCGCATGTCATACATACCCTAAATGCGCATAAAATTGACATTGTACAAAGTTAGATGGGGGTGTTAATGCTTGACCATCGTTGGTCAACATTGACACTTTACTTTTTGGTAAATAATCTTTTTTAAGAAAACGCGCGAAAACACATTCATATAAATATTATGCAAAAGCCAACATTGATGTATATTGTTTGTTGCAGAAATTTCGTTGTCTATTCATGACTTATAAGAGTTTAAAAAAATAAAATCTGAAAAGGTGTCAATGTTTCCCTACCTTACCGTACCCATCTTTATAATATGCAAAATACTGTGCATCTAATAGTTGGATGGGCATGAAATGATAAAATAAAAAAAAGTTACTTTTACAAACACCTGTTTTTTAATTCTTTATTATTCGTTTCAGAATTACATTTTAAAATTTTTCCATAACAACACAATCTTAATTAAAAATGTGTTCAAATATATCTACTTTCTACTGTACACATGCTCTCAACCACTCTGTATCGACTTACTTACACTTTCTGAGCCATGTTGTTCTCACTTAATTGAAGAAAAGCGTTTCTTATTCGTTGCTAAATGTTCTCTGCCGTTGTAGACGGTGTTGCATAAACGATGTTTTTACAATTAGCCACAGCTTATCAAGCTTCATCTCCTAATCCACCCTAACTGGTGAACACCCTGTCTAAATGTGCTCTTGCAGCAGCATGATAATGTGCTGGTCACCATCATGCTGGTAACTCCTTATGATGTTATCTCCTTATGATGTTATCTGGTAGGCCTTCTAATAGCAATGGTAAATTATTTTGTAGGAAATTTGTGTAAATTGCACAATTTAAAGTATTGTTAAAAAAGAGTGGTCCAATAATAGTGTTTCCTATGATGCGTCCCCAGCTGTTAACATACTCCATTTTTGTTGATATAAAATGGGTTGCACAAAATGAGATTTTGTAGTGACATACTAATGAAGAATGTTTCTGTTTGTTATTCCACAATTAGTAAATGATGCTTCATCTGTGAAAAACACGTGGTTTAGAAATGTTATATCATGTCGCAATTGTAGAAATAGCCATTCACAGTAAACTAGTCTCAAAATTCGTTTGTAATAAACCTTGGCGATTTTGTAGGGGTGAAATATATGTTTTTTTTAAAATCCTTCTTACAGCAGTGGCTTCTATCCCGTGTTGTTTCGAAATTATCCTTCTAGATACTTGGAGTGGAACATCCCCAATGGACTGGACAACTGCCACTTCATTATCTTCTTTAACCATTGTCTAACTTCTTTCATGTTTGACATAATCCACTGAGCCCATTCCAAGAAACTTTATCAACAAATTTTCAAACGTTTTACTATCCCGTGCTCTTTGATCAGGATATTCCATGGCATATGTTCTTGATGTTAAAAATGGATTTCTATTGCTAGCGCCAAGAGCAAATACCATGTCCTTGAGCTCTTCTTTCGAAAAATTCATTTTAAAGCAAAAACAACTAAACGGAACAATAAACTATTATGGTATGCAAATAAAAAATTACAAAACGATATAACTGACAACAAGATAAATGCAACACGTAACAACTACTAACAATCAAACATAAATTGATAGGTAATTATTTAGCCAAACTTAAATTATAACAATAAAACGCAAATACAGCAAAGAGGAAGTACAGAAAACGACTTTATTTGGCATTTTGAAGTAGAGATTTGACTTTGATTGTCTAGCATTTTTTTTTAAAAACCTAGGTCAACCAACTATTAAATGCCATGCACATTGCATATTATAAACATATAGGAATATACCAGTAAAGGGTTATAACTTTGAAAATACTAGAAATAAATACTATGTTTTAACGGCAATTTTTCATGGAACTTGCTGACTAATAAAAAAATTATAGGTTCGATTTAAAAAAAAAACGAGAAAATAGCCAATACATTTTGATAACTTGGACACGACATATTGAACACCTTATATATATGTGTTCACGTTGTTCAACTTCAAAACAAATAACGTGTTAGTCCATAAAGTATTATCACAAGAGTTACGTGAGGTACTGTATTTATTTTCAGACAAAAGCTTAAAATGTTAGATGCTGCAACTGTCAAGATTTTAAGAAGATTATCAATAAAACCAAGACTAACAGGCCCAGGTGCATATATCCATATATCTTTGCAAAGATAATTTGAGTGGCTATCATCATAATAGCTAGAAATTATAGTAGTCTATTTAAAATAAGAAAGTTGTAGGTGGTTGCCGAAATTTGAAAACAGTCAGTATGTTTGTAAATAAAAATGGAAAATGAACAGTGGCGCACTACATACGTACGTAAAGTTCCATTGCAACGCCGTTATTAGTTTTCATGCTAAGCTCCGCCGACAAACTATTGCCGCACCCGGTATTATTAAATGTTTGTGTGTTTGTGTGTAAATAAACCAAGTCAAATTGAGAATATTTTTTTGGTATTTAGTCTTACTTTGTAGTCCGACTGTGAATACCCGTTGTTTTCACGTACTTTACATTTTCACCAGGCGTTAATTCATTAATTACAATTAGTTCGCCTCACATACGTTTGACAGTTGAATTAAGAACAAGATGTAATTGACCGATGACGCCCTTCGCGTAGTTGCTCCAACATATCGAGGAAGTAAGGCTACTCATCTGAAAGGTTTTCAGAAAGTTACCAATTAATTATCAATTGCTGGGCAACGTCACGGCATTAATAAAAACGTAATTACTGCGCGGCGAGGTTGTCATAGCACCTAGGTTGCCTTCGGCCACATGAATCCTGGGTTCGAATCTCGGGCTGTTAAGTAATTTTTTAAATATAAGAAATTAATTAATTAACAATCGTCCAAGAAATTAAATTATATATACACATGAATATGTGAATTAGGTTAAGAAATTTAAATTAATTAACATATACAGCACATGGACATCTCGGTGCTATATATACGCTGGTACGCCAGCGATACTTTCATCTGTTACTTAATATATATATGTATATGCATATGTATATCAGTACGATTTAAAGACTATAGTTTTGGAACCCACAGTAGCGTAACTGGCAACGCACCTGACTAGTGATTGGGAGATCCTGGGTTCGAACCTCGGGCTGTTGGGTAATTTTTAAGAAATTAGAAATTACCTAATTAACAATTATAAACTAATTTTAAAATAATTTAAAATTAGTATGACCTCTAAATCGTCCAAGAAATTTACATTAATTAATTAATATATATGTATATATATAACAAATTATAATTCATTCTTGGGACTAGCGGCCAAATTTTAAGGAAAGAAAAACCAAATTAACGTTTCGACATCTTTTTATTTTTCGATGTCTTCTTCAGAACAAAAAACTATCAGAAGAAAAACAAAGTTAGCATTATTAATACACATACATATACATAGTTGTTTTTTGTTGATGAACATAAAACAAGTTTATGAAACAATAATAAATATAAATTTTTTTTGGTATATATACAGTTAAATAGTTTGTGATTAAGACAATTCAATGTGTGTACTTACATTAAAATTAAATTAGTTATATAATACCCATATTGGGATTTTTTATTATTTGTCCGTCTACGACTACATTTTGTCAGTTTTGTTTAAAATAATGTAACGATAATTATTTGTCAATATTGTATTGATATTTCAATACTAGTCAAATACAAACTGATACATGGTTTTACTTCGACAAGGTGTACACATTCCAGATACAAACAAAAACATAGGAAAAACTCTTTTTTAATACATTGCACGCAGGTGTTCGTTTTGTATCAATAAAGCCAGCGAATATATGTTCTATTCTTTTGTATCGGTATATTAATTTACATTATAATATATTAAAATAAATTTCAGACAGCCCGCTGATTTCTGTTCTATCGTTGACTGCATTATTATCTTTTTTTATCTGTATCATCTCTAGTACGTTTCTAGCTGTGGAGTTTTGTTCTTTGTTAAGGATACTTACGTTATTGAAGTCAAACATATGTCCAGTAGCATTACAGTGTTTTTTTAATGAAGTTATGTTTTGGCAATATTTGTGGCCTTTCATTCTTTCAGCGAGATGTTGTTTTGTTTGCCCTATATAACTTTTTTCACAATTCCCACATGGGATTTTATACACAACATGGGTTTGCTTTTGAAGAGGCACATCATTTTTAATAAAAGCAAACCCATGTTGTGTATAAAATCCCATGTGGGAATTGTGAAAAAAGTTATATAGGCCAAACAAAACAACATCTCGCTGAAAGAATGAAAGGCCACAAATATTGCCAAAACATAACTTCATTAAAAAAACACTGTAATGCTACTGGACATATGTTTGACTTCAATAACGTAAGTATCCTTAACAAAGAACAAAACTCCACAGCTAGAAACGTACTAGAGATGATACAGATAAAAAAAAGATAATAATGCAGTCAACGATAGAACAGAAATCAGCGGGCTGTCTGAAATTTATTTTAATATATTATAATGTAAATTAATATACCGATACAAAAGAATAGAACATATATTCGCTGGCTTTATTGATACAAAACGAACACCTGCGTGCAATGTATTAAAAAAGAGTTTTTCCTATGTTTTTGTTTGTATCTGGAATGTGTACACCTTGTCGAAGTAAAACCATGTATCAGTTTGTATTTGACTAGTATTGAAATATCAATACAATATTGACAAATAATTATCATTACATTATTTTAAACAAAACTGACAAAATGTAGTCGTAGACGGACAAATAATAAAAAATCCCAATATGGGTATTATATAACTAATTTAATTTTAATGTAAGTACACACATTGAATTGTCTTAATCACAAACTATTTAACTGTATATATACCAAAAAAAATTTATATTTATTATTGTTTCATAAACTTGTTTTATGTTCATCAACAAAAAACAACTATGTATATGTATGTGTATTAATAATGCTAACTTTGTTTTTCTTCTGATAGTTTTTTGTTCTGAAGAAGACATCGAAAAATAAAAAGATGTCGAAACGTTAATTTGGTTTTTCTTTCCTTAAAATTTGGCCGCTAGTCCCAAGAATGAATTATAATTTGTTAAATTATACGGCCAGGAACAAAGACATATATATATATATATATATATATATATATATATATATATATATATATATGTATATATTAGATGCCAGGTTACTCTCCAATTGTTCTTATTACTTTTAAATTATTGATACTATTAATACTTTTCTTATATCGTATATTTAACACTTTCATGTTTGATTTACATATTTCTATATTATATATCTTTGACGCATAGTCAGTATTATTTGTGTGTTGAAATTGGATGTTCGCTAAAGATAGATCTAAGCCTTTTGTTTGTACCCACATAACTTATATGAGACAGCTGTATTCCTAATTTTTACATTTAGTATTTTAATTACACAATTTTTGTCGATATTATTCGTGTAGTGGAATTAAATGTATGTCGATGATTGATTTAGACCTTTTGATAAAACTGCATAAATAGTAGCGACTTTTCTATACTTATTTGTTCACATTTTACAATCTGTCAATGAAAATTTTTAGAAGATAGGTTGCTTCCCAACTGTCACTTTGTTATTAATTACTTTTAAATCATTGCCGCTACTATGTTTTTTGTTCACAATAAATAAACTTTGTTATCACACATATATTAATAAGTATTTTGTGTTTTCGGATGAGACCACTATTTAAAAAAAACATCCCTTTACAAAAAATTTTCATATTATGCTTTTCCCGGCATATATGTTGAATAAATTCATACACCCAGCTTTGTTCAAACTCCCTTTTTATAAGTTTCCACATTTTAGCATATACTGACCTTTTTTGCTCTCCTATATTGAAATTCCGCACAGAGATTGCGATACTTTTGTTCCCCCAACCTGTTGACTCGTAGACCTCTCGGAACTGGTAAAAATGTTCCACGCTCTATATAGTCGAGTAATTACAATGATTCAGGATGGACATGAAACAAACGTATGAAAAAGCAGGGGCAAAAATTAAGTTTATGGTTGTTTTTTTTGGCGTAGTCTACATTCCGAAATGGCAATAATTCATGCCATTTTTTGTCTCTTTGCGTATCTCTTTCGCGCTCTCTCTCTCTCTCTCTCTCTCCCTCTCTCGAATTCTTACGCGATAAGGTATAATTTACTATTTACTTTCGAAGATGTATTAAGAAAGATAAAATATATTTTATGATTATGTGATTTATCTAGGTGCCAATACGTAATAATAAAACTAAAGGTTTCCGTTTATTATCGGAAGATACTTTTGAAAATGTGCCGTCATAACCAGGTTTGGACAACTTTTGATTGGTTGTGGGCTTAACTCCAGGACATTAATCAAGTCGCGAGCCGTAGGTAGGTAATAAGTAGTGGTAATTAAAAAACGATAAAAGTTCACACATTTATTTATAATACATAGATAACACAAGAGCCACTTAATGGAAAAAAAAGAATGAGATTGAGTTCAGAAACAAGATGATCAATATTGGGGTAATTCCACAGGTAGACAGGCGGAAAAAGGCTAAAGGTGCTATCCATGTTCTTGAAGTCGGAAAACCGATCTATAACTTGCTATGACAGTAGTTTCAGTTCTTCAGCATAGCGACCGTAAATAATATTTTCGTGACTGGATAGTGTTGAAAAATGAAAACAGTTTTCACTTCTCATTTGTCTTTCCCACAAGCGAATTTTGTTCTGAAACGCCTTTAGATGGCTGTACAACTCGTTTGCCAATTGACCTTGTTTTTGACAAGCGTCTACGGACAGCATGCGATTTTATTCTCAAAGCCGCACTTGCGCATGAAGATTCTGTTTCTGTTATTTTCATAATAATGTACTTTACATGCTATAATATAATATAAAAGAAACATGAAAATGATAACTTGATATAGATATCGTTCATTTATCTGTATTTAATGTAATAAATAATTAATAAAACAATAAGCAGAATAAAAAGCAGGTAGCTACTTATATGAATTTATTATTAAAATTCCATTTAATATTAGCAAATAATGTTTTTTTGCGCTTGTTTTTTTTTATTTCCTTTCTTTTTTTCTTTGTTGAAAACAAGCGTCGTTGGGGACTTATCTTTTTATTAGGTGGAGATGTTCCCGTTTTTTTAATTACCAATTGCTTATTCTTATTTTGTATTGCCGTTAAAGTTGTACATTGTTATATTTGCAGAGAGGACACGTTTTGGTACTTTGTTGTTTTTATATTAAATTGGCTGCTTTTATATGTTGTTTTTTATGATGGCTAAAATCTCTTAAGCGCCCTACACACACGCAGTTTTGCTCGAAGGTCGACCTGCGCAGGTTAGCCTTCGAGCAAATGCGAAATGACTACACATTATTCAGGTAAATCTACAAATTTGCTCAGTTCATCAGTTCAGAGTATTGTGGAATGTTGACGGGAATTAATAACGATTTGTTTCTGATGGCTATTGTGAGCGCTATTTGTGCGAAGAAAAAAAAAAGGAGAGATGAAGCTCAAAAACAAAAAACTATTCGTTCCAAGTGGGTAAAATCCTGGCTAAATAAACGATCAAATTATTCACACATCAATTTAATGGAAGAATTAAGACTGGAACCCGACGATTTCCGAAATTATTTACGTATGGATGAAACCACTTACGTGGAATTACTAAGTATGGTAACGCCGTTGATTGAGAAGAAAGATACTCGCATGAGAAAAGCTATCAGCAGTCACGAAAGATTGTCTGCGACTTTACAATTTTTGGCCACTGGACGCAGTTTTGAAGATCTCAAGTATACAGCTCTTGTATCGCCTCAAGCGTTAGGAAAAATAATTCCGGAAACTTGTAAAGCTATTTGTAAAGTTCTGCATCAACAATATGTAACAGTAAGTATTTGTTTAAAACATACGTCAAAACATTCAATACCAATGACTATAATTTACAGTTTCCCACGTCTGAAAGGCAGTGGTGGACAATTGCCAATGAGTTTTTTACCAAATGGAATTTTCCCTGTTGCCTGGGAGCAGTTGATGGCAAGCATGTTAAAATAGCTTGCCCACCAAAAAGCGGCTCTTTTTATTACAATTATAAAGGCTACTTTAGTATGGTGTTAATGGCAATTGTTAATGCCAACTATGAATTTATACTTGTTGACATTGGGACAAATGGACGCGTGTCAGATGGTGGAGTCATTGAAAATACTGCGTTTTATGCAAAATTGAAAGCTAATACCCTGAAAATACCTTTACCGACAAAGGCCTACAATACCGCTGAAGAACTACCATTTGTATTCATTGCTGATGAAGCCTTTGCTCTTTTACCTAATTTTATGAAGCCGTTCAATGTCAGTATTTTAAATAATCAAAGGAAAGTATTTAACTACCGGTTATCTAGGGCACGAAATGTTGTCGAGAACGCTTTTGGCATTTTGGCAAGCCGTTTTCGCATTTTTCACACTGAAATCAACCTACAATTACAAAACATTGAACTAGCTGTTCTTGCATGCTGTTCTGTTCATATTTTTTTGCGAAAAAAGCTAAACGATCAATATGTATGCCGAGACGTTAATAGTCTTGATGATGCGATACAAAATATAACAGAGAGAATGAATGCATTTGGCAATCTACAGCGTGGTCCTAACAGAAATCCAGCTGAAGAAGCAAAAAGAATCCGAGATAGGTTTTCTTCTTATTTTAACAATGAAGGACAATTAACATGGCAACAAAATCGTATAGATGCAAATAATGTTACTCCCTAATAAATATATACTCATATTAGTTAAGTTTTTTTATTATAAACCAAAAGTGTTGTTACATTCTATCAAAAGAAATTTGTGCATAATAATCACGAACATTTTTATTATGCTGCTGCATAGTGTCCAGATTACATACTTCATACTGAGAATTGGGGGGTTGCTGTCTACACGAGGTATTTACAAATGATTCTCTTGTTAGTGTACCCAATTGAGCTTCGAAAAGGACTTCATTAATAAGTCTTTCAGCATAAATTTTCATGGAGTGCTCAATCTTTTGTAGTTTTTCTGCAAAATTTTTTCCAATTATGTCATATTCATCCTCGTCCCGTGAAGACTGTAGTTTTTGTCCTACTAGAGAAAGAATTTGGTCACTTTTATCCTCTTCCCTGTAGATTTTGCTTTTTAATCTTCGCCTTTTTTGTGTAGAAACACTGGAACTACCTTCAGAGCACGCCGGCGTTAAAGGCGAACTTGGCACATTTATTTCATCGTGACTATTACTTTCAGTTTTGTCAAGATCACTATTATTATCGTCTTCATTCTAAAAAAGAAAACGCCAACATTTAAATAAAATATTTCATAATAATATTATTTGTGATCTTACCTCTTGCAAATAATTTGCTCTGTCATTTCCCACACTGGGTCTCGGTGTTTCTGAGTCCTTCAAAAATAGGAGCAATGGATAATACCAGAGATTAGGCCTATAAATCTCATCGAGTCCTGTTCCAGAATGTGTCGAAGACACGACTTTCTTATATTCCTTCCAAAAACAGCTTCTTAGGGAATTAATTTTTTTTACAACATCGTCCTTCCTAGTATCTGGATTTAACTGTTTCATATGATCTACTAAAACCTTGTAAGCCTCATCCTTTTTAAATTTATCTGCATACTCTTTTGATTTCACCTTCCACAAACAAGGATTGCTTCGGTATAACTCAATAAACTCTGTCAAAATGTCCTTTTCCGTTTTTCTGGTAGGAGGTTGATCTTTTTCATGTTCCATTTTACGTTTGTATTATGCTTATGTTTTATGAAAACTCACTAAACAATAACACATTAAACAAAAACCACGAATATAACCTCAAAACTACCATGTAATGTTCTCTGTAAGCATGGAGCGTTGGCACGAAATGACAACACACATGGAGACTGACCTGCGCGTTTGCACGAAATATCAGAATTTTCGGATATCTCGCGAGCCGCGCCAGGCACTGAACGCTCCTTCAGTTTTTGCCAACACACACTCACATTTACCTGCGCAAACCGAGGCTCGCAGGCCGACCTTCGAGCAAAACTGCGTGTGTGTAGGGCGCTTTAGATTGGTAAAATTTTTCTTACAACTCTCACATTGAAAATTATAAGTTTTACGCGGTGCTACTGTACCTAAAAAATGGTTAATCGTTAACTGGATAAAGACTAAATTTAATTTGATGCAGGACATAGATCCGGCAGCACTGCATCAGAAGTCGATAGGGGCAATTGCGGACGTTGAAAATTGGTTTGCTGCTAATAAACTGAAAATCAATAGTAATAAAACGCAAAATCTTCTATTCTGTACAACTAGCTCAGAACGATCGTCGGGAGTAAAAATTCTGGGCATCACCCTGGACACAAGTCTGAAATGGACTCTCCACATAGAAGACCTAGCGAAGAAATTGTCATCTGCTCTATTTGCAATAAAAAGACTCACATTTATTGCAACTCGTGAGGCGGCGAAAGCAGCATATTTTGCAGGCTTTCACTCCGTGATGTCCTATGGTGTCCTCTTCTGGGGAATGGCTGCAGAAGCGGACAGGATATTTGTTCTACAGAAGAGGGCGATTAGGTTTTTGTGCGACCTGACATGTAGGGAGAGCTGTAGATCACACTTCAGAAAGGAGAAGATACTCACTCTACCATCAGTATTTATCCTCTCTGTAGTTACTCACGTCCAGCAAAATAAAGAAGCATTTCCCTTGAACGGTCAGCATCACGGCTATTCTACTCGTCAGCGACAGAAGATAAGAATGCCTCATCATCGTCTGACTTGCACTCAGAGGTCAATTGATTACTGGGGGTGCAAATTATATAATAAATTGCCGGCAGAACTAAAAGACTTGCCTTTGACCCGTTTCAAAAAAAAGGTTAAGGAAATGCTTGTTAATAGGGAGTGCTACACGATGGAAGAATTCCTGGCCACTTAAGACATCGATATTGACTGTATGTGCTTCGTTTTATGTCTTGTTAGTTCTTATTGTTGGTGTTTATCTTTGTATTATGATTTTATTATTTGTGTTTCTATATCTTTATATATCTATATATATTATTGACAGTTGTACGCTATGTACAAAAAAAAAAAAGAAAATGACATTTTCTGTAATGGTGTTATTACAAAAAATATACAATATACAATATACAATATACAAAGTACTAATTTTACTAAATATAAGAAGAAATAAAGCACCCCCACCATACAAGTATAACGTCCTTCGAAATGGAATACAAAGAAATTTTTATTTTTGAAATATTCTAGGACGGTAGGTATTAAACAAAAGTAAACCGTCTTAGAATAAAAAAATGAAGATTGCCCTCGAAGTGAGGAACCTTTACACAGCATAAGAACGGGAAACTAAATATGCGAATATTTAGTAGAGAATAAACATCTGTATACTCATTATTACGATTAGTTACATAGTTAATTATAAGATAATCTTACCAGGGTGATATTTTTTACCATGTTTCCTTAAATTATAAAGTGTGCTAAAGTTTTTTTGACAGTCGGGGCACTTTAAAACGTCTATTATAACTTTATGAAATAAGAATATAAACAGAAAATAATGTAGGTACTAAATAGAAAGTATGTTTATTACCTAACCTGAAATTACATTGAATCGATTGTGAAAGTTTCTACAAATACTATTTAAAATATTTTTCTCTTACTCATTAATTGGAGTAAGCAATTATACTCTGAATTCCTGTATGTATATTTGAATTGTAAGAAGTTAGGTTGAAATGTATTTGGAACTGGAAGTGGAATAAATACAAGTTAGAAATATATAATTGAAGTAGTAGGACACCTATCGTTAATAAGTCTAAATTTAAAAGAGAACACTGTAATTTTTTATAATTTTTATTTGATTTATGAGCTAGCAATAACAGAGGGGCATTATTTTTCTAAACACATATATATGGTATTATAACTAAATTATTGTTATACATATTAATTCTTAAATACCATTACAATATGTATGTATCAAAATAAAGGTTCATAAACAATAAAAACAAACTCGTTATTACAATAAAATGTCTTTACAAAACAATATAAAAGTGCATAAAGTAGACTGTAACATTCTTGTGTAAGAACCATAATTACCAACAAAAAATAGAATAATAAGCGTTCGTTCCTTCAGGTTTAAGTCCTTAACAGATGATATATTTATTTTAATTTACTTTATGTTATAAAAAAAAAGTGTTTATTTATGCCTGTCTTAGTAATGTATGTCATTCAATATCATTTAACGTAAATAACTATATTACAACTCTTATTTTCCAATTTAAGAATGGGGTCCCATTGTACTTCAATAACCCGTATGCCCTGAAAAACCTAGATCCGCCCCAGCAAATAAATCGTTAAGAAATAAAGGATAAGCTATCTACAACCAGATCCACTTGTAATGCCAACAGATTAAAAAAAATAGGTAATTTGTGCATGCGCATTACAAAATATAGAAACAAAAACACAAGCGCATGAAATTTGAATATTTTTACTTTCCTGTATGTAGTATAAGGAAGTATTGTGATGATGAAAATTTTCGACCATGAGATTTTTGCAGATGTCCACGTTTTGAAGTCCCCTGATATCGATAAAGTGGTTTTTAAAAATGTCTCTGTGAGTCTCTGTGAGTTTCTGTGAGTCTCTCTCTCCCCCCCCCCCTCTCTCTCTCTCTCTTACCACGATAGCGGTCAAACTGCTATAGGTATCAATTCCAAATTTTATATTTACAAGTATAATCTCCCCCTTGAGATCTGATTAGATTTTCAGTAAAATCAGCAGACCGGAAGCAGTAGTTTACTTCAGTGAAAAAATAGAATTTTGCCAATATTTCGTCAACTACTAAGTTTTAACAAATTTATAGAGAATTCATATGTACTCAAAATTGGATTAGAGAAAAATTTTATTGTGAAAGTTTTTCGAAATTGATACCGGAAGTAGGTCTTTTACTCTTATCAAAAATCATTTTTCTGCAAATATTTCGCAAGTCTTAGTTTTTAGACACGTACGTTACGAATATAAAAGTATTTTATAGTTTTCAATACCTCTTGTATATAAAAAATTCAAAATTCGGACCGTAAGTATCACTTTTACTCTTATCGCATAACGATTTTTTGCCAATATGTCGTAAATTATGCATTCTATAAATATTTCTCAAGAGTACAAAAGTATTTAATGTTGGATTTGAAATATTTTTTGTATAAATGAAATTTCAAAATTCGGACCGGAAGTAACACTTTTACTCTTAGCGTGCACTTTCTTTGGAATATCTCGCAAAGTATGCATTCTATAGAGATTTATTAACAGAATAGAAGTACTTATAATAGGATCTTGAATAATTTTTAAATAAAAAAAATTTAAAACTCATAATTTGAAACGCTCATACGTATAAGAAAGTCGTGGCAACAACTAATTTTTCTTTGTAGAGACCGATAAGCCTACTGTTGTCTAGACTTTCGTGTGATAAATATTTTAGATAAAGTTTTTATTTGTTTTAAATTCAAATTACATCTGTCACTTTATGCTAATATTTCCTTCTTAATATGTTATCGTAATTCAATTTTTTATCATTCATTATTTTAATTAAATTGTTTTCACATGGGGACTATTTAATTAAGCGAATTTTGGGCACGAGCTATTTATTTAATACAACAGAACCGACTTGAAATTATTTAAAAAATGCACACTTTACAGAGATAGGTACCCTAGCGAATCATAAACGTGCCCTTGTTTCGTGCCAAAAATGTTTGAACATTGTGTGCAATGGTTATATTAGCCTTGAAATATTCTACATGAATATTTAAATTATATAGAACACAATTTCCTATTTATGCTTAATAAAAATAATTATGATATATATTATTAACGTATATAATATAATATCAGTTAGTTCATTAAAGATACTTACATGCTTTAAAGAAATTTATATATCAGTTTTTGAATTTACAACAACAAAAATATGCTCCTGGATTTTTGGGAATAAACTAATCAATTTCTAAGCACTTCTGAGAATATGGCATTGGAATATAATAATTGGTACCTACTCCTAAATTTTCTACCTTTATTATCTACGGAGGCAAAAAGTTTTGTCGTGTCGTAAGACCAGCTATATAGAAGATATATCTGGTCCACTTTAATAAATTCTAACACGAAATAAAGAGGGATTAGGTATATTCAATTTATATAATACCTAAGTATGAGTAAATATACTTAACTGCTTCGTAAAAGAAAATACATGTGGTATATAGAAGTCAATATATTTCAAATATTCCTCATTTATGATTCATCGCACGATAATATTGATGTGTCAACATTCCAAAGAAATCTTTTTGCTGGTCTACAAATGTTTCCGGCTTTCGGAATTTATTTTATTTTTCAAGGGCGAGAATGAATGCTTTATTAAGATCCAGAGATATAGAGAGGGGAGAATGCTCTTGAACCACTGCGCATCTAATTTTTACGCGACGCAATGATCGCCGCCATTTTGACCCAGGTATGTCATGAGTGGTTTTGTTTATGTTCATCTAGGTTATGTTTGTGTTTTGTGGTGTATTACTAAATTATTGTATTTCTGTTTTTGACTTTTAAATGTAGTTCTCAGACATACTTGTTTCTGGTGAATCGTGTGGAAAAAGTAGCTGTAGAAGCAATATTTGTTTCATGTGCTCAAGTGTGTGGTTTCATTATTGTATAAATCTTTTAGATATTAAATACAAAAATATCCATATAAACATGTCGTGCAGTGTTAAAAGCTGTCTCAATATTAAGAGGTTTAAACCTGAAGGATAAAGTTTTCCCAGGTTTGATGGCAAGATCATTCTAATTTTGTTGAAATATCAAAATTATTTCAGATTTCCAGAAGGTGCCTTGAAAGCTTTGAATATAGCAATTGATTGGCTATGGTCAGAGAATAAATATGTTTGTTTAGAACATTTCAGAGATGAAGATTATGTGCCAATGGAACACCAGCGATTTCGATTGTGTAACAATGCTGTAGCATCTTCGAAAATATTACTGGAAACATCTGCTGTAGATGAAGTTTCAAGTATCAGCTTTGCTGGTGGTAGTGGACAAAATCTCACTGATGAATCGTTAGCAGGAACACATGAAGTGTCTTCATTAAGTTCTGAAAAGGAGAGAGCTTGATCGGATGATTCCATTAGACCAAGATTAGAAAGAAAATTGAGAGCACTAAAATGTAATAAATTAATTAAAATGATTATCAGATTAAGTATATAATAGCACACTTTTTTCAGAATGTTTTCTGGTTATGAGACTTGTTCTGACACGAGCTGCGGGAAACAAAGCCAAAGTTGACAAAGAGTTTTCATAATTTTGCAAGTTTTTATATTGTATTTAAGAAATATTATGTAAAACAAAATCAATTTATTGTTATGGTATCTCCTGGTAAATATAACAGAAAATATGAAGTAGGAAAAGAAGTCAAGCAAAATCAAAAACGAAGCTTTATGGCACAACACGAACTATGAAAAATCTAAACTCTTACCTGTGTTGCAATTAATATTTTGTAGTTTCTTATTTTATTGTACATTATTGCAGCTATTGTATATGCAGGAAGTATTTAATTGTAGTGTAAAGAAATATCTTTAATAAATATAATATCTATAATAAAAGCAATAAACATCATTTCATATTTTTATTAATAAAAACTTGTGAACATGAACAAGTATTTTTATTTCACAAAACATTACACTGAATAACAGAAAACATGAAGAGAATAAAAAGTACATTTCTAATTGTTATTACAGTAAGTTAAAAAAAACACTAAAATTAACTCTTGCAATTTTACACTACTATTATTTGCACCAACTTAATGTCAAAACATGAATGTTGATCATTAAAATTACATGTTTTCAAGATCGGATATTGTCAACAATATTTCAGTACCATACACTTTTTCTTCTTCCGTCATGACATGATAAAATCAGCATCATGTTTAATCCTAAAAACAAATTCTGGACTCTGTGTCTAATTTAAATGAATTCTTATTGGCAGTGACATGATGTTTGACTTGAACCCATACAGTTCGATGAGGTGATATGGAGGTAAACGCAAGAAAAATGAAAGCGCACATGTCATCCAAATCATTTTTTTATGCATCATCCAAGTTATTGTTTTTCTTTAATATTCTTACTACTACCCACTTTGTCTGCTGTTTGATTACAGTAGTTGTTTAGACATACTATATATTTATGCTTAAAATACACATTATAAGCCATTTGCCTTTGTCCAAACCTTATATGTTTTCCTTAACGATTTTTTGAAGGACCCAGTAAAGTGCTACCACCATACTATAAAATATTAGCGATTACAAAAAGAAAGTTAATGAAAGTGACAAAATACCTTTATAAAGGGAATAAACTATGTAAAATACAATAAATAAATGTTTGACAAAATAAGCAAAAGGCGATTACTTTGCTGTTTAAATGCATAAACCAATCACCCGAACGTTTCTTTCCACATTCCTTTCTCATCTTTTGTTTCAAAATTTGTTCTTTCAAGAATGCCTATAATTGGTGCTTCTTGTGACAACCCTGGGTCAAAATGGCGCACATCATCATTTGCAATCATTCTATCTTCCGCGCATTTGTAAGAGCATTCTCCCCTCTCTATATCTCTGTCAAGATCTTGGTTTTATAGAATATTTACGAGTATGTATCTGTCATTAATTTTTTTCTGTAATATACATTCTATTTATTTTAAAATAGATACAAAAAATCAAGGGTTTTTCATTATAATTTAGTTCAAAATTCTTGATTATATTACTGTATCTGCATTCCAAGATTTTTTTACCTGGGGCATGTTTGCCTAATATGTATTTACCTTGGTATTTACAGCGCAATTGCTAAGGGTGTTTAAATTTTGGAATATTATTTAAATCAAGACTTTTTGTAGCCCATATACCAAATACTTTTTTTTTATAGTTCAGTCACCTCTCTAAAGATCAATTATTTCACCATTCCTTGTTTTATTAGTTTGGTAATTTCTCTGTATTTTTAAAACTACATATGTTAAAACGGGGTAATTTATTGTTTCCTTATTTATTGCTTTATTATGTTAGATGTATTTTATTTTTGACGAAATTTAATACATCTTTCAAGTGTAAACAAAAATTTACAGTCTCCTTTTATGGTTTATTAAAATTTAGTGGAAAATATTTTCGGATTACTAGAGTTGACCAATGATACCTTCCATATAGCTGTTCTTAAGACCAGACAAAACTCTTTGCCGGGAGTATACATATCTTATGGCAATTGATTTTGTGGTTACAAAATCATCTCATTATTTGTTGTCGTTACATTTCCGGTTCATTATGTGATTTATCCGACATTTTTTGTAATCAAAACATAACCTATACGACTGTTTGTTATTCAGCTGATGCATTCTAAAAATTAATAATAATATGAAACACTAAAAGGAAAGACAATATGAAAAGATGGATTACTTTAAACAGAATATTTGCAATAATATAAACTTTTGGTATTGTTTTGGCATAAAAATTAATTAATTAATGATATTGGAGTTACAACATGTCATTTTACTGCCTAAAAATATCTCCTATATGCACTACAATATTTGATACCAATTTTATAATTTCACATTTTTATTTACACTTAAATAAATAAGCGCAATTAGAAACAATAAGCTAAATAAACTAAAAATATCTTAATAATATTTCAAAACAATCTAATTTAAAAGTAATATTGTACTTACCACGTTCTCGGCTTAGGTTTTCTTATGACGCAGAAAGCAGATAGGAGAAAATATATGAAGGTATTTGTTACACTAGCTATATTTATTCTAAATAAAATTTTACACATAGGAGGATTTTCTGTGACATGCGCAGTGGCTCGTTGCACCTAAATACTAAAAAAAACAATTTTGGAAAGATATGTTAGGTAGGAGGTATTACTAGGTCACTGATGATATCTTAAGCCTAAATTCTCAATGAGACTAGAGATATTTTTGCAGTAAACTAGTGCTGTATTTTTATCTTTTTCAAAAAAAATTGAAATTCAGCCTGTCGATGACGATACCAGTAGAATGTTGTTCCCTGAGCTAATAAATTATTTTCACAAAGAGGAGATCCTAGCAATTGTCCGGACTCCTTAGATAGACATAAATCTCTCGTCAGATCATTTAATTCGCCTTGCGTCAAGGGTTTCAGTTCTATTCCAACGGTGCCCTCAAAAGCATTTTCATCATCTGTTTGCTCATCATCAGATTCTGAAGACAAGTTTGTGTATGTATTTGGTGGTTTTGGAAATAGAACTTCTGGACCATGACTAACTAGCTTTAATCGCGATGGCACGTGGGGGTGCTACATGTTGGCGATTGTTTCTATTTATTCCGATAAAGTAAATTTTAGGAATCTTTATTTAGCAAAATAAACGAAGTTTTATAAACTTTGACCTCGTAGATTAGTCATACAAAAATAACAATCAGCAATATGATCTTTCCCTTCCAGCCAAATCATTGATATGCCAAAAGGTAGGCTTTTTTGCTTCTTGGTGCTCCAACATCGCAAACTTTCTACGCTCGTAGACATCTATTTAAAATCTAAAATAATAAGTCGCCATAAATAAATTAATATTTCAATGAAATACAATAAGGTATAAATTTAAAGACACAGTTAATTATAAATTTATTTTTCAAAAATAACTAACAATTACCATACAAACGAGTAGGTACACGTATTGTTTTATTTTTCTTTAAACACTTAAAGAATCTTGATCTGAATGTGTGACATTAATTATAAATTCTTCAACATCGTCTTGTAAGTTATCTACTATCCATATTTTGCTTTCAATGTCTTTTATGTGGCCGATGTAACTCTGCCAGTTATTTATTTATATTCTGATAACCTTCCACGATTAATTGTTTAATATATCTTTATTTGAATGTCGTATTGTGCATTTTAATGTAGTGCTTAACTTGTGTCCACACCATTTCAATTTTTTTTTCAATTTTATTCGCAATGGTAAGGTGGAAGCGTAAAAACATTCAGCCACTTTATTCTTCGCAAATTCTTCAATTTTGTTTTTGTCATACTGAGACCTGACCTCTGACACACAGGCTATTCAATCTCTTTTTAACATGTCATTACCTAGCTGTATGTTCTTCTGGGTAATCCATTCAATAATTTGGTATTTTCTCCATTCTACTGTCTTTTCTAATTTTCTCCTATGATATGAAGCATTATCGAGAGCAATAACTGAGTTCTCTGGTATATTTGGAATCCATTTATTCTTGAACCAATCTTCATATGCCTCTGCATCTATGTCGCTACGATTTTCTTACGAAGATATATACAGGGTTAGTAAAAAGTCCCGGAACGGTCGAATAACTTTGTTATTTGAAAATTATGATTTCTGAAATTTGGTATGGGGGTATAGTTAATATAAATGCATTTTATGCAATACAGTTAATATTTTTTTTACTTCCGGTTTAATCGGCAATACGTCCAACTTTTTTTTTTAAATGGAACGCCCAAATTTTTTTAACACTTTTGAATGCAAAATAAAAAACTACGTTCAGGAAGTATTAAGACGTTTATTTTTATTCACAAGAAAACAGTTAAAAAATTAAAAAAGTGTCCTAATACAGAAAAATCAAGATACCTGTCTATTCAGGTTGCGATTACAATAATTGTACAAAATGCTCTCCATTTACAATTTGACAAAAATGTAAACGGTCAGTAAAATTTCTTATTGAATTTTGTATTTGTTCTGGAGTGATGCGATTGGCTTCTTGAACTATTCTCTCTTCCAATTGTTCAAGATTATGGGGACGATTTTTGTACACTTGACATGTCAAGTGACCCCAAAAGAAAAAATCTAATGGCGAGAGATCTGGCGAACGTGCTGGCCATTCGATTGCTCCTCTACGTCCGATCCAACGTCCCGGAAAAATTTCATTCAAATAATCCCGGACATTATGGGCAAAATGGGGGGGGGAGCTCCATCTAGTTGAAACCAAAAATGTGCACCTATGTTTGCATTTGGAAAGAGGGCCGCAAGTGCTGGATCAACCTCATTTCGCAATAAATTTAAGTAGACGTTGCCAGTTAAATTTCCTCTTATAAAAAATGGTCCTATGATGTTGTTTCCAACAAGACCAGTCCAGACATTCACCTTTTGAGGACGCTGTGTATGGACTTCTTCAATCCAATGCGGATTTTCAATTGACCAGTAGCGACAATTATGTCTGTTCACAGTGCCGTTGAGACAAAACGTTGCCTCATCTGAAAAAATGATGTGATCTAAAACATTAAGCTGCTGCTCGATCAATTCCGTCATTGTTTCGCAAAATTATAGTCTACGATCTGGATCATCTTCAGTTAACTCATGGACGGGATACATTTTATAGGCTTTCATTCTTGCTGATTTAAGAATATTATGAGCAGATTTTTGAGAGATCTCATGAATTTGACCTAATTCTGTTGTGAACACGTGATGATTTTCTTCCACTGTAAGTAACACATTCAAACTAGTTTCTTCATCTGTTGCTGTTAATGGACGTCCCCTTCTAGGTAAATCCTTCACCTGACGAAAGACTTCAAACTTTTGAATTGTTCGGCATACCGTACTTTTACTAATGTGACGATCCGGATAAACAGTATTAAACAAAATACGAACCTCTTCAAAAGAACGTTGACGATCACCGTACCCACGCATCATTAATATCTCAATTCGTTCTGATTCAGTAAGTTTTACTGCCATTTTCAAATGTGTCAATGTCTAAAATAAGTAAATTTATAGCGATGCAAAAGTTAAAACGCTTTTAAAATTGTCAAATGTGACGGCAAAAAGAATGCAAACACTAAACAACAACTTTTTTCAAAGGTACCTTGATTTTTCTGTATTAGGACACTTTTTTAATTTTTTAACTGTTTTCTTGTGAATAAAAATAAACATCTTAATACTTCCTGAACGTAGTTTTTTATTTTGCATTCAAAATCGTTAAAAAAAAGGTGGACGTATTGCCGATTAAACCGGAAGTGAAAAAAATATTAACTGTATTGCATAAAATGCATTTATATTAACTATACCCCCATACCAAATTTCAGAAATCATAATTTTCAAATAACAAAGTTATTCGACCGTTCCGGGACTTCTTACTAACGCTGTATATTTGGCACAACAATTAAACCATGGTTGCTGGCCTCGAGCATGCATATCGAGGCATACGAAAACTTGCTGATTTTAAACTACGGCCAAGTCCTTGCTTTCACACAAGGACTTGTCGAATGCTTTGAACAGTTAACTATCTGTGAAAAGTTGTCCGTGAAACATGTCACATTGACACTTAGAAGTGTCGTAACTGTTTTACACGAATTTCACCTTAAACATTCGGTTTACTTTAGTTTTTGGCAAGAAACAGCCCTTTATAGGGCTACCCTGAAGACGACAGAGGTAATGTCCGCCGAAACGTCGATTGTTCAGAATCCAACGATGGAAATAGCACAAATAACACATCAGGTTATTCTCATTGTTATCAATAACAGGGATAAATTACATCTAAATTATAAACGATTTTGTGGTGATCTTATTTAGAAGACATTTTTACTACGTCAATTAAAATATTTAACTGCCATTAAGAAAATTGAATGAAGAGCTTTTTTTCTAAAGCCAACCTAATAGTTTGATATTTTCCATAATTTTTGCACTATTCTGTTGGGTGACAAAACTTTATAGATGTACAGTATATCAATTTAAAAAAAAATATTTTTTTTGTATTTTGCTTGATTTTAAAAATGAGCTAAAACCTCTTACAGATTGGCTTTTACATGGCATGCTGAAGACTTTAGTCTTCCTATTTATTCTTTTTATATTAGTAACCTTACGGGATAAAACGCAGCCTTGAATATATTGAATGCCATTTATCTTTCTTTGTACGAGTCATATAATCTTATCAGCGTGTATGTGTCATATGAACATGTACGTTACATTTAATATTAATTACATTCTGTATCCATAGACATGTAGGTATATGTAAAACGGAATCTCTTTCATCTTCTACATCCCATGCAGTACCTATTTTCCAGATTAAGATTTGCTCTTGACAGATTTGCTCAGTAATAAAAGCCTCAATTCAAACAAGTTTATACCATAACGTTATCGACAAAGCTATCTTTTGAAATATTCTCTTTGTCGCTAAGTTTCATTTAAACTATGTATTAAGAAAAACCTAAATATAATAACGACATACTTTAAGAATAATACTGTGTTGCTTGGTAATTTATGTGTTTCAATTATAGACATTATAAGCTGACAATGAATCGTATAGGTGCATTTGTACTGACTACCATCGCCTAGGAAATAACCATATTTGAATTAGTGGTGTCAATGTTCTAATTGTACAAAATACTGTCTGGAAATTGTTGTGGATCAATTATCTAGAATCACTGAAATGTTCATGTTATTAAATAGGTAACTTGTGTTGATAGGACAAATGAAGGAAGATATCAATCCTTCATTTGTTCTACCAGCAAAGTCGTGCCAAAATATTTAATGTACAAAATAAAACTCACTTTACAATCATGTGATGTAACTATAACATTGCCAAACCAATATCATGAAATATGATGTTAAAATTGAATCTTTTTAGTTGATGGCAGAATTCTATTTCATAGAACTCTTTTTGATCATGATCCTTTGCTTAAATTTTGTTGTTGTTTGAATTAGTGGTGTCAATGTTCTAATTGTACAAAATACTGTCTGGAAATTGTTGTGGATCAATTATCTAGAATCACTGAAATGTTCATGTTATTAAATAGGTAACTTGTGTTGATAGGACAAATGAAGGAAGATATCAATCCTTCATTTGTTCTACCAGCAAAGTCGTGCCAAAATATTTAATGTACAAAATAAAACTCACTTTACAATCATGTGATGTAACTATAACATTGCCAAACCAATATCATGAAATATGATGTTAAAATTGAATCTTTTTAGTTGATGGCAGAATTCTATTTCATAGAACTCTTTTTGATCATGATCCTTTGCTTAAATTTTGTTGTTGTATTCAATATAATTTTTTTCATATCTACTCTGCATTTAAAATTTGTTTGCAACGGTTGCTCAATAAAAATATGGATTTATCTTTATCAGGAGAGTTCAAGAGGCTAAATGATGGATGATTTTAACAGTAAGTAAAGTAATCCGTTAAGAATGTCATAATAACTTTTATATAGAGGGAAAACAGAACAGGCTCCAGCAGTGATCCTTGTGGGACACCTGGAAAAGTAGGCAAAATTTCAGATTATTAACTATCTCCGTTTTTAAGTTATATGAATTGCACAAATTGCGAGCGATTCTGCAAATAGGAGAAAACGGGCGAGCGGCCACACAACGAATTTCACATTTCTTCAGCTTATGCACTAATCGATCATGGGATACACAATCAAACGCAGGACTAAGATTGTAAAAAAATAGCTATCGCGAATTATCCTCCATTAACCAACTCCATAATTTTAGTATAAAATTGATAAACCGCAGAAACACTAGACCCACCTGATTGAAAACTAAATATCGTATCTATATAAATGAAAATTAAATACTTTTCATTGATCGTTCTGTAACTGAAGAAATCGGCTGTCTTCCAAGGAGCCTATTCTTAAGAAAACTTTTAAATCGTCTGCAAAGAGCAACTTTTCGCACTGAAACTGATCACATAAATCATTAATCAAAATTAAGAAAAGTAATTGCCCCAAGTTACTTCCCTGAGGGACACCCGACAATGACACAAATATATCCGAGATATTGTAACAGTTATATATTCAGTAACAATCATTGATGCCGGTATGACAACTAGCATGTGTGATAACCGAAGTTAAAAACAGCTCTATTCAAGCAGTTGTTTTTGTAATTTGACAAGCATATAAACGTGGGGCAGAGAGATTGTAGCCTCATAAGATTCTAGGGTGAGTTTGCCTATTAAATATCGATTAATTAAAATCTCAAATCATCATGTTTGTTAATTGTAATAAGTAATGCACCTTCTGATAATTGTTTCTAATTTTACAAGCCCTATTTGCAACGCTTGTAATTTTAACCTCAAATAATAACACGTGCTAATTGTACATTTGGCTTCTAGGCTTTTTTTTTAACGGAAACTTTTTCAAAAGAAAAGGAAATTGCGAGTAGCAATTTTTATGTAACCAGCAAAGCAACAATTAGATTAAGGAGTTTCTTTAAAATAACGTGGCCAAGCTGTTAGGCAAAGAATGCAGACACGTGGTATTAACATCAAGTGAGGGACAACTTTTATATGTGTGACCAGATGTGGAACATACATGTGTAAATATTACAAGATATTAGACAAGCATCGGAATACCACAGCATGTGTAATATGCTAGTGAACGAGAAGGATCGTAACCTGAATACCTGCAAGAAGTCATAATTTGTTGTGCAAGAATATCAACTTCTCCAGTTTCGTTGCAGTTCTGCGACAGTAACAAGAAGAGTAAGAGACAACGATCTACATATTGCAACAAGACCTTCACTTGTGTAGATGTATAAGATAAGTAATTTTAACTGTATTTGTGTGTCGAATTCAAATTCTCCAAAATAATTTAACTATTAACACCTTTTAGCTTTGTTGTATACAAAGTGCATTGTTGTTATTCGGAAGCATTGTAGTTAATTGTATTTGTGTGTTGAATGCAAGGACTCCAGAATAATTTGACTATTAACGCATCTCATAGATTTGTTGTATACAAGAGCATTGTTGTTATTTGGAGACGTTGTAGTTCATTATATTTGCATTAATTTATATGCACATTATACCATCTTATGTTGATTATTTATAAGTCGATAGTGAAATCTCTAACAGCTGTTACGAGCATATAACGTTATATTTAGAATTTTGAGAACCATGTTCATTAAGTGACTGCCTTCTGACGATCTGTGTATTTATGTTATACAATAGCTGTGTTTTGATATATACTTTTTTACTACTAATTTTACAATTAAATTAGATCTTGTGCGTTTTATTGCTGTTGCTATCTATAACTCCTATCCCTGTTTTCATGTTTTTAGTAAAAAATATGTGGCGCTGATAACTCACGGCCTTTCGCATCGACTACCGAGTTACAGGGGCAACGTTTTTGATTTTTGCTTTAATTGTTGAGCAAGTTCAATTACATATCAAAGTTGACATCGCTATTGTGCCAAAACATCCAGTCAATGATCTAGAGAGGTTACAATATGATTCAAGAAATTGTACTAGTTTGGGAACAAAGCCAATTGTAAACAGTTTACTAAGCATCAACTGATGATCAGTCCCGTAGAAGACTTTGGGAAAGTCCGTATAAACGACATCCACCTGATCTTTCTATATTCTCGCGTAAATATTGAGCAAAAGTAGCCAATTTGGACAAAGTAAATCGCTTACTAACAAAACCATGTTGGGACAGATATACAATTGCCAACTCCGTGAAACAGGCGAACATAAAAACACCTCTCAAAGGCCTTCGCAAAATTATTTATGATGGCTATAGGTCAATAATTGTCGATAACCCCCATCCCGCACTTAAAAAACGGGCATTATTCTAGTAATTTTCCAGCAGTCAGGGAAGATAGATCAAGAGATATTGTATACCTACTTCTCAAGTATAGCTTATACTTGTGAAGGCTACTAAGCATCATTCAACACTTTTAAGAGCATGAAACAAATGTTATCGCTAAACTAATCAATAAATAATATACCTTAATTATCAAATAATTCAGTTTACAAATGTCCGAAAGAAACATAGAAAACTTTAACACCGCATCAATAAAATTTCGCGTCCTCTTTTTTTGGTTATTTCAAACTTAAAATCGCCATGTAGCAACTTTTTTCCATCCACAATTACGTGTAAATACTACATTTCCAGTCTCGTCTCCCGAAACTGCCCCAATTAGATGACACTGGCTAGAAAAAAGATTACCCATTTACTTGGCTCGTCGATACTCTACCAAATGACACGATTTCGACTTGATATATAGGGTTACATATAGAGTGACAATAAATTGTAGTGAACGGAAGGCAAAAAAAAGAAAAACGAGGATAATATCAATCAAGAGAAAACACATAAAAAACACACTTGTGTCTCTCGCCGTGGTGATAATAAAAACGTTCTCCATATGTTCGAGGTTTTGTGCCTCTGCTGTTAACGAAATGACTACTGGATATATCGATGCTTCTGCATTAAGACTTTGTATGTGTGTGCGCGTAAGTGTTTGCATGTGTACTAATGGAAGTGCGATAAACCGGGCATGAGGCAAATACGTTTTCGCCTTTCATAGTATTCGTACGTAATTGATCCGTATTGCAGTGACATAGTCACGGACTTACCATTATGAATGTGTGTCCAATTATCCTGTCGGATATAAAGCTTGTATCAAATGAGAATAAATATGATACAGAAACGATTGCCAACAAAATGTAATGTGTTCGGTTTTTTTTTGCGATTTGCTCGAAAATTGAGCGCCTATAGTGGTTCAGACTAGCGTGTTCGCGGCAAAACTTCTCAATACGTTAAGTAAAATAGATTGCAAACGCTTTATAAACGAACGTAAAAAACATAGATTAAAAACTTCTTTAGATTCGATTTTCTCTAATAAATAAAAAATTACAATAAATATCAAACACGATAAAATATTTTGTCTATCAGGTAATAATAATAATTTGGTTTTGAACTTTGTTAAGTGTAGGTTTTTTAAATTGTGTCGTATATTATTGTATACAGGTAGTCCCCGGGTTACAAACGGGATACGTTCATGAGAACGTCTGTAAGCCGGATTTGTATGTAACTCGGACCTTCGTTGAAACACAGCACATGTAGGGTAATAATGACAAGAATAATTATAATATGTAATATTTTAATGATGTTTTTACTTACTGAATGGTAAACTTTTGTAAACCGCTCATCTTGTTTTCGAAACAATATCGTTCCACAGCAGGAATAAAATAATTCAAGAACCAATCTTCAAGTAACGCGAGTATAACCCAAGCCCTTAAATTTGATTTCCAAATGACGGGAAGGGCTGCTTTAGTAATGTGGCGAAGAGCTCTGGGATATTCAGAGCGATAAACAAACAGAGACTTGAGCTTAAAATCTCCGTATGCATTACCTTCAAGCAATAAGGTTAGTCTATCCTTTGCTGCTTTGTGATGGGGTGCATTTTTTTCTACTTTCGAGATATAGATGCGTTCAGGCATCTTCTTTTAGAACAATCCAGTTTCGTCTACGTTAAAGATTTGTACTGGCAATATCCGCCATCCTCAATAATTTTTAGCAACTTTATAGGAAATTTATTTGCGGCAGCTATATCAGCACTGGCTGCCTCCTCTTGTACTTTAAACCAACCCTTACTTCCTATAAATTTTTCGTCACAACTACCTTCACTCTCTATGTGCGCGACTCGTAAATCGTTGAAAATGCTTCGGACTTTTTCTTGCACTAACGCTAGGATAATAGGAATGTGGCACCTATTTTGATCTTCTAACCAAATCACTAATTTCTATAATTAATCCACTACGCTGTTTAGTAATAATTGATCCTTTTATCGGGGCACTACCTGTAACATGTTCTATTATTCAAACTTTGTCCTTTATAAATGTTCCGATAGTCGACCGACTAGACTGTCTTTGCACATTTAATTGTTTCTACTTTTGTTTCCATTGTAATCATGTTTCTTTTTGCTACTTGACCACCTGGACCTACTATTAACTTTTGTTTTGGAGGCATGGTTGTAAAGATAAACACAGGCTCACTAAATCGAATATAAAGGTTAGAATAAACGTGACAACAGTAGTTTGACAACAAGCGCTAAGAGATTCTGCACCAACCTATGTATATTCAAATACAATCCACTCTTTTGCATTTTAGACAGATGTGTTCTCGGGGGAAGCAGATGACAATGGGTTACCCCTCTGGTATCATGATTGTGTTCTATTTCGTATTTTTCAAAAAATCCTACGTAATTCAGTTTTAGAAAAACGGCATATTCGAAGATAAATATACCTGGCAGAGTAAGTATACCTTGCATTGGTTATTTAAATAATCATTTGTTACAAATACATATCTTCTCGTAATCGACATTTTACCGATCCTGAAACACTGGTCTTCGTAGAGGGTCAAACATATATTTTGGAAACGAATCAGCAAGCCACGACGAATCAAATCTTTCTTCATCTATATGAATAAAAATTAAATGCTGTTGGGTGGAAGCAAATCACATGAGAAAGGCTGAACCGCTTTGGCTATTAAAAATTTTTTCTTTTATTTCGTTGTTGTCCGAATAAGGTTTCTAGGAAGAAGATTGGAAAAGTTGCCCGAAAAATTCAGGAAAAACTGAAAGTGCCTTTTTCTATAGGATTTTTGTATAAACTCACTATTCGGACTATGAATATGCGTAATTCTTTTTCATTTTGTTTGTTATGCTCCCGGTATGAAAATAACTCAGTTGAATGTTTTCAATTGAAAAAAAATATGGAAGATCTGGAGAAAAATGTTTATGTATACAGAGTGTTTCTTAATAACATGATAATATTTAAAGAGGTTATTCTTGGGTCTATTTTATGAAAGAAACTTCATATGAACACATGTCCTAAATATCTTAACTTTTCAACTGTAGGGTGCTAAAGTTTAAAAAAAAAATGTGCATCTCGCTAGACCACTTATGAGAAAAAGAAACTGTGTATGAAACTTTGAACAACAATTCATTTAAGAGAATAACGTAATCTACATAAATTCACTCACTCACGTACTCTTTGGAAAATGACGGGAGTGTTTCTAATTGTTTCGCAAGAAACTATGACGCGATTTCTCAACTGCTCTTCAGTATGAATTCGTGTGCTGTAAACCAATTATCTACTAGATCGTTTTTAATCCTTGTTAATACCTAATTTGTATGAATTTTATTTTTTTAAGCGAAAACCGTACGTCACACGCAAAAAAAACAAGAGACCTCATTTGCTCAGAAACGAATGGGGATTAAAAAAGTACATTTTTTGGCGTAATTAATAAAAAGCTTCTTAACTTTAAAATTTTAACTTTTTCTAGGAATCAAGTTTTCATCAATTATCTTTATATTTCTTCTTATTTCACTCCTTCCAATTTTTTGCCAACTTATTTGCATTCGTCAGTGCATTTTACTGTTCTATAGGTTGTATAGAGAATTAGACTTCTGTGTGCTTATATGTTTGTGAGTCTGTCAGAAACCACGATCAAGACCATACTTAATATTTAAATGTTTCTCTCAAGCTATGATTTTCAATTAAATCACCAAACCGGAAGTAGTAGTTTACTTGCTTCAGTGAAAAATGACATACTACCAACATTCCACCAATTCGTTCAAAAAAATTTTTAATGAATTTAAAAGTACGCAAATTATGCATTCTATATAGATTAACTAAGGGCGTCAAAGTATGTAGTTCTTAATTTGAAGTAAGTTTTATTTACGGACATTTTAAAAATACAGATCGGAAGTAATACTCTCACTCCTATTTTTGCAGATGCTTTGCATATATCTTGATACGTTTATTATTACAAATTTAACGCTTTTCTGTACGTAATTTAGACCGCATATCGTGTAAGAAGGTCTTGGCATGCTCACACCTTATTTTTTCTATAGTAATCACACCATTTTTGTATTGTAAGGTTTTTTCCTTTTTTGTTTTGTATTCTTACGTCCCATTTTCTTCATACTGGTCCAGTTTCTTTCATATATCTAGATGGCCTACAGCAAATACAGATGAATTGTATTTGCTCTATAGACTGTAGTATTTAGCATTCTGTCCACCTTTGGTACGTTTTTAAGTCCTGTGAAATACTTCACTTCTGTTGTTTGTTTATTATTTTTAATATCAATTTCAAGGATATTTTGATATTTTTGGTTTTCGAGTTAAAAAGGACCAATGATTATCACAAAGAAATGAATGGAAATATCTTTGAGTGGTTTGAAAAGGTATTGCCAACGTTGGAAGAAAAATGTGTTGTGGTATTAGATAATGCTTCCTATCACAGTAGAAAAATCGAAAAAGTGCCAACTACAGACACACGGAAAGGTGATATTCAGTCTTGGTTGCAAGAAAAAAATATATCCTTTCAAAAAGATATGATTAAAGATGAACTATTACATTTAGTTAAGGTGCAAAAAGAACATTTCGAGAAATTGCAAGGAAAAACACTACATTTAAATTAAAGGAAGTCAAAGAGCTGTTACACACATCATTGAACAATGTTACAAAATAGAACTGGTTAAATGCCATCAAACATGTTAAGGAAGTAGTGAAGAATATGTGGGAGTTAGACGTAATTGTTGAAAATTTACAAGAGAGTTTCATAATTAATTTGGAAAGTTCTGAAAGTAGTGAATGTGACAGTGACATTCAGGAATAATTTTAATTGTCAACACAGAAAAATTTAAAATATAGGTATATGTTTACATTCATAGTTTCTTTCACTCTTTCTTGTATATATTTTTTAAAAATAAAGTATATTGTGTATGCATTTTATTTATATATGTTTACTATGTATGTACTCTATTTATACACGTATAAAATTCCTTATAAATTCACAATAAAGTAACTACCTATGCCCTATTTAAACTTGTAATTTATATTGTAACGAAATATGTATCAGCCAGACCAGGCGACGTTAAAAAAGGGGTTATAAATCATCTCGGCACGACCGGTAAATATCGTAAATGCAGTGAGTCATCTCACAGATGTAAGACGTAAGCAAGGAAGAGTCCAGATTTCCTCCAGTATATTGCCGAACTTACTGGTACATTTCGAGAACATTTCATGCAGGTGTATATAAGGCGACTGGGTCACCGATGGATTCATTCATTGCGGGATTCAATTGCGGGATGAGTAATTCGGGATAAAGAAGTGGTCTCGTGGGAACAGTGGAAATAAATAAGTAGCCAAACAAATAAATAGTTCTTTAAGTGCCGTGTTATATAAATAGAACTGTTATATAAATATACAGGACGGACATATTAGTAATGGAAATAAATAAATACCTGTGATAATTAAATTGTAGTAGTTTAAGTGTGTTACGTTAGTTTTTATATTTTTATATTGTTAAATAATTTTAAGTATATAAATATACAGACTGTTTTAAATAAATAATTGCACGCGTTGTTTATTGGAACCCGAAAATGTTACAATATTATATACACATGTGAATAAAGTCTTTAATATATTTGCTTCATTTTTAAATACTTATATTGGTTTTGTATTATTTGCTAGAATGCCTGATATTGAATTTCACAAATGCACATTAAATTTAACTTAAATTGTTTACAAAATGCGCATTTGTGTATTTTTTTGTTTAGTCAATTAATATTTATCCACTTATTAAGTGATGGATTTACGAATGTTTTGTTGATATAGGTTATGTTTGAGATTTACGTATTTTAGTTATCTAAAATGACAAAACATGCATTTTCTGTAAATTTAAATCTGTTCAGTATTTTATATAAACTAATAAATTGTTGTTTTCGAAAATTTAAACATGCCATCAAAAGATTTTATAAATCTGTATTGTTAATATAAGTACTCTATTGTAAATTGAGCTGTGCACGTGAAACAGTCGTGAACAGCTCGTGATTACTCTATACGTTCAGTGAATAGAGATTAGATGTATTTCCTGATTAACGTATTAGATGTGATTTGAGGACATCATTACGCATTATTTTCTTCTCGAAATGACAGTACCTATTTAATTAATCCATGAAGAATGAAGATTGCTTTAGAGAATCACCTTCAGAACAATATTTTCGGAACATAAATAAATTTTATTATTCATATTTACAATAAAAAATATTTTTATATACAAGATTCACTACGTGTTTCAAAACCAGCACGTTTCCATATATCGCTCTGTATATCCAAATATAATAAAGTAATTAATTTATGGAAAGGTCACTCACCTTTTCCCCCCGAAAAAGTACATTTCATTAGGTGATCAATAATAAAAATTTCCTTCATCATCCTTAACCATGCTTTTAGTAGGCGAAAGACATCCTCATACTTTAAAGAAAATAATGAAAATTTATTTGAAGATCGCCTTCATCATCTTTATAAAGGCGGCCACTTTTTAAAGATAAGATTAATTAAATATAACCATAAAACTGATCACTTTCCATCGGAATATGGAAACGAAGAGTAATTAGTTAGCAAAGTCTCTGGCGAGAAACTCTAGAATTTCTATTATGAATTTATGTTCTTTCACGTTTCAGCGAAGACAAATTATTTACTGCTCTTAGTTAATGTTATTATTATTTCATACTTTCAGACAACAAATAACTTGTTTATGTATTGTTGGAATGATTACGATGTCGTTTATTTTTGTAAATAATGAATATAATAATGAAATAACTTGGTAAAGACTTTTTGGATTCCCACGCGATCATTCTCAGATAATGTTTTTTTTTTTAAATTGGTATTTAAATATGATATTTAACCATTTTTTTTATTAAACCTTCAATGTTTCCTTATAAATTTTATAAGAACAATCAGAGATATACATATAAATTATAGATAGCAAATTCAGGAGAATGTATGGGATCACTGCAGATTTAAGGTTTTCTGAGAATATGATTAATTGAAGACTTTTTACAAATATTGTCAATATGTTTATTCCATTTGCATTTATAGTTAATTAACTTAGTAGGGTTAACCTGTGCAATACTATGACCCTTATATCTAATTTCAATTTATAGCAGATATTAATTGGATGCCAAACAACAGCAGCGTATTCTAGCTCACTACGCACGAGCGAAAAATAAAGAAGTTCAATAGTGGCTGCATTAGCAAAATGCCTACTATTTCTAAGAATAAAACAAGTGTACCAGAGACAGAAGTGCATACATTAGTAATATCTTTGGCGAGGAATAAATGTCGATCAAATAGCACTCCCGCAAATCCTTTACCTCCTGCATGCACGCAGACTGGTACCTGCCCCTCAATGCTATAATCAAAGTTAATGAGTGCCGGCCTTCCAGAATACTTCAAACATGACATTTATTGATATTAAGTGCCAGATCATTGTGCTGACACTATTCATAGTGAGTATCTAAATCGCACTGTAGACGGAGAGCATCTGCGATAGTATCAATACGACGATAGATTTTCAAGTCATCAGCGTACGTCCGCCCATCACAAGGAAGCGATGCCAAAAGGTCATTAATAGATAGTATAAAAAGCAGAGGGCCCAAATTAGACCACTGTGGAACGCCTGACGTGTATACAAATTCAACAGAATTGAATCCATTGTAGTGCAGATAATTGATCTGTTCCCGAAGGTATTATGTCAGAAAACTAACCATATTACCATGAAATCCCAATGCATCAAGTTTCCCGAGCAGAATAACATGTCTAATAGTGTCAAATGCGCGCGCAAAATCTGTATAGACGACATCCATTTAAGAGCGAGAATCAAGAGTGGCACCAATATCTTGAGTGATACAAAGCAGATGACTCGTCGTTGAGCGACCAGTCACGACCCATGCTGTATAGGATATATTCTTCTGTGATAGTAAGCATGAGTTTATATAGTATTTGCTCGAAAATCTTAGAGAAGTTGGAGATAATTGCAATCGGACGATAATTCCTTAGGTCACTACGATCACATTTCTTGAGAATCGGGCAAATTCTTCTTCCATCTAGTTGGGTATACATTTTAGCGCAGCGCCATGTTGAAAATAATTTTCAATTGGTGTACAAACACCGTACGGAAATCCTTAATTAGATAAGAAGATATCTGATCGTCAGCAGCATTCGGGGTTGATTTCAGACGGTTGGCACTGCAAAAAATTTCGTCCTCGTTGAGAGATATTATGGTTAAATAATCAGAAACTCTTAGCTGATCTTTGATGTTAGAACCAGTGGAATTTGAGTTTTTCCGGTATACCTGGAAAACACATAAGAAAATTCTTCAACTATATGAGAAGTGCTTTCCTTAAGGTGAATATAACGCCAAATTTGTTTTGGATCACTCTTTAGGTTTGATTTAGCTTTGATTCAGATTTCGAGACAAGCACTCGCTTACCGCAAGCAAGACTGCCTTATCCAAATCAATGTCATTAACATGTATCATGTAGAACAATGGATCAACGGTGCTTCCCTTTGGCACTTTTGGTTTTCCTTCCTACAAGGTAGTTATTAAACCAGTCCAAAACATTACCTGTAATCTCATATTATGCAGTTTTTCAAGTAGCACTTGATGATTTACAAAATCGAAGGCTTTACAAAATTCCAAAAAGACTCCTATACATGATTTCCATATATTATGAGGCACGCGCTATGTTCAGGTTTCTGGTTATACATAGGGAACACCAGAAATGACTGCTACTGGATTAATATCAATTAAAAGTTCTCTAACAGTTTCAGTGTGTGAAGCGCTTGTTAGTAGGTAGCTGGGAGAAAAGGTCTTAGGCTTCTATTAAGTAGGCAAATTGTCGTCTTCAGCACAGGCTGTTTTTAACTTAGACTTAAAAGAAGATATTTAAAAATAATTTAATCCTAGAATAATATCTTAATATAATAATTTGAGAAATGTTGGCAAAATTATTTTAACCATTTCTTCATCATTTGGAAATGCCTCACTACATTGCCTTATAAGGCTTAATATAATATGAAGCAGTGGAAATAAAACTTTTTTTGGATTAATCATATTTTCCTTTTAAATATTATTCCCTAATCATAATTTTCGAGTGCTAGGAAAAAGATACGAACTGGAATCGCATTCTTTTTAGAATCACATAGAAGAATATTACAATGTATTTCTTCTACATGGAAGCTAAGTTACATATGAGACATATGGGGGCTTAAGCCTCAAAATTTCTTCCGCTTCTGTGTCGTCAGCGCCCTTGCAGTGAGTAATAATTGAGTGGATTGCAATGTACTTTACTTTATCAACATAATACTATGTTTTTAATAATTTCCTACAAAAATTAATTTGATCAAAGTTATTCTATGTTTTATTGAATAAATTCAATTGCATCAGATCTTGAAAGACTGTCTTAATAAGGGCTGAAGAATGGACACAGAACGAAGGAAATTTATGTATATATCAAAAAATATGATCGTCTGAAAGGACGACGCCTAGTACCTAATTTAAAAATTCCATTCCGTGGACGCCGTGGAATTCCCTTACCTCGGTCAGATATTCAAATTCTCCAGAAATCTAATAACATAATATTGTAGGATTGGGTTTTGGAAGTCGCGAACAAACAAGAGGAAAAGAAATCGGAATTCAAATGAATGAAAACATTTATAAAAGAAGCCACTTTCTACAGAAAAATAATTAAGGGATATTGTATAAAAAAAATTAAAATTAAATTTAATGAAAAATTTCATACACGAACTACTAAATATATATAAATTCTGATTCTACAAGAATATAACATTAAATGCGATTGAATTTTTTTTGTATAATAATAATAATGTATTTATTCCTCTTAGTGTTTATAAAACACAGGGGATACGTCATCAGTAAAAGTTAAATATATAAATAAATAAATATAAATCTATTCTTTTTTGTAGTTTAGCGGCTGTCAACGATCCTAATATTAAAAATTAAAGATCAATTAATGAAATCATTAAAGAATTAACAAACTATTAATAAGACTGTAATATATACTACAGTTTTATTAATAGTTTGTTAATACTTTAATGATTTCATTTCAAGTTAATTGACAGCCCCTAAGCCACGAAAAGAATTTTTTTATCAAACGGCTTAGAAAAAAACGTATTTTTAATAAATATAAATAAATATATTTATACCGGGTGTCCCAGCGTAGCGTTAAAGTCCATTATTGGTATCTAATAATGTAGATAGCGAATAATTTTTAATACAAAAGTTGTAGATAATCATAAGATCTACAATTTAAAAATATTTTCATTTATACAGAGTGTTCGACAACGACGAACCAAAACAAACTTTTTTTTTATTGGATTCCTATGCATTTTTTTACATTTTATGATAACCCTTGAAGGGCTGATTAAACTGACATTAACTTGTATTTGTTGATTTTCGACTGTTTCTGAGATATTGCGATTTTTCGTTAAAAATTGTACAACATTTGAAAAGTTGCTATGAAATAACGATTGATGATGAAATATGGGCTCAATTAGTAGAGATATCTTTTCAGTACGTGAAATTAATGTTTATTTTGACATATCTACGCCTTAATAATTACATACCATTCGCTAAAGTTAAAATTTCAAAAAAAAATTGATTGAAAAGTACATAAAATTTACTAATTAAAAATATATACGTTCTTCCACTTGTGCGCGATATTGCAAAAGTTATAGAATATCTGAATAAACCCGATTACGACTTAAAAATGTGTGCTCCAACAGCAGAGGCGGTCATTCATCAGATGTTTTGTATAACACATAATAATAAATAATATAAAAATATTGAAAACTTCTAATAATATTTATAAAACACAACTACAAATTGTGGACAGTAGCTTGAATCCTTCTTAAGGAATAAGCGGTTATCAGTGGACCTATACGGTTGTAGATCAGATAAGGACCACGTCAAAGCAGGTGTGCCTCAAGAGTCTGTGTTGGGCCCATCGTTATTTTTATTTTTTATCACCGATTAGCCATCGTATATGACTGAGACAGAATTATTAGGTAATTAGGAAATAAGGAGGAGCAATCTGCGAAGTGTCCTGGTACATATTTTGATGATAATCTTAAGGGGGTAATGCTGAGGCCAATTTGCAAGCGTTTCGTATCGACGATATTGTGTAGTAACCATTGTATAGAATCGATTGAAACAAGGAGTAATTTGTTAATTAAGCTTAAATTGAAGTACCTAAAGAAAGAAAAAATTTGTACATAAAAAAATGCTACTGAATAATAACATTTTAAAAATGCTTATATTTATCGTATACTTTAAGGTGTAATGTTTGTCTTTAATGGCAAAAACTGCCTGTGGGTACCTTCATGCGTCTTTTACCTTTAATATACACTTTTTAGTACATCATTAAAGCTAACCGTTTTGTCTTAATCACGTTGATAAGAACGTATGTTTCTTGATACACATTGCCTATATTCCAGGCGCTTAAAGCAATATTCGTAAGACGATCGCAGAGCAAGCCGCCAGTTGGTCGGGAGAACGATTTTGGTGAATCTACACTGCAAAAATAATTTTCCTGTTGGCAAAACTCCGTTTTCTTCAATTTATTCAGTCGCCGGCTTGCAACGGCGTGTAACGCGAAATTACGATAAATTGTTTTATACAATGTGGTTTATGTACGCATGTCGCTCATGTTGTATTGCTCATAATATTGTTAATGAATTAAAAATAATTTTAATTCATGTAATTTGTTCGCCATTTTTTATAGTTGTTAAGGACGTTTATCATTATTATTTTTGTTTTATTGGTTTTTATAAAGTAATAGTCTATGTTCTATGTAAAACGTATATATGTTTAGTTTTAATCTCAATTTGCTTTATTTTACAAAAGCACAATTAATTAGAACAAGTATATTTCTCTGTATAAGTGCTTACAGTCATTTTATTACTTCATAATCGTAAAATAATGAATATTTAAAATTAAATCTGGGAAGACTCCTAATGTAATCTCTTTCTCAGAAACGTTTCTATTGTCCGTTCTAGAAAATCGGTAAATGCCTTGTCTAAATTACCACTTATTTTCTTGCTTTTATTAACATCATGCCGTTGTAGTACTAAAAAATTCATAAACATTAGCCGGATTTCAGAAAAATTTGTTGGCGGGAAAAGAGTAAATTTCAGCGGACGACGATCATATCAAACTCGATGCGAAGCCGCTTCAATTGCATTCAACTTGGAACCGGGTGATTTACCGCGCGTTATTCATAAGAAAGCTGTATACAGAAGTCCAGGAAAACACACAAAAAAGTTTATGACTATCTGGAAAAGAGTAAGAGCTTGGAAAAAATGCAGTAAAAAGTTATTTGCATGACACAGAAATAGAAATGGTTGTCACATTAACAAAAGAGCAGTACGATATAAAAGAAAAAGAAATTTTGACTTCAATTGAAAAATCGGATTCTGAACGTGACGAGTTACAACATGCTACTATAGGGCAAAGCACTAACTTATTATGGAGGCAGCAGCGCTCTGTAAGACTGACTGCGTCCAATTTTGGAGCAATATGCAAAATGCGAAAGACGACGCATTGCGCAAATTTGATAAAACGTCTTTTGTACAATAAATTTTTCGGCACTGCAGCAACACGTTGGGGACAGGAACATGAATTTGTTGCTCTAAAAGAATTGGAAAAAAGCTATGGAATTCGTGTACACGAATCTGGTCTTTTTATTGACGGCAAATTGAATTTTTTAGCTGCTTCGCCGGATGGTTTAATAGATGGCGATGGCATTGTTGACATAAAATGCCCGTCAGCAGCTGCATCGTATTCACCAACGGAAGCCGCTCGAGAGAAGAAAATTAAATTTGCGGAGATAGTTGATGGTCGAATAACATTAAAAAGTAAAGACAATTATTATTTCCAAGTGCAAGGCCAGCTACATGTAACAAATAGAAAGTACTGCTTGTTTGTTATATGGACACCTTTCGGAATTAGTGTACAAAAAATCATGAGGGACGATAATTTCTGGGATGCGAATATGAATGCAGTTGATGACTTTCCTTTAAAGATGTTTTCTATCTGAATTGGTTGATCCCCAGTATCCAAAGAAAATGCCTATTCGTGATTTACGTCAGTAGAAAAAATAACAGAATATATATCAGATATAAGGAACTACTTTATACGGACAAAATTTAAGTGATTTTAAATTTTAGTTTTACTCTGACTATAAATAATCACGTCTTGGCTTTCTTATGGCGTTATGTATTGTTTGTTATCCTCTTATATTTCCTATTTTTTAGCTTTTTCACGTTTATTATATTATTCTGATATTCTGCTATATACAGTTCTTTATGTCATTAATTCTGCAACTTTATTCTGTTCTATTCATTAATTTGTAGAATGCCAATTTCCTATGTTAATAAATAAATATGATTGTTATTTATTATGTATTTTTTTCTTGTATAATTATGGAAAACATAGTTTCTCTGACCATAGATGATACCGTCATTATTTTTTAATATGTCTGGCCGATACATGTATGTGTGACACTTTTAATTAAAAATAAATTCTGGAAAGTTCTGATCTTTATAATAACATTTAAAAATGCATTCAAACAACAACGGGAAATGTAGCAGAAAAAACAGTTGAACAGACAATTTAAAGCAGTACAAGAATCTCCAAAAATATATAGGGTGAGTCATTTAAAAAACTTAAGTTCCGTGCATTTCCGGTGAAACCGGAAGTGCGTCAGAGCTTAAAGTATTTTTACAATATGCGCCACAAGCAACCATGGATCTTCCACTTATTGTTTTCTCTTTTATTTAAAACACAAAAGACCAATCGAAGACGCGGCTACTAATGACTCACCTGTATATATTTATTCCAAAATTTAAAAAATTCCAATGAAAATATAAGTGGTATAAAATAAATACAGAAACACAAATATTAACCCAGTAAACATTTTTCAAATTTCCCACAATATTATTTAGTAACATCAACATTAAAACTGAAAATGACCACTCATATATTATAAATAGGGAAGTTAACATGTAAATGTCGTAGTTACTAAATAATACTGTGGGAAATTTGAAAAACGTTTAATGGGAAGATAACGCCCCATAAAGGCGAACTATACGAAATGTAAAATCTATGAAATGAAACATGAAATAGTAAACATCCCAATAAGCATTTTCCAAATTATTAACTTTTTACTTTCTTATACGTAGTATAAGGAAGTATTGTGATGATGAAAATTTTCGACCTCGAGATTTTTGCAGATGTCCACGTTTTGAAGTCCCCTGATACCAAAAAAGTGGTTTTTAAAAAATGTTTGTGTGTCTGTCTGTGACCACGATAGCGGTCAAACCGCTGTAGATATCTATTCCAAATTTTGCATTTGAAAAACGTTTAATGGGAAGATAACGCAAAGAAATGTAAACATTGGACACAGATAACTCTTGAGAACTGATTAGTTTTTCAGTAAAATCGGTAGACTGGATGTAGTAGTTTACTTCAGTAAAAAAATTGAATTTTGCAAATATTTCGTCAATTACAAAGTTTAAACAAATTTATAGAGAATTCAAATGTACTCAAAATTATATTTGAGACAAATTGTCTTAAAAAGGTTTTTCGAAATTCCAACCGGAAGTAGGTCTTTTACTCTTATCGAAAATGAGTTTTTTGCGAATATCTCGCAAGTCATGCTTTCTAGGCAGGTACATTACGAGTATAAAAGTATTTAAATTATAATTTTAAATATCTTTTGTATAAAAAAAATTTCAAAATTCGGATCGGAAGTACCACTTTTACTCTTACCGAATAGCGATTTTTTGCAAATATTTCATAAGTTATGCATTCTATATATATTTGTCAAGAGTACAAAAGTATTTAGAACTGGATAGTTTTTGTATATATGAAATTTCAAAATTCGGACCGGAAGTAGCACTTATACTCTTAGCGAGTAGCACTCTTTTTCGAATATCTTGCAAAGTATGCATTCTATAGCGATTTATTAAGAGAATGAAAGTACTTAGAATAGGATTTTGAATAATTTTTGTATAAAAAGATTCTTAAAATTGTATAGTTTGAAACGCTCATACGTATAAGAAAGTCGTGTGGTGGCCACACCTCATTTTTTTCTTAAAAAGATAATAAATTCTGTATAATGTGATCAGGTTCTTTTGTCTATTAATGTGAAATAAATGCATGAAATTTGGAAAAATGGCATTTTTGATTAAACGATATTATCGAATAAAAAATCGATATCAGTCGATATTATTGAATAAAAAAATATCGATTTTAATCTCGATTTTCGAAAAGAAAATATCGATATTTTTTTAAAAACGATATATCGCGCATCCCTAATGTACGCTCCTGGGATTTTTCACCAAATGTAGATGTTTGTAATAAAATTAATAGCTGACTAAACATAAATAGTTTAAGTAGATTCCAGACTATGCCATAATATTTAATTTAAACAGATACTAATTCGTATTAAAATCAAAAAAATAAATTTAATCGGGAGTCTGAGGGCTTCCACCTCACACTCGACGTGACAAAAATCGCACCTCATCGGTTACGGGTTAACTTATATAAGAAATACATAGATGCAAATCCTGGGCTTGTGGTAAAATTCAAATATCTTTAGATATCGGTATTTTTTTTTATATCTATAAGAAACGTGTGTGGCGACCTCGATCCGAATGAATTACCTATTCATTCAAATGTATATTATATGCTTTATGAGATTGAATACACACTTTCCTTTCCGAATATCAGTGTAGTTTAAGTGTCCGAGCAAAGAAATGTAAACATTGGACACAGATAACAATAGCATCTCTATCCCGAACGATATTTTCTGGCAACACGTCAACTATAATTTGCATGGCACGTCAGATGCACTGGGGTAAATGACAGCCCTAATTCTCTATCTCTTTCAGAACTTTATTGTTCTTGTCATCGAGTATTTTTAAAAACGGAGCATGACCCCCTTAACTTTGACAAGCAGTTCGATGATATGTGCGGTAAACTTAGACGTGTTACCTTAGAAGATATGTTCTTCACCAAATCACCAGTAGGATAACACTGGTCATTTGCATATCTTCTAAGGTTACACCTTAGCCAAAAACACTACGTTTAACACTCTTTTCTGTTTTTTTTTACAGATTTCAACTGAAGATGGCAACTTAGTTGCCGAAATACGTATATAGATTTCGATACTTTTTTTGTGGTTTTCCTTTTGCAGTTTGCTTCTGACTTTTAACCACAGTCTCCACTCATTACTGAATGGTCACAATTGCTTAAAATCTCAAAATATACAATTTCGACGACTTTGAAACGTATATATTCCTCATCTACTGGTTCAAAGCTTTTGCTTTGTACATCATTAAGCACAGTTTGCAGAACTTTCAATTTTGGTCAAATTTGAAATTTTCAACGAAAATGGCGTTTTTCATCCAATCAACAATTGTTATGTAAAAGTGTTTACTAACATTATGTATGATCCTAGAAACAAATAAACGATATTTAAACTAGTATATCTACTAACCAACAGTTTCCAGATTCTATTAACATTAAACTACCACCAAATGCTGAGGAGGACTCTTAAGATTACATAATATACCTATAATATTTAAACTGATGATGAAGCAGTTAGTAGATAACATTTAAAGCTCGAACACTAATGTTTTATTTGTTTGATTTTAAAGAAGTTATTTTTTTTTAATAATCCTCCAATTTTTTCTTGAAAATTTTAATGACATCACTTTTAGGAGGATCTTAGAATGAAAAGACAGAAACGAAAATATAATTCATTTTGTCGACAAAAGCATGCAATGCTATGATGCTTAATGAATTTTAAAAGTGAATAAATCCAAAATAAACTTCAAATTGCAATATTAAACATTGCAAATAATCTTCAAATAATATCAACAAAATTATTTTATTATTATATATTATTTTTCCTTCATGTATCCTTTTAATAATTCGTTTTGTGTTTGCGTATTAATGAAGAAAGACTTTTTCCTTAATAAAATATAATTGGTTTTTCATACTTGGACTTTGAAAATTTCTAGGTAGTGCAAATTTATATTTTATTTCAAGTTAGTTTGCCAATTAATAAAGAGTAACATCTTGAACATATATTTGGGGAAAAATAGATAAATCGAATGTCCAAAAAAAATCGCTTACCCAGAAACAAAACGACAGCTAATAGCGATTGATAATGCGCTGTGTACCACGAAAGCAGCATCTCAAACTCTTCAGAACAACAAAACAATTACATTGTCATTAAGGCATTTTCTAACTTTCTATCTTCACCTACTTTTTTTATTTCCACACAAACTATATTAAAGAACATTTTAACGTGATATAATTTCTCAAATTTCAATACTACAGCTTTTCATGATTTAATTGTTTAGGGCACAAAACACAAAATTTAAGTTAAAGTGAATAATGATGTTAGCCGAGAATGTCAAGATTAAAAACTTCGACCATTAATTGTTTTGTTTAGTTCCCGTCCGTCGAAATTCTTGTTGTTGTCGACTATTCGCGAACACGTAAACTCCGGAGATAAAGTCCGGGAAGAGAAATGTCCGTATCCTGGATTTTCAAACGGCAACTGACGAATCCGTTGTATTTACGCGATGAGTACCAGCCTCTGACGCATGTCAACTGTTCATATGTAAAATTTCATTTATTCAATGGAATTTTGATGTTTACAACAGTGTGATATTGAGATAGATGAAATTATTGTTCAAGATATTAATAAATAAATATTAGCCATGACTTTGGTTAAATTAGCGGTTTTCATTGCAGTTTACGGCAGTGAACCTTAAAAAATAATTGAACATCGCTTTTACATGATATTTGAAAAAACATTATTTTTTTGAAATGGAACACCCTGTATATTTTTACTTCAAATGAAAGAAAAACTAATTCTAGACAAAAGTCATTATACACTCTTACATAAAAATGCTTGAAATAACGCAGATATTAAAAATTTTGACATTTAATCAAAGTAGTCCTGACTTTCAATAAATCATTTATTTTACTTTGTAAAATTACAATAAATGTTCACCATTTTGTTGAATGCCGGTTAAAACTCTTTTACGAACGCCTTTTGTAGCATTCGAACTGCTTCTGTCGTCTATTGAATTAATGTATAAACGAATACTATTTTCTAATTCCACTACATTGGCGTATTTCTGTTGGTAAACCTTATTCTTTACATTGCCCCAAAAGAAGAAATCTAATGGTGACAAGTCTGGAAAACGGGCCGGCCACTTTATCGGACCATTTGTCTTTATCCAGCGGTCTTCAAGAAGCCCTTGCAAAATTGCACAAACCTCGCAGAAATTATGCGCAGAGAATCCGTCTTGTTGGAAGTGAATGATTTGATGATCTACTAAATTAATATTATCTAGAAATTCTTCCAATACCACTATAAACTTGACATATCTTGCTCCCGTAAGCGATCCATAATAAAACAAAGAACCTACTACTTGACTACCATTCAAACCACACCACACATTCAAACTAAATTTTATTTGTGGGTGTTCTGGGTAAATTAATAGTGGATTTTCTCGAGACCAGTAAGTAGTGCATGTTTTTACGGTTAAACATACTGGAATTCGAAAAATTCGATTGGTCGCTCCAAATTATATTTCTTAATAGGTGGGGATTTTCTCTACAAGAGGCAACTAACAAACGACAAAACATAAGGCGTTTATGAGCATCTCCAGGTACTAAAGTTTGTGTAAGACGATAGTAACTGTCATTGATATGTTACTATCCTTTACCATGTCTCTAATGGAATTAGTCGGAAACGCTTCAAAATAAGCTAGTACATGAGTTTCGACGTTTTCACTAATTATAAATTTCTTGTTAGGTCTTTTGATTGTAAACAATTTTGCATTTTCTCTGAATTTTCTATACAACATTTAAAAATATCTTCTTTCTGGTGGATTCCGATTGGGAAAATTCACGCGATAGCACTTTAATGCTGTAGTACTATATTTTTTTTACATATTATAAAGGTTTCTAACATATCCGTAGGTACTATTTTCTTGGCGGAGTAATCTGCAATTAATAATATAGGTATGTCGTAGATGCCGCCATCAACTTCTTTTTTTAGTTTTTAATTAATTTTGTGAAATTTACATGTGGTTATACACTAAATTTAGTTGAAATGGACATTTTCACAGTTTTATACTTTTTTTTTCTGTAATAATGATTCGTTTCTTTAATGCAATTTTTATTTCCCGCACTCAAATACAAGCGCGAAATGACATGTTTTGATAAGCGAGTACAAAAAATCATTGAAGTCAGTTTGTGAATTACGGCCACTGACTAAATCACAAAATCGTTAATATCTGTGTTAATTACTAAATAAACAACAAATGTTGGATTTTCACTATTTAATATTCTAAGTAATATTTGACAATTGTTTCGCCAACACAGTGGCTTCTTCAGAAATAAATAAAAATATTACACAAACACTTATATATCTAACAATATAGCACAATTTATGTAGAGGGGGTGATCTATTGAACAGTGTATATTATGAAAATAAATTTAATAAGGGGGAGTTATTAGTTTCTAACTGATCATTAAGTAAATTATTAGAGGGTCTATTTTTATTAATTTCAAGGGATTCTAGTAGGTTTAATTTAACACCTTTATTTTCTATATGTAAGATATCGAAATTATGACTAAAACTATGGCTTTCTTCTATGAGGTGGTTTGCGTATGAAGAATCAGTTTTCTTCATTTTGAAGGATCTAAAATGTTCTGATATCCTTTTCTCAAACGTTCTTCCTGTTTGGCCTATGTAAAACTTAGGGCAATCACTACATTTTAACTTATAGACCCCTGACTGTTGAGTTTTAGGTGTTTTATCTTTATTGTTCTTAATATATTTAGATAATTTGTTGTTTGTTCTAAAAGCTACCTTTATATTATTGTTATTTAAAGACTTAGCAACAAATTATCTAAATATATTAAGAGCAATAAAGATAAAACACCTAAAAATCAACAGTCAGGAGTCTATAAGTTAAAATGTAGTAATTGCCCTAAGTTTTACATAGGCCAAACAGGAAGAACGTTTGAGAAAAGGATGTCAGAACATTTTAGATCCTTCAAAATGAAGAAAACTGATTCTTCATACGCAAACCACCTCATAGAAGAAAGCCATAGTTTTAGTCATAATTTCGATATCTTACATATAGAAAATAAAGGTGTTAAATTAAACCTACTAGAATCCCTTGAAATTAATAAAAATAGACCCTCTAATAATTTACTTAATGATCAGTTAGAAACTAATAACTCCCCCTTATTAAATTTATTTTCATAATATACACTGTTCAATAGATCACCCCCTCTACATAAATTGTGCTATATTGTTAGATATATAAGTCTTTGTGTAATATTTTTATTTATTTCTGAAGAAGCCACTGTGTTAGCGAAACAATTGTCAAATATTACTTAGAATATTAAATAGTGAAAATCCAACATTTGTTGTTTATTTAGTAATTAATACGATGGATTTTCATCAAGTAAAGACCGAATCAATTCAAATTCTGTGTTATTTCAAATATTTTGATGTAAGAGTGTATAATGACTTTTGTCTAGAATTAGTGTTTCTTTCATTTGAAGTAAAAATATACAGGCTGTTCCATTTAAAAAAATAATGTTTTTTCAAATATCACGAAAAAGCGATGTTCAATTATTTTTTAAAGTTCACCATTGTAAACTGCAATAAAAACACTGCTACTTTGGTAATTTAACCAAAGTCATAGCTCCAATAATAACAAAGTTAGCAATAGTGCCGAGTTAATTGAAACAGACTGTATAAATAAATATAAAAAAATAAAATACTTTTGCCAACTCTAACACGATAAGTTGGAACAATTACTTAAAGCAAAGTAATAATTTTGTTAATCTTCATTCTACAGGTCTAAAGAATAAACAAGCAAAACTAAAAATATGGAATATTTAACTAAAGAATCTCAAACAAAATGCAAAAGAAAAAGTCCCTTACCACAAAAATTAAAAAGATATAAAAATCTATATACGTATTTTGGCAACCACAAGTTAGTGGAAATCTTTAGTAGAAACTTGTAGAAAAACAGAAAATAGTGTTAAAAATAGTGTGAGAATCTTACAAAATCTTTAAACTATATACACAGGTAGTGCCGGATCTAGGAAATTTCTTAGGGGGGGCAAGTCTGTCCCAAGCCGCCCCTGTAGCTTTTTTTCATTATTTAATGCAGTAGTCAATAAAAGGAAAAAAGTAACAGTCTTTTTTAATGGTGTGTCAAACTTAATTTATTAAAATAAAAACACATATTTTTCACTTAACACACTGTAACACATTAAAAATAAAACCCTCAACTATCCTCTGGCACAAGCAATGATGGTCTTCGCAGCTACCTTTCATTATGATTTAGAAAATGTGTTGTGTGCAGATATTTTTACAAAATTTTCCTTGATTTTCTTTCAGGAAATGAGTTAATCGCTTCTTCATAATTTATTGAATTAGCCTCTTGGCTTTCTATAGACAGTATTGCGAGGTTTCACAATCTGTCTTGACTCATTGTTGGTGTGAGATAACTTTAATTATCTCCAGTTTGCTGAAATTCCTCTCGCAGCTTGGTAATGTAGTTGGGTGCGTTAAGTAAACTCTCAAGGCTACGCGCACATTTGGGAATCAGTCAAATCTCTTTCTTAGATTAGGTTAGAAGATCAAGTTGATTCATTATTTTTCAAAATTAACTGTTGATTCTGTAACTGGTCACGAAGAACTTTAATAGGGAACTCATCCTTACTCATATCTTCAAGATATTTACTAGCTAAGTTTGTAGCACAAGTTTCCAACTTCTTGTCATTCAAGCTTTTCAAATCTTTACAATTTAGAAAAGAAAGTTGTTGAGTACACTTATGCTCTGCATTCTATATTTCAACTTGCACCATCTCTCCAGTCATTATTTTCCTTTTTGGGATTCTGCGAGTTTCCATAGTTGGCTTTACTTCAAATTTTTGCGTTATTTCTTTGGCTGTCTTTATCCATTCATTTGTTTCGTTTCTCTGCCTTTCTATCGTTTTGGTGAGATTTTCCAACATTTGTATTGTATTTAACAATATTATGTTATGTTTCTGTATTTCCTTGTTAACTCCGTTAATTTCTTTTCCAAGAACCAAATACGAAATAAATTGGAAATATTTTAATGTACGATTGAGATAGGCGGCATCTGATTTTGTTTCGGGTGTATAGATTTCTTCTTGATTCAACTCAGCGAGAGCGTTGATTACTCCTTGAAACTTTTTTTACAGGGGCATGTACAACCTCAGACCATCGACTATCACTGGTTTCTTTTAAATTCGTTTTTGTGTGCTTCTTCATGACTTCCCACCGTTATGTTGATGAAACAAAATAACTTAATAATCTCTAATTTACTCCAAATACGTTCGCTGTTAAAGGAGAAGTTGATGCTGCATGTAGTCCCACCAGATTCAAGGAGTGGGCTGTACACAGGACAAATGTTGCTAATGGGTTGATATATTTTTATAGCACTATGAAATTATAAAAAAAAGATCAATTTTAAATTTCATTTTGCCGCCCGGGGCAGTTGCCCCCTTTTGCCCCCCCCCCCTCCATCAATCCGGGGCTGTACATAGGAATGTAATTATCACTTACAACTAGATAAGTCAAAATCGAAAGTACAGTACATACAGTCTATCAATACATCAAACGCAGTATGAAAAATTATGAATTAATATTTAATCCGTAAAACACTTCAAACAAATAACGTCTGTTGTATTTAACATACAGCAAATATGCCTATGGCTATGATAGCATTGACAGCATGCCGCCTGTGATGTTTTACTGATGATATTTCTTCAATTTAGCGATAGAATGATCTTCTAGAAGTATTTTTCCCAGCAATTAATTTGAAAACATATTCTTAATAAGCTAAACTCGAGGGCGTGTATTCAATGCCTATTTTCAATGTATGTATATAGTAATTTAGTAGTGGGTCCATTTTGAGGTTATGTTGTAACTGAAAAGATATTACAAATGCTTTCATTACAATCTCACGTTTTCTTATGGTGGCACACTTCAGTTGTTCCTTTGATGGCATACTATAAAAATTGAAAAGGCTTTTTTTTAACGTGGGGATGTCACTTATGCAGACTCAGTTACAATCTACGGGTAAAATGCAAGACTGAAGGAAAGAAAGTATTGCGAAGCTTCAAGAAATGTACAAGAAAAAATGGAACGGCAGTTGGCGGCAAAAACCTTCCATGTATCTGCCACAACAGTACGTACAAGATGCAATTATGATCGCAACAATACAAAAGGGGATTTTGTAGTTAGAAAACCAGTGATCACTTGGGAGAGGAAGGATGAATTTGCTTAATATATTATGGAAATAGAAATCCGATTTTTTGCTTTAACAATCAATGATTTACAAAAAAGTGTTTTTTAATTTTCAAATAAAAGCCATCCTTTTAACAAAGAAAAAGAAAGAGCTAATCAAAAATGAAGTAAATGATTATTACAACGAAATGCACAGATTTCCCTCAGAAGACACGAAAACTTCGTTTCTGGTGCGCAGGCTTTCAACAAAGAAAGTTTTCTGGATTTTAGAGCCTTTAATGAAGTAACGCATAAACACAAATTTCCGCCAGAAAATATCTACAATGTTTACGAGTCTGGTATCAGCACAATTCAAAAGAGACCTCAAGAAAATCTGGTTGCAGAAGAACGAAAGCAAGTTGTCCAGTGATGCACAAAGACACCAGTTAACCAGCCTTTATATTTCTCAGAAAAAGTATAAAACATTCGGTTATGAAGAATGCTTCAACTGATAGTCTTCTCTCAGGCACGCGGCTGGATGTGTTCGGAGATATTTATCCAATGGTTGGAACATTTTGCGTATTACACAAAAGCTTCAAAAGTTCACAGTTATGCTCTTTTTAAACGGCCATAATAGGTCTGTGTCAATACGCGACTGACAATGATGTGATATTTATTATTTTGCTTTTTCTCCAAAGCTGCTGGTCAAGAAAATCAGACATGTAAGCCCTGGTAGAATTGTCACATATTTTCTAGTAGCTGACCTTTTAGTTAAGCTTATTTGAATACTAAAACTATTTTACAAAAAAAACACTGCTTTACCCTCCAAAGCTGCTGGTCACATATATTCTAGTAGTTGGCCTTTCAATTAAGCTTATTTGAAAGCTCCTACAGTTAGAAATACTGGACTTGCTTTTGACAAAACTCGAATATATCAAAATATGAGAACATTTTTGAAAAGTGGATGTTCCAACTGTCTTCAACAAAGGATAAACCCCCGAATGAACCAAATTTATCAAGAGCAGTCGTAAAGAGATACAGGGGTTCAACTTCCCACTCCAGGACCGTCGGGAACAAAAACTATTTTACATGAAAAACTGTATATAAACTGCTCCCATTACCGTAAGCGGCACCCGGAACTTTTGAAAATAAGGTTAAGAAAACCCAGCAAAATAGGAGATAAAATTCAATTCCCGATATTCAAGAACTGAAAAGGGAAGTAGAAGAAAGAGAAAGATATGGAAAAAATAGCAAGAAAAGCAAAAAAAAGTTCTTTGCAGAAGAAAAAGACGATGTGAATGACTGTGGAGATATTGAAGACTTGAAACTGATGCTGATTGCTTATACTGCAATGACTTACATTCCCGATCTAAAAAGAAGAATCACGGATTTACTGTCAAATGTACCATTCGTGGTGTTATTGTGAAAGTGTATCAGCAAGCGAATAAAGTAATTCATTTGCGAACTTTGTCGATGACATTTTGTGAACGTTGTCAATTTTTGTTTTGTTATTTGTTGATTTCCATTTTTAATTGATTTAATTATCGATTTTTCATGTTACAAGTTTTGTTTCTTTATGTTAGATATATTATGATTAAAAATTAGAAAAACCTCAGAATAACTTACAAATTTGATCATAAGAAGAGCACTGCATATTTTTTGCAGAAATGTAGGAAATATGTGAAAATTTTTATGTTTTATTGTTAACTTTAATGTGATTTGTATTGTATTACCGAAATAAAATGCAAAAAAGAAATCCCTTACGACAAAAAATTATAAAAAATCTATATACGTATTTCGGCAATTAAGTTGCCATCTTCAGTAGAAATCTGTATAAAAACAAAAAAGAGTGTTAAACGTAGTATTTTTGGCTAAGGTGTAACTTTAGAAGATATACTCTTCACCAAACCAAAGTATAATAAGCGTATTTTCTCTATAGGTATTGATACTGAGAGGTGTGAGTATGACGGTTGCTCAACATTGACAGGCTGAAGCGCATATATGGGAAAAATTTTACTAAAGGACAAGGAAACTGGTCTATTTAAAACAAAAACAGTTTTATTGATCATTATCTTCAAGGAACGAACCATTCTAATAGATTCTGAATAGCATAATGTTTTAGCAAATTTCCTTTTCCTTTTCCATTTTTGTATTTGTTTTGAAATAACATTTTTATATGGCAAAAAATCTCTGATTTAGTGTTCCCTGTATAATTCTCCAAAATAATTCACGTTTTTCCCCCTTTACTGGATTTTGTTGCCAATTTTTAAGATAGAGGGCGTTGAAATTAAATAGTTAATGTTAAATATTGTGTGTATAGGTGAATACTGATATGTGGTAGAAGCCCGTAATCTCAATTAAATCGTCTTAAGGGGCGGTGGGGGGACTTACTTGATCGGCGTATGTCACAAAATTGTCAATTTCCTAGCAAAAAATCGCAAAAATTAAGGCATTTGAAGAAATTGCCAATACATTACCGAAATATCCAATATTTGTTCTAGTGACTCTCGCTTAAAATTTGCAAGTATATTAAAAAATAGTTAAAACACAGCACTTTCATTTTTTTTCGTTTTTAAGCGATATAAAGCTTACTGTGCTTATAAGATACTTTTTTGGATCGAGAAACCGTAGATATTTTTATTATAAACACCACAATGTAGTTACTTTATTTTCAATGTAACCATTACCTACAAAAGATTACTTTGAAACTAATGTGATTGATCACAAATTTCGTACTGATAAAGCGCAGATAGGCTACACACAATTCAAACCTCTATTCACAGTTCTGTAATGTATAAGGCCAACGATATGGAAGGTATACATGATCAATTGTAATAAGCTGTATGTACACCAAATAAACTGAGATTGTATTAAATTTGCTACTTATTTATGATTTATAGCACGATAACATTGATTTATTAGAAAAAAATCTTTTTGCGGTTCTTATCCTTTTATCTATTTGCCAGGTGAAGGAATGTTTCATTCAGATATCGACTTTACTAGGTAATACCTGTAATGATATTTGCGAGAATGTATTAGATACTAATTCTTCGTCTGGAATAAATATATGTTATTATTATTAAGTTTTACTTGTTATTATTTCTCGCGATGATTTGTATTTACTTTAGATGTTAAAGATTTTTAATCGTAATAATATGAGCTATGTCGTAGTATCTAAAATATAACAAAAATAGTTGTGTGTAATAAAGTAACAGTGCTTGTTTTTTTACAAAATATAGAACTATTTATATTCTTTAATAAGCAGATGTTTTGGATTATTGAATATAATATTCTTCCCAATCGATAGTGGTAGGGTGATTAGCGAAATTATAGACTTTTTGTCTCAGGTAACACACTGCCAGTGTGGTAACCCTACCGATTTTTCGGTAGATCTACCGAATTTAGATATAATCTACCGATCTACCAAAGTGCTATGGAATTCTACCGAAATATTTCTATTCTTAAATGGCTAATCTGCACAACAAATAAATTAGAATAACCAATCTGACGGATGTCAGCTACCTATAAACAGATAGGCAGTTACTTTGGGTGTTACTATTTTTACTAATATTAGTATTTTTAACGACAAACTGTTTCTCATTTTCCTTCTCTTACTCTAAGAAAGAATTTATTTATCTAAAACTGATAATAAAGAAAGAAAAGGAAACAATTGTTATTCATTAAATTCACTTCAATATAAGGGTATTCACCACCAGTTAAAACTATATATATATGTATATACGTTTAACTTCCAATTCGATGTTATTTATTGAATTCACTTCAAAATAAGGGTATTCACCTAAATACATTTATATAGGGAAATCACCGAGCAAACACTACATATACGTACAAGTTCCTATTCGCTCATTTTATTTTAGTAGATTGAATGTAGAAATCTAGTCGTGCTTTCTGATTAATTAACTAACAAAAATGAGTGATGCTGATAGTAGCAATTAAGGTAGTAGCTCTAGCGTTACTAAAAAAAAGGAAATACAACCGAACTTATAAAAAAGAGTGGAAAACGATGGATGCTTTTAAAGGCTGATTTTCCAATTGAAAAAAAATTACTTTGCGAATGACTAAGCATACACTCTATGAAGATGGCGAAAACGAATAATTTTTTGTAAAATGAGATTGTTTTAAAAAATTTGTTTTCAAATTTTATATTCTATTTAATGTATGTTACTTATATATTGTTGTAAATAATAAATAAAAGAAGATATTCCTAAAAAAGCTGTAAATTCTTTAATCTACCGATATTTTCTATAATCTACCGAACATTGCCGACCTTTCTACCGATCTAGTAAGAGTCAGGGTTACCATCACTGCATACTACTGGACTAAATTTTGACATCAAATAAGGAGAGTATTAATTTTTTTATACGTATCTTCCTAACTCAATTTTGAAAAATATTTAAAATAACGGCCCAATTTAATTTCCCTGTCTGGAGATACAAAGAAAACCGTAATTTTGTATTTGGAAAAAGAATTTGTAATTGGAAAAGAAGTTTATAATTGAAAAAGTAATGATAATGATAAAGTAATTTGTAATTGTTCATTTCTTTTTGTATTTGCCCAGCACTGGGTTCTAGCAGTGTTTCAAAAAAAAATAGAAAATAAAACAAATATTATAATTATGTACTCGTATTTAATATTGTTTTTTTTTTGTTTGATTGAGTTTTAATAAAATATTTATGTTGGTGATATTTATTTCAGAAACCAAAGATTCAAAATTAAATTTTAGATATGGTATCACATTTTTGCAAAACTTTCCTACAAAAATTACGGCTGCGAAAATATATTTTAGCAGCAAAGCTGTATATACATTTTAATTCAAAAATGTATTAGATTATTTTTGAATTAAAATGCATGTTAAGTTTTTATTTCTGATATTTTTATAAATTTATATATAAAACCGTTCAATATTGGTGTTGCGTCGCCATCTACGAGCGGCTGTCGAAACTATCGACGCGATTCTATTTTTGAACGGTAATACGATAAGACTCCAAAACATGTGTAAACGTTAGTCCGTCAGCTATAAGCGTGCGCCGCGTTTTAAACCCGTCCCCGGACTTGTCTTTTACAAAAAAAAACTCAACTCCCAATCGCAATGGGAAAGAAGAAAAACCAACAAAATAGACAAACGAAACACAAACAAACACCTAACCTCAACAGAAAACAAGCCGAATTAAACACGCAAATCGAATTGCTGTTACGTCTGACAACACAACCTCCAAATCAGAACGTATCGAAAGAGTTAGAGGCTGTCCGAGAAATCGACGCAATTTTGCAGAAGATAAAAAAGTTAGAGAAACGCATTGACGACGAACACGCCGTGCAAAATGGTAAGAGACGGGACGTCGCTACGATCGAACGGTTCACGACTTGGCTGAGGGAAAACGGCGCCACATTCGAAGGTACTAGCATATCCGAATTTCCCGGTTACGATTTGGGACTGAGGGCGGAAATTGATATACCCCAAGCGTCACTGATCATCGGTGTACCGAGAAAATTGATGTTCACAATCGAAACTCTTAAGAATGCGACTCCGCTTGGTGTGTTAGGTACCGACGCGATCCTGGAAAATATGCCGAACGTTGCGCTGAGCATTTTTCTTTTGCTGGAGAAATTTTCCGAAAATTCTTTTTGGAAACCGTACCTCGATATTCTACCGGTCTCTTATACGACTGTGCTGTATTTTGCCGTCGATGAATTGGAAAGATTAATGGGTTCACCTACCTTGACGAAGGCACTGAATCAAATTAAGAACATCGCGAGGCAATACGCGTATTTCTATAAATTAATAAATTCCGCTAAGGATACCGCTTGCGAGATATTGAGGAAACGGTTCACATACAAAGAATACTGGTAAGTTAATTATATTGAATTTTTCACGTTTCATTTCGTGGGGAACAAATAGATACCAAATATTAAATATTTATGGTACATTTGCGGCATGTAATATCAGTTTTTTTCCCGGTTTAAATCATTCAATTAAATCGTGATTTAAAATCATTTAATTTAAAAAAAACACGTTTTTTTTTCTTATAATCTTTGTAATGATAATAATAACTAATGTAGTCATTCAATAAATCGTTTTATGAAGCAAAAAGAAACTAAAAAAATAATTTTACATTTATTTATTTTATAAACACATGACGTATGTATTATTTCAGATGTTTTTTAAATACATCATAAAAAATCCTTTAGAAAATTAGCTAATGTAACAAAATACATTTTATATAACATATAATGTTAAAAAGAAAATAGATGCTTTGATGCTTTTTCATTGCCCAATGTGTATCTTAAGAAGGGATTTTACCTGACGAAAATCATCCCATGCTGTATATCGGGTTGTCTAAAATATATGGAATATATATGGACGAATTTAAAATGCATGTGGCATACAGCGCGTTGCCTGGCCAATTACAATACATTCTAACACCAAATAAAGAGCGTTTGTATTAATTTTTTTTAATATATGTATATGTACAAAGTTACAAACCTTCTTGATTTCAAATGATAATTGTACGGATTATGAGTCCTAGAGATTTGCAGTTTGCGGTGTCATTCTGCAATAAATCTATAGTATCTTATTATTATTAGTAATTATTAAGTTGTACGAATTTTTACTTATTATTTCTCACCATGACTTGTATTTACTTTACATGTTGAAGTTTTATGAGCAATGTTTTACAGAAAACTAAAATCTGACAAAAACTATTTTGTGTTGTTACAAAAGTGTCTATTTCTCTTATGAAATGTAAAATATTTATATTTTATACTTAGGGCGCATGTTTAAATTAATGAAAATTATATTCTTCAGAATCGACACTAACATTGTCAGTTAACGAAATCATATTAGAAATTTAGAGGTTTGTCGAACTCTTCGAACCAACTGGTTCACTCCGGAGACATAAGTACGATTCATTTTTAAGGAGAATTTCATATTTTACATTTCAAATACATATTTTTTATTTATGATTTATTGCATTATAGTATTGGTGTTAACATTATAAAGAAAAAAATCCTTTTGCTGTTCCACAAATATTTTAATATATTTTATTTTTCAATGGCGAGAACTAATGCTTATTAAGATCTGGGTTTTATGGAACTTATTTTATATTGATGATATTTGCGAGATTGTATTAGTCATTAAATTTTCTTCTGTAATGTACATTATTTTTCTGTTTTATATATTACTATTATTATTAAATTTTACGACTTGTTACTTATTATTTCTCGCAGTGTTTTCTAGAATACTAAAGTATGACAAAAACAATTTTGTGTTGTAACAATATCGGTGCCTCTTTTTCTCTTATGATATATAACATTATATTCTTACCAATCAGTACTGATATTGTTAATTAGCGAAATTAAATTATAAAAATTTCGCCGCCAGTAAGATTAGAACATTTGTTTTTAATACAATTTATGACGTAAAAATTCATAGTTAGTTGGTTAATTCGAAGGCTCCGGCAGACCTCAAAAATCGAGTCTTTCCAGCGATAAACTGTTTATAATTTAATGTGGATAATTAATTATGGGATGGAGCATACATAAAATAATATCTGAACTTGATTTAATGGAAGTAAGTGTATGTAATTCTAAAATGTTTGTTTACATTATAAATAGTTGGCAAAAGAAGAAACTCCTAAAAAGTTCCAGAATCTTTCAAATCTTTTTTGTCACCAACATCAACAAAATAAAATTATAGTGTCGTCAGGTAGTAGTGCTGTCATATATTACACGTAATAAGGATATGACCTTTCATAAATTCCTTACCACTATAAACTGATATGAAAATATTTACAGCTTACTTGATAGGTACCAATAAAGTTCAGTATGCTCGATTAAACATCATAAAAAAGAACGTTAAATGCACATTTGTAACGAAATTCATCCTACCCAAGATTTCAAGAACTCTCCGGTTAAAGGGATCGGCATTTTGCAATCACAACGACTTCTTATCAAGAAAACACACACCTAACTTGACGACCAGTCGATTACACTCACCTGAATAAAATTATTATCGCTGCTGTCAGTCGTCGAGCGATTGTAAAACTTTAGTCATTTAATCTGCGATATTTCCTTGACATATCGAGTTGAAGCTATGTTTTTCTTTTGTTATATTCAGTCAACTCGATAAATTTCGTACCATTTCGTCAATATCCACATCTACAGATTTTATTTCTACGTCTTGATTGTCCTTCTGTGTGTTAAAGGATTTCAAAGAAGTGTAGGTGCTTTTATGTATTAAAATTGCCGGGCTTTATTTACACATTCTAATCGATATGTAGTCTACAGATCTCTATTTGAATTATTTAGATGGGTTAGATGTGATAAAAAGGGTTTATAGTAGGATGGGGTGAAAATGGCCAAAAATAATTTTTTTTTCTTTAGATTTCTAATAGTGCTAAAAAGTTCCGTTGTCTTAAAATTGACTTTTTTGCAAATTTAACATAAAAAAATGCCTTGAGGGTCCTTGCTGTTAAAAAGTAAAATATTAGGAAAACAAGGCTGTATATTAAAACATGTTTTAGTAGTAAAAAAAATATAGCAAAAAAAAATTTAGATTATACGTATCCCTACATAATAAGGTTTTTAAAGAAATATTCATACCTGCAGGCTCCGCAAAAAGCAATAAAATTCATAAAAAAAATATTATTTACAGGCGTTAACCCTACGAAGCCGTTTCTAGCTTACTTTGAAAACGTTTAAAAATAAAAATTGTCTGTTAACCTACTTGAAGGTAGCCGTATTTAATTATTATTACTATTAAATTGCCGGTTTAAAACCGCCAATTTTTTACCTTCAGAACGGAGCGTCTTTTCCCGATCGACATAGCGACAGAATCTGTGAATAAAACCGAAGCACTCTGATCGAAACCTGAATATCGTCTAGCTCCACCTACTCACACCCCCTTGCGTCTACCCTCTCACTAGTAATACAAGTTGTATAAGTTTCTATTTGCCCAGAGGCAGTTGGTAAATGGCCCTTTTAAGTTTTGCTTTTATAAAGCCATTTCGTCTATCGCGTCCACTTACCGACGTAGAAGCCTCAGTTACAAGCTAATGCTCCGTTCCACAGCTTGTGTGTGGCAAGGAAATTTGTGGATCTCAAACATTCTTTTGGTCCGAATCTCGTCTTGAAGATCTCCGTCTGTAATATTACGAAAATCTGGTGTTCAGATAACTTTACGTGTTGCCAGTATTTCCCTATACTCATTTGCATCAAAGTTAATTTTTGGTATTTCGAAAGTTCTTACATTGAGAGGACTTTCCCCTAATGTGTTCTCATGGATCTGTTACCATAGTCAAAATAATGTTCTCTCCACTAAATATGCATTGCGTTGAATCATCGGATCTATTGTCTTTAAATATTCTGTGTCCATAAATCTGGAATATTTAATAAGCTTCAAAATTTTGTCGTTGGTTAGATTCGAATATCTGGTTTTAAATACATTCTAAGACGTTGCACAGTGGTCCAAAGTCCAAAAAATCTGGTCAAATATGAAGGTGTAATTAATAAAATTTTAGAGGTTTCAAAGTTACGTCAAATTTTCAAATTTCCGCATTCAAAATGACGGACCATCTATATGTAAAAAAATTATACGATATATACGAAATTTTGTATCTTTTGGTTTTGAGGTTGCTAATTACGGAAATAACTTAAAACTTAAAAAAAATGGTAGAATTTAAATAGCAAAAAAGGTATAAAACTTACACGAAATAATAATGATGTTTATTTCAGACTTACACAAAATTACCGGTTAGCATAACAAAAAATAAAAGACATCTGTTCAAAAACTACATCGAAACACATACTCTAAAACAATACATAAATTTCGTAATAACCAGAACAAGCCACCAAAACTGACTGAAGTAACTTAAACTTAACCCTTGGAATTATTTTTTGATTTATAAAAACCTTAGTCATATCAGATGAATGACCTCGTGAAATAATTCCAAACTGTATTCTTGAAAAAAGGAGCTGAAATACACCGACAGCAACAAATTTTTATCGAGTAAGCTAGCTAGTATGCGCATAGCGAAACATACCCTCACTAGTATTTCACAAATGTTCATTATGTGACGACTCTACTTTAAGCGTTCATCCACCCAGACTCCTAAGAATTTTGTCCAAGCAGACAACTTAATGTTCAAACTATTCAGAATCATATCTGATGAAATTGGCGTACTGTTAAAACATCTAAACATTATGATGCAGTTTTCCCATCATTCAAAATGAGGTGATTTACTGCAAACCAATCTTGCAACCTAAAGTAGTATTTTAAGTCCTGGCCTTTTATAATTAAGTTGGTATCATCTGCATAAGTAATGATGCTATTATTAGAAACAAATATAAGAGATCCGATATAATTCATAAAAATTATGAAAAATAGTTGCCCAAGGCACTGCCTTGTGGAACACCCATAGTCACAATAGTCTCGTTCGATTGCATGATACCTCCATGAATGAAGACACATTTAACAATTTGCTTGCTACTCCGCGTATACCGAAAGTAATATTAAATGATCAGTGCAAAACAGACCACATGCCAGACCGCGCTCTTCAAGAATTAACAAAACACTCTTAAGGCTCCGGACTACTCATTTTAATATTGCGATTTTAAGTAATACGGGTTGCATAGCATATACTGAATTAAAAGTGTGAAAATGTCCCCGTAACTTCCCCTCTTCAATGCTTCTCCTATAAGGGCGTGGCCTACACTTAGGAGACTGCAACAGAATAATTTTTAGAGAATATCTCATAAACATCAAGTGGGGGGCTCGGGGTGTTTGTTTGACGAAATACACATAATATGTTTCGGAATGAATATTCTCTTATTGAATAAAAAGTTGGTTACACAATTTTTGTGTTTTCTTACATATACATATCTGAAATACACCCGTCTAATAGAAGATTTCTATATTGTTTTCTCATTTATTCATTGTTCTGTTATTATAGATCAAAACCATACTTTCTAAAAATTCAATACATAATTGATAATTTCCAATGCTTTTTACTGATCTTGTTTACCACACTGATAAATGAGTGGTTTTTATTTTTCGGTCAGACATACCAAGTTATTTTCTTATTATTGATTTTCGATTTCTTGATAGTTCTTTCATATGACATTTTATTTTAATATGGTGTTCAAAATAATTAATTTATATATTATTTATTATATACTATTTTAAACAATGTGTAACAGGTATAACCATATTAAAATATGAAGTAAGTAAAAGAAAATGGATTTTATATTAATTTAGTACCTAAATGAATCAAGGGAATACACAAATATTATTAATTTACAAAGTACATAAATATAAGATTAATAATAAAATATATCAGTTTTAGTGAAAAATTAAAGTGACAGTGCTAGTTAGTAGAAAATTATTTCCTACATATACAACAGGAAATTAATTTTTTGTTTTCTAACTTATTCTAGATATTTGACAAAATTTTGTTTCTATGTTGTTTTTTTTTTTGTTACTTTAAAGCAATCAATTATTAATTTACTAAAAACAAAAGTGTACATACTGTGTGTCCAAAAAGTCTGGAAACACCCAAATAAAATCGAAACGGATGATTTTTGAGAAAAATGCAAAAACAGGTCAATTAGTATTTTCAAAAAATTACTGGCTGATGGTATCTGTTTGGAATTTTCGATGATCTTGAAAAAGTTATGATGTCATCAAAAAAAAATTAAATGGCAACGTCGCATTTTTAATTTTATTTTTGATAGATCTTTTAATTGTCTAAACGACAGTCAAAAAATTTTTCATTCTGCTTAAGAAAAATTTTGAAAAAAAAATCATTATAGAAAACAAAGAAAATTTTAATCGTAGAAATCAGCAAAAACTCTTACAATAAATATTCAAAATGTTGTCCTTGAGCATCTTGGCAATACCCTAAACTCCTAAACGATAATAAAATTCATTTTGAACGTTTTCTATCATTTCAGGAGTGATCCTTCGTACTTCAATCTCAATCCGTTGAAGCAAGCCTTCCAAATTTTCAGGTTTAGTTGCGTATACCTTATTTTTTAGGTAACCCCCCAAAAAATAATCAATAGGCGTTAGATCTGGCGACCTAGCAGGCCACTCGATACCCCCCGTCCTGCCAATCCATCTGTTTGGGAAGGTATTCTCGAGATAATGCCGAACATTTCCCGCATAGTGGGATGGAGCCCCATCTTGTTAAAACCAAATTCTTTGGCTGGGCAAATTAGGATCTTCATGGTTCGGAAATATTTCTGCTAATGACGGAATTAAATAATTTTGTAAAAAATCCAAATACATATCCGCCGTCAGGTTACCGTTGAAGAAAAAAGGCCCTATAATTCTGTTACCAATTAAACCAGCCCATACATTTAATTTCTGAGGATACTGAGTTCGTACCTCTCTCATCCAGCGCGGATTTTGGCGTGCCCAGTACCTGCAGTTTTGTCTATTAACAGTCCCATGTAATGTGAACGTAGCTTCATCTGAGAATAAGATATTTCAGATAAAAAACGGATCATTATCACACATAGGCATCAGTTTTTCGCAAAACTGTACACGCCTGTCGAAGTCGTCTTCAGACAGCTCATGAACCAAACAGATTTTGTAGGGATGATACTTAGTTTTCCGGAAAATATTATCAATTGTACTCTTCGACACGTTAAACTCCCGCGCAAGCTGCCGTGTACTAGAATTTGGAGTTTCCTCTACTGACAATAATACGTCGAGTTGCGTATCTTCTGCGATCTTTGGACGACCACTTCTAGGGCGATCTCGAACATGGCCTTCTTCTTGAAATTTTTTGTGAATCTTACTCACTGCAGAAATACCAATTGGGGCACGCTCCGGATGTTCTGTATTAAATAAGTCGCAAACTTCTCTAACTGAACGAGCCCTATCCCCAAAACCAATCATCATCAATATTTGAATACGTTCCCTCTCACTTAAAACCATTTTTAAACAGATTTTTTTTAACTTACGCACGATTCGTATTTGACAGAATGTCACAAATAAAACAAAATGTGTTTGAAAAATAATCTACTTTAAACCAACTATGTTTTTTTTTTAAAGACAAACTTTTCCATTTTCGAAGAAGTAATTAAATTTTTCTCGGTCATTTTCTTAAGTAAAATGAAATTTTTTTTTACAGTCATTTAGACAATTAAAAGATCTATCAAAAATAAAATTAAAAATGCGACGTTGCCATTTAAAATTTTTTTTGATGACATCATAACTTTTTCAAGGTCATCAAAAATTCCAAACAGATACACCATCAGCCAGTAGTTTTTTGAAAATACTAATTGACCTGTTTTTGCATTTTTCTCAAAAATCATCCGTTTCGATTTTACTTGGGTGTTTCCAGACTTTTTGGACACACAGTATAGTTTACATAAGCGTCCCTAGTTGGAGTCTTTTGTTCTAGCCTGTAAATACCTTGGTAAACCCAGCCCCCCTTTTTTCGAAAATTGAAATTCTAAAGGGTGTTCCAGGTTGTTTTAGTTGTTCTAAACATTGTTCAAAAGAATCTCCGGACAAAAATCAAAATTGTTAGAGATAATCGGAAAAAACGAGCTTTTTCCGGCCCCCCCTTTCTTAAAAATTGTAATTCTGACGGTTGTTCCAGGTTGCTCTAAGTTTGTTCTCAACTGTTCCAAAGTATTTCAAAAATAAATAATAATTGGCCGAAAAAATGGCAAAAAGCAATTTTTCGCCAATGCCTCTTTTTTCGAAAATCGAAATTCTGACGGTTATGTTCGGTTGTTCTGGGTTTGTTTTAATTTGTTTCAAAGTATTTCAAAGAAAAAAATCATAATTTGCCGAGATAATAGGAAAACACGATTTTCTCACAGTTCCCTTTTGTGAACATTGAAAGTCTGAGGGTTATTTTAGGTTTGCTCTAGACATTATTCTAATACTTCAGAACCGTATATATCAAAAGATATTACAAAAATACGACATCCAAAAGTGAGAAGTTAGCCCCCTTTTTTTGAAAATCTAAATTCTGACGGTTGTTCCAGGTTTGCTGTATGTTCTAAATTGTTGTAAAGTATTTGAAAGAAAAAATCGAAATTGACCAAGATTTATAATAAGTATCTAATATAAGTAGTAAATATATATTTTCCCAAGAGATTAAGGGGGACTGTTAGAAAACCGTTTTTCCTATTAATTCGGTCAATTATGATTTTATCTTTGAAATACTATGGAACAATTTAAAACAAACCTAGAACAACCGTCAGAATTTAGATTTTCGAAAAAAGGGGGATAACTTCACACTTTTGGATTTGTTTCTTTTTTTTGCAATATCTTTTGATATATAAGAGATACGGTTTTGACGTATTCGAACAATGTTTAGAACAAATCTAGAACAACCGTCAAAATTTTAGTTTTTGCAAAAACTGGGTCTGACTTCATACTTTTAGCTCTCATTTTCCCCCATTTTCTCGTCTGATTATGATTTTTTCTATGAAATACTTTGGAATAATTTAGAACAAACCTAGAGCAACCTAGAAAAATCGTCAAAATTTAAATTTTCAAGAAAAGGGGGACTGGCAAAATCTCGTTTTTTCCGATTATCTCGGCCAGTTTTGATTTTTTCCCGAGATTCTTTGGAACAATGTTTAGAACAACTAGAACAATCTGGAAAAACCTTCAAAATTTCAATTTTCGAAAAAAGAAGGGCTTTAATTATCTCGGCCAAATTTGACATTTCTTTTAAAATACTTTAGAACAATTTAGAACAAACCTAGAACAACCTGGAACAATTGTCAGATATCCGATATGGGGGGCTTTTCACACACTCGAAAAAGACACATGTTAATAAATGTCGAAACACTCAAGAAAATGTAGTTTTATTTATGGTATTTATGGCCGCTATTTGCCAAGAAAAGAAAAAATTGTTTTAATTTAGGAACATTATCAATACGAACAGGGCGGCAAAAATAAGTTCTTCTTATTTTCATTTTCATATTATATACGTATATATATATGTGTGTGTCTATTTCTAACAAAAAAATAGGTAAACAAATTGCGAGAAGCAATATTCACACTCTAAGTACAAACAGTGTTTTTATGACGCACCTGTTATTTACCGCCTTTTATTCTGCATTGCTGTATAACTTGTGTTAGCAAAGTATGCCGGAGAGTTCAGACAAAAAATAATGTGCATACTACGCCTACAGTTTGTGTAATTAGGAATTGATCAACTAAAAAAACACATTTAGCAGAAGATTTGTAGTACATATAAATATAAAAAAATTCGTTAGCGGTAGGTAGAAGGATATACATTTTGAAAAAGAATTAAATTCCCATCTTACGAATCAAAAACAAATTGTGTGTTCTATTTGCAAAAGAAATATTTTCAGCGTCAAAAAAAAGTGGAGGTATATCTTTCAAAGAACCAGCATAAAATACCATAAATATATTGGAAATTATAACTCATTTTTTTTAGGGAGACACGAACACTTTTCGTAAAAGTGCCCAGATTATATATCTACTACAATATCCAAGAGAATAAAAATTCATTTATCCCCGAATATTTACACATTTGTACCCGCCCTCCAGACAAACTGTTGGTCGGAAATCTATCCCTACCTTCTGCCTGTTCCCTTGAGTGTAATGTGGGCTGCCTAATTTTAATTTCTTTTATATCAAATATCTAAGAAAATATCAATTTTGAAAAAAAAAGGACTTCATAGCGAGCAAGAGTTTTAAACGCTCTATTAAACAAAAAAAAAATATTCTTCTATGTTAAGAAATAAAGGAAGAAAAAGAAAAAAATGGTTCGACGTTTTATTTTTTTTTAAACACATTTAAAGACTATTTAGAAAAAAGAGCGTCATAGATACATTGCATTCATTCATACGTATATAAGAAAAAATAGTGCATTGCTTCATGTTACCAAATAAGCGAGTAAAAAGAAAAAAACGGTTACATGTAATAGCATATACCTATAATTTGGGTAGCCCGGAGCCTTAAGTATATCAATAGAGAGCCGTCTCAGTATAATTTCCAGATATGTAACCATGCTGTTCCACACAAAAAAGTTTACTTTTGAAAAAACATCAGTAATACGCTTAGCAGCTAGGGTCTCATATATTTTAGGGTTTCGGAAGTAACTGAATACGGAATACAGTATAAATGTTTGAAAAACGGATTTCAAATAGCGGATCAGAAAAAGAAACTGATTTTTTATTGTAGTTTGCTGATACTATAATTTTATAAAAATAAAATTCTTTGTGCAAAACAATTACAATGTAGTAGAAATCATAGTCAGACAAGTTTTAGTCATCATCGGCGGTTGTGCTATCGTTTCCTTTGTCTGTACTAACTCTTGTGGACATAGAAAAAAGAGGGAATGATTTGACTCATTGGCTCTGGAAATGGAATAATCCAAAGGGGCAAAAAGGCAATGGAAGACATATTTTTGCCTTTTGGTACCATAATATACTATTATTTTGCAGAATCGAAAATTCCTAATTGAACGTATCTCTTTCGATTTTCTTTACAAATATTGCATGTTCAAAATTTCCAATCCAATTTTTATTTCCAATTTGTTTAAAATCGAATATTAAATTTATGTAACCACTTTTTCTTTCTTATATGTAGCATAAGGGAAGTATTGTTATGACGCAAATTTTCGACCTCGAGATATTTGCAGATGAAAATCTCGGATACCGAGAAAGTGGTTTTTGCAAGCATCTCTCCCTCTGCGTGCGTTTCTGTGTGAGAAAGATAACACCTAAACGACTAAAGCTATCCATATCAAACTTTCTTTCTACGAGAATGATCTTCCTCTTGAGATATGATTAGATTTTCAGTAAAATCAGAATTTACTAATATTTCGGCAACTACTAAATTTAGATGAATTTATAAAGAATATAAAAGTAAAGATTTTATATAAAAAGATTTTCGAATTCGTACCGGAAGTGGGCTCTTATCGAAAAATAATCGAGTTGTTGAAATTGGAAATGTTTAATTTTTATGTTTGGTAATTTTTTCAGATTCAAAATTTTAACTGATTAATGAAAAATTCAAATATGCTAACTGCAATGCTTCTTTCCTATACTTTTGTCGGCATTTATTAGACATAGAGATTTTTTTACCGAGTCCCGAAGCCTATTGCCTCAGATAATCAAAGAACGAAATGTCTTTCAACGATGACTCAACCACTCCACGACTCGTTACTTTCATTCACTCAAGAAATTTACATCAAATATAATTGTTAATTTTCTTCTTTTAACACCGTCGTCGTGGAACAAAATCAAAGTTAGTCGAAGTTAAACTCAAATAATGACTTTACGGTTGTCTCAGTTTTCGCGTTCGCGCTGGATTTTACGCAGCTATCGAGAAAACATCCAAATAAATTAATTTCCTTCAGGGGCGAACAGACCCTCCTTTTTCGGAGTAGTCTTTTCATTATGTAAACTGGATTTATTAGCTTTTGCCTTCGACTCATTACGCCAGCAAATAAGTAATTACAAGTCATCCCGATAACATCCAATTACGATATTTTAATCGAGTCAAATTCGATGTTAACAAAAAATCAAACAAGCCAGTTTGAAAAAATATGTGTTGTTTCCTTGTCAAGAGATATGTTTATCATAATTATGGAATATACAACATGTGAGGTTGTTCTAAGAAACAATCAAAAACAATGTAGCATCTCCTGATGTCAATCTATTTCTTATTCATTGCCATAATGCACAAATTCGTTTTTAGCGTAAACGTTGACACGGCTCTCACTTATTGACTGAATAATATTCTTGCCTTGGGTTTTACTTTCTTTATATTCTAGGCAAATACCTGATGAGTACAAAAACATGTAAAACTTGATTTTCAATACTCTTTCTAGTAAAAAATTTTCAAAATTCCTAATACTTTTACTCTTATCGAATAGCGCTTTTTGCAAATATTTCGTAAATTATATATTCTATATAGATTTATCAAAAGTACATAACTATTTAGAGCTAGATTTGGAATAATTTTTCTATAAAAGAAATTTCTCAAATTCGAACTGGAAGTAACACTTTTACTCTTATCGAGTACTTTTTTTGCAAATATCTCGCAAAGTATGCGTTCTATAGACATTTATTAAGAGAAAAGAAATACTTAGAATAGAATTTTGAATAATTTTTGTATACAAAAATTTTCAAAATTCGGACACTTTCAAATTTATTTTTTTAAGAAAGCAAAGGTATTTAAAACTTAATTTAGAACACAGACCAGATCAGATCAACGCAATATTTTTATCCGGGTTCTGGATCGGCAAAAAGCCAAAGATAGATAGCGCTGACATCAAAAATTACAGTTTTCAATAATACCAAGCAAATTGCGGGCGATTCAAAATGTATTTGGTAGCGGGAAATTCAAAATAACTTTTAATACAAATTAGGGTTTAATACATGGTCACAACTAGAGAATACAATCCTGGAATCCCGGGATTAGACTATGTGGTTTCTAACTGGGCTCAAATGAAAAAAAAAAACTTAAGTAATTTCTTAATAATTATTTATTAATATTGTTGCACAACACAATACACCAGGAATAGACAATAGATATTTATATGCTAATTCTAAGTGATATCCACGAACTCCTCCATTTTCGAACAGGCTCATTTTGCGTCTAACACTATTTACCAACCCCGATTCATTTTGTACTTCAGAATCTGGGGATTCCATGCTCTTAATAATTTTCAGCTGTAACTTTTCCTTTAGTCTCAATAGGGGTTGTGAGGTTTGTTGCCTTGGCTCATCATCTGTTTGTGATCCTGACATTTCTTCCTCTTCCGTGTCATCTCGACTATTTAGTCTTTTAATAATACCCTTTATTTGCTTCCTCACTAAAGCATGTGTAGGAACTGGAACGAGTGCTGAGTTTTTGCTAGGCAATTGTTTTATAAGAAATTTCAAAGCGGCATCAGCTGTGCATACATTAGCATCTCGCCGACAGATTGCTTCTACTGTTAATTTAATTGAGGTCAGCACATCAACAATTTTATTTACCAAGTTAAAATCAGCATCTTCTAAACGGATTGGATGATTGAGATCTATAAGAGCTTTTTGAATGCAGGCTTTTAAAAGAGAAAATAGTTCCAGCATGGTTAAAAGACTATTCCACCTGGTTCAATCTTCACCTATTTTTGAAGTACTGTTTAATTTTTCAATGGTGATCTTTTGAAATACACTACAACTTTGCGGATTTTCTTTATCAGCTCATTAATGTTTTCATCTTTTGTTAACACTAGTATGTGTTCTCACTCGGGATCAAAAAACGGCCGGGATCCCGGGATTGTATTCTCTAATCACGACACTATAATCAAATTTCCATAGTAATGAGGGATCCTTGCTAAGGAAAACAGTATACAGTACGATATTTAATTACAATGCTGTAACCACAAAATAACGTTTTAAAGGAAAAAATTACTTAAATAATTACACTTTAACACTGACACGTAGAAAAGGTAGGTACAATGGTATGATTACCACATCTATGTTTATTAACGTTAAAGTACTATTAAGGCTTGTAAATAATAAAAACTCAAAATGCAACTAATCTAAACGGTCGTCACAATAATAGTTATTTATTGCATAAGTGTTTTAGATAGCATATTATCCTTATACACGCAAAGAATGTTAACTTTCTTTATGTGGATAGAATACTGCTAAAACACGAATTGCATTACAAAGGTTTATCCACAATCACAATAACCCAAGGTATTATTTTAATCAATATTAATTTTAATTAGCCTGGCAATTTTGGCAAAAGTGGAATAAACTTGGGTTATTCCCCATTGCTAATGTAACAACGTGGTTTAAACCAACTTTCACCCGCGTGGGGATAAAATGCTTGTTAGTATGGTTCCTGAGAGTGGATTAAAGTCTCATTATAAAGTGATTGTGGATAAAAATTATAGATATAGTTAAGGTCGTTATATGTATATTATTCGTACATGATCAAACTTTGCACAAGTGCGCTAGGAGATAATTGGCAAGTGTGTCAACACAAAAGCGATAATCAACAAAATTATTTTAAAATTATAATTAACATCTAACACCTATGTTTGAATTACCAGTACAAAAATAAATTAACGAACAAACAATAGCATAAACTACCAAACGAAGAGCATTGACTAACAAACATATTTTTAACAATAATGGAATTGCTGTCGAAAAAGCACAAAAAATGCTACAAAGTAGGTAATTAAACCTGATAAACATACAATGACTGAAGCTCATGTTTACTACCACCATTTACAAAATCTTGTCTTAAGTATATGATGAACATAGAATAAGGCCGACATAAATAAAAATATGGATACGTAAGATACCTAACAAATTTAGTAGATATCTTATTATCAATACATAATTAAAGGAGTGAAAATTTGGGCTTTAAAGACTAAATAATGTTAATTACATGACTATAGAAGAAAACAAAAAAATTAAAATTGCAATAACTAACAACAAATGGATTAATTTATTGTTGTTGTGAAAGAAATGAGACTTCCAATGATATGGGTGCCTTAGGCTCCGTGGGTGGCCTCATGGGGTGGAGTGTTGGCACTGCATTTCTGTTGAGGCGTACAGATTGAAGGTGTGCATAGTAGGTTGCGTCAAAATGTAGGCTACAAAGTTTCTTATTACACATTATACTGGCATCTAGCACAGGTTTCATGCCCATTTGCTGTTGCCAAGTTTAATAATAATAAATATAATAATTACAACTGTATATCCCAAATATCAACGATAGTATAAAGGCGCGTTTTCATTATAGGAAGCTGTCTAGGAAAATCATTAGGAAAAATCATATGTAAATGCTTCTGTACCAAGAAATTTGGAGTTTGTATTAACACTGCTAAACATCGATTGATTGCTTTTTAAAAAACGTAAGATGGAAACTTAAAAACAAGTAGAAGTTTTTCGTGTACTTTAAAGGCTTTCTTATACACTTATATTATACTTCTAATAATTATAATATTAATTGCCAATTACTTACTTAATTGTCATTTAAACTTTAATTGGTGCAATCGGGAACTAAAAAAAAATTGCGACTACAACTAGGTGGTCCTTCTTGGAATCAGAACTATAAAAAAAAATCTCCGGCACACCTCCGGGTTATATACCTATCAACTATCAGTGCCGTTAGTTACATATCGTATTCTTGAACAATAATGCATCGCTCTTGCTTCCTTGCTTGATCCCTCCTTCGATTGTAAAAATGGCGTATGTCAACTTAATACAATTATAATATTACTCTCTACAGAACTTACGGTACGATTATATTTTGGTGACCAAACGTCCCGCAGTTGTTAGAATTCGACCACCATTGTTTGGATTTAATGAACAATGGCATTCTTTGGCATTGGCAACGACGAAAACAAAGTCTCTCAGACGTACACATCGTGCTGCGCAGTACTGCGTGCTAGTGCTAGTTAAACAGTAAAACGCGCTGGTTAGCTCTTTTGCCAGCCGTTGAAAGAATTTTGAAAGTATACGATTCTTTGAAATCCTACTTTCTATCAAAGGATAAATGTCCTAGAATTTTAGAAGAGTTTTTTGAAAAAAAGTCTTCAAAAATTTGGCTAGAGTTTATACACAATCAAGAAGCTCTTCTTCAAAATACTATAAAACTTATTGATGGTGTCAAAATTGCGGTAATCGAAGTAGCAAATGAAACTAATAATTTAAAATTTCAGTGTCAAGAGCTATTAGAAAATAATTTTCTTCCTTTAACTTATACTATTACGGATATATCCGTAAGAGTATAGGCCAGCTACAAGAACAAAGTGCAATAAATCGTGCAGATATCATGAATCACGTTAAAAAGTTCTATAGTAACTGCATAAATTAATTTCGAAGGAGTGGACGGCACATTACAATGGTACTGAACATTTTCACTGGGTTACATTAAAACAAGAACTTAATTGGAATGGTGTATAGCAATCATTCGATCATATTACTCAAAATTTCCCATATTATATTTTCGAAAATGACCTTTTCATAGAGGTATCATTATCAAAAAAGTATGCTGATAAGAAAATGGTTAAACCTTGGACATCGGCAAAAATCACAGTACATAACAAATGGCTAGATATATTTCAACATTTAAAAAAACCATGTTCCATACAGTGATGCACTAAAAATTGTGAAATAGGCGCTGTCCTTACCAGAAGCTAATGCTGCGACTGAACGCGGTGTTTCTGCGGTAAATAAAGTGTGGACATCAGAAAAATCACAATTAAGTATTGAGAATTTGAACGCCATTTTATGTGTCAAATATAATTTAACAAATTCTTGTCAAAAATTTACCTTTTAAACAACGACAACAATCTACTAAAAAAAATCACTCAAATGATAAATATGTCAAAAATAAAATAATACTATCATAAATTTTTTAATGTATTATATTTGTAAATTTTACTTATGTTGAAATTTAAAAAAATATATTACAATGCTATTTTTGCTTTCTATGAAAATGTTTGTTGTTTCATAAAGACCCGCTTTACCAATGTTAAGAACTAGTCACCTTAGATTATATTATAAATACCAATGCTTATTCCGTTTAAAACCTTGAAGGTTAGATTTTTGATTAAAATTGGCTGGCGCTCCGACAATACCGACAGCGCTACAGTAGCGACATCTATGAATGACTTTTTCCCGTCGGATAAAACCGCCCATACTACTGAACCATCTTTCTTATCTCTGTGACTTTTGTATAATTTGAAATGTACATACGCATAAGAAGTCGTGTGGTGACCACACCCCATATTTTAAAAATAAATAAACACATTCGATTATTTATTTTTCTCTCAGTCAATTCCACATTTCATTTATACATTTACATTTAGAGTAACATAAAATGATACACATTAATAATAATTGAAATAAAAATAAATTAGGACATAGTATAAAAAAATAATCATATGAAATAGTAAAGTTATTATTTTTCAAACATACACACGTTCATAGTTCATTACTATCTAATTATAAATCATATTGCACATCAATCACAATGCAGTCTTATATAACAAATTTGTAATGTTTTTCTTGTACCCTCTAAAGACTAAATCACTGGAATGGCTTCCTATCGTTTTCCCAGACATTATCAGACATACTCTGCAGATGCTGCTTATAGTAATGTTTCTTCCTACCGAGCGTTTCTGACATGAACGTTCTAAAACTCCTGCCTTCCGGACTCTGCAGTATGGGAGATTTAATTTTTGAACATGTGAAACTCCCGCTGTAGCAGAGCTTTTTCTTGTGCTTCTGCGACCACTTAAATATCATCAGGATAGTCAAAAATATCACCAGTGATATACCAATTATCAGTAAGCTGGCCAAGATGGCATGCTTGACGCCGTATGGTAATTTAATGAACATGTCATCATCGCCACTATCTTCATACATATCCTGATTTTTCGTTTCGACGGTTAACTTCTCGTTGCCGCTTTCGGATATGGTATTTTCTACGTCATCAATGGTTCTTAAATCATTGAAATATTTCTCGTTCAGATCTTCGACGATTCCTTTTTGATGTGTCCTCTGGTAAAGGTCATCAAATAGATCTGGGAAGTCATTCGTCCAAGTATCTGATATTGGTGTCGGTGGTTTTTCCTTGTAAGGATTGTACATTCCAATTTTGTAAGTGGGAAAACTGGTTACGATATATTTATCTTTATCTTTATTCTCTTCTATTGATTTGGACTCGCCGCTATCATCAGTTGCTTCTATTGGAGCTGGATATCCACTAATATCGATATTCTTGAATTCTAAAGGTAGTAATGGATGTTGATTCTTTGGCTTCCTATCAATTCTTTCGGTATTAGTAATCACTTCTGGAGGCTTATTATTTTGTGTTATTTGTTCCACATGAGATTTTTCATTCTTACAAATTGGTGCATCATTTCTCACTGAACCAACCAGTGGTTCATCTTTAGCTTCTGGTTCCCGAGTCTTATTATGAAATAAGTCGGCTAAGTGTTTCTGACTAGACCCTCTTTCTCGCAGTTGAACTAGATCATCAATCGTCATGTTTCTCGTTTCTAAAATTTTCTTTAACTGCTCTCCAGAGTCCTCGTCCTTTAAAATATCCAGTATTTCATCTTTAGCCGTGATAGTCTTTAATTTTTCATATTGTATTTCTGGTGTAGTTGCACTTTCGACTGAAGCTTTCGTTGTGGTTGTCATTAATTTCTTTTCCATGACGCTATTCAAATCCAAAGACATCCTTAACGGGCCTTCCTCGTCATTGTTCACCTCCATATTTGGCTTAATAGCTGTTATCCCGAATATTTCATCGACACTTATCTTATATGCTTTGGGTGGTATCGTCGATGAGGATATTTCATTTTGAGATATATTTTTTGCCGAAGACTTTAGAATCTTCTTTAATTTTGCACTAGTCATAGGTAGGTGATCAGTCAGTTTAGGTTTAATAGTTGTAGTAGACTTGTTATCTGTATTATCTGTACTTATATCTAAACTAACTAAATTATGCTTATAATCTACAACTATGACGTTATTAGGTTTTATAGATACCCTGTGAGTTGTTATTTCTTCATAGGCATTTCGCTCAGTCGTAACTATAGGTTCCGTTGTACTCTGGGCATCTCTATTATCTTTGATGGTAGATCTATAATTACTGTTATATTTTCTTTTTTTCACTGTATCTACTTCTGTAAGATTCTTATATTCAGTTATTACTAGATCACTAGGCTTTTCAGTTATGGCAAGAATAGCTCCTTTTTCGCCTTTCAACAGATCTGAAAGGGAAAGGTTCTTCTTTTGCAAAATTTCACTCAAACTAGATCCACCCGCCTGCTTCAATACAGCTCTTAAATCAGGAACTGCCTCAGTTGAAGTGGTAGTAACTTTGGCTTCACGAACACTCTCATCAGCTAAGAAAACATTTATATTATCATCATCCACTGGTTTATCTACTTGTCTGTCACTAAAGTTCTCGTGATAGAGTGGGGATATACGTCTTCTCTTGTAAGGTCTGATCTTGGCATCCTCTTCCATCTGACTCCAAAAGTCTTGCCTCTCGTGTAGATGTTGGGGGCGCCGAATTCTTTGCGACGGGAAGCGGTTTTGTAGGACCTCATGGCTCTCTGTTGTGGAAGATACGTGTGGTCGTCGTTTTCTTTTTCTAAGGCGTCTTCTCTTCACTGGTAGTGGACCGTCTTGTTGGTGAATCGTAGACTCAGGAATCCACCCGCTAGTATCCAACTGTATGGTTTCGATTGCTCGCCATTGCTGAAAAATAAAATAATATGTAAGCTCTTGGTCTAGAGTAGGTAAATCTTGATTTTGTGATGGCTTTGGTATATTGTTCAAGTAAAAATCATAGATTAGATACGAGAGCGAATCGACTATGAACAGGACTTTTCCTTTTATCACTCCCTAGGTGACGTGAGTAACGTGACGTCTTGATATATGTTGAGGGGACTAAATTGGTTCGGCTCGCCAGAGCAGATTGGCTGTTAGAAGCATCATGTCTGAGCAAGAGGTGCACACGTCTATTAAGCAACGCATTATTATTAAGTTTTTGTCGTGGGAGGGCGTAAAACCTGCCGAAATTTTGCGTTGACTAACTGCACAGATTGCTGAAAAAACGGTTTCAAGGATCCAACTCTACGACTGGCACAAAAAAAATTCTGATTCTCGCGAGGTAGTGCAAAATGAGATCCATGCAAGCTGACCGCGAACAAGCACCATTGAGACGAATATTTTTGCGATCCGTGAGATGATTAATGAAGACCGCTGCCTTACAATATGGGAATTTGCTGCAGACGTCGGAATATCGTATGGGATTGCTCAATTAATCATTTTAGATGATTTGGGTTACCTAAAAGTTGGATTCCTCGCCTCTTGACGGATGATCAGAAAGCAAACTGTATTGCCTTGTGTGAAAGACTTTCGGCACGATATCGAACAAAGGGGGGGGGGGTGATTTCTTGAGGCACACTGTCACCTGTGATGAAACGTGGGTACATCACTACACACAGGAGTCTAAGCAGGCGAGCACGGAGTGGCGAAAACTTGGAGAAACATCACCGCGTAAAGCCCCGTCTTTCTGCCGAGAAAGTTCTCGCAACAATTTTTTGGATTGCAGAGGCATATGCTAATTGATATTCTCCATAAACGGCGTAGAGTTAATGCTGCGTACTACTGCCAACTGCTTGATGAAGTGAAACTGGCCTATTGACGAAAAAGGCGACACATGCCTATTCGAAGTGCGATTCTGCTCCATGACAACGCTCGGTCACATACAGTTGCGTTAACCCAAGAAAAATTGGACAAAATTCATTCAAAAACACTGAAACATTCGCCCTACAGTCCCGATCTGTCGCCGTGTGCCTACAACATGTTTGGACCACTGAAAAAAGGACTGGGGAGTCATCACTTTGATGGCGACGAAGGTGTGGAAACGTTCGTGCGCAATTAGTTACAGACGCGACCAGATTCGTACATTGATGACGGAATTAAAAATCTTCCGATTCGATGGGAAAAATGTGGGAATAAAACAGGAGATTATATAGAAAAATAATAAGGTGTATTCAAAATTTTATTTACCGTACCAATAAATGTTCTAAAACAAAAGTCCGGTTCATATTTGATTCGCCCTTGTACTGTAAAAGCTATTGTAATTTCACTATGACTGAATGTAATGTTATAAATGTAATGGTCCTTCGAATTAACTGAATAGGTAATCATAAATATAGTTTTCTGATTCGAAGATCAATAAACAAGTCAACGCACTCAAAAAGACGATAAATATTTTATAAGATTCTCTAATATAATAATTTTATAGTGGAAGAATATACAATCACCCTGTATATATTTGAATATATTTCCATATATTTATTCATTAATTACTGAACTATTTTAACTCTCAAGGTTATTACGAACTATTTACATTTCGTATAGTTTTGTTCCAACTATTATGCATTCTCCAGGCAGCACGGGATCTTCCTGCGCATTTTCTATCAGCAAAAACAATGCGCCCGAAAAATGAATAGCTGCGCTGCAATTGTTACCCGTTGATCGTATAAGACGTCTAATTGTTTGAGCAAAATCCTGGATGTCAACGAACTTCTGTTATGGGAGAAGAGAATAGCCGCCCTGAATCTCTTCGAAACGATTACCGTGTCACGCCAGAATAAACTTTAACAATCTCTACCGAAATGAAATCGATTCTGGTAACCGCGTAACCGTTTACGACAAAATTATTAGCATTGCTTAAGTTAGGAAAGGATGCGAGAGGTAAACGTGTTAGACAATCAAATTATAATTTATCTTTGATATTTATATGGGTTTATAGTGAAAATTGAAATTATGTAAGGTGTGTTTAAGTAATACCAAGTTAAACAGGATAAATTCGGTAAATCCGGAAAGTGTCTTTTAATTTCTGTAGTATTTATTTACCTATTTAGACTCATTAGCATCTCCCATATATAGGCTAGAAAAAATAGTAGTTACAACTTAAAGGAAAACACATGTGAAAGGAGGAAATTTAAAAAAACGCAATTATGTATTGCGAATTACAGATCATAAATTACCTAGATGTTAAAAGTTTATTCCACAAATTAGATATAACCCACGTTATTTATTTTCGTGTTAATTTTACATACAATACTTATGCTTATTTTTATTGATTTATGGACAACAACAAAAAACTATTAATGTCCATTTATTTACATAAAAAAATATTGTTTTGAAATTATTCTGAGTGAAATAGTTTCTACACGATACTATTTATCTTCTCTTGTGACTTTTTTAACACAACTTTTCCATGTGTGTGCACCAGACTTTATTTATTATTATATGAAAAAGAATAAAAGTATTGATGACAATGCATCAACTAATCACCTAGAGCAAACATTCCCACATTGTACCCAGATGGATCAGCTTTCTGCCGTCAAGAATATTTCGACTTAATATGTATAATAAAACTATTACTTTATATATTTTGCTACGTATCATGAAGCGTTGCTTTTTCTGCCCCGCTTCTTTTGCTTGCAATTGTTTTACTTGGTAAGCCAGAAATCGTTAATAATTAGAAACATAAGAACGCTATTCGTCGTACGTTTGAATTTGAAGTTTGAGCACGATCGGGACCTATGTATCTGTAATGCGTCTGCGTATCGTCTTTTATATCGTTCTGTCAGCGCCCCTTGTCTTAGTACCATAAGTTGGTCCTACTGTCTTCTTCTTTGATTACACGTAAATTTATGCTGTTTTATATTGGTGCGCCTGTTTGATCTTCTTGATTTCAATCTTAATGACACTTCGATGATGTAAACATTCAATGTATTTGTAGATGAAATTGTTGCTGTTTGTTTTCTTTGTTAAATACTTTCTCTCTCCATTTGCTAATTTTATTCGTATTCTTCTGTTTTTACTATTTTTGATCGGAAATTTAGGAGAAACAACGCCTGTGATTGCTATATTCTCCCCTGGGGCCCGATTCTCGAACTTAAGAGAAGTGAACGTTCTATTGAGAGAAGTGATAGATCACATTCCCATCCCTTGTGCTCCTAACTTCAAGAATAGCTATTTTTAAGTAGCGATGTGTCTCGATCGTATAGGAAATAGCAGTGCTATGTTGCCAAGTTGAAAATGAAGGCAGATTAGGACAATTGTTGTATAGAACAGTGTATATTAGGTAGTATGTAATACGAAAACAATATCTTTTAAATAGCTTGTGTAATGTTAACAGGGTCTATGAGTTATGTAATAATGAGTTGGTTTTCCGGAATGTGTTAGGCTAAACATCGAAATGTAAACTATTATTAATTTTTCTACATATCATACATGTTTAATATTATTTCAATATAATACAATAACTTATGCTATATATATTCACATTAAAGTGTCAACGCATTGTGGAATACTGGTTTAAGTCTGCATTTGCATCCCGTGAGCGGTTGGAAAACTAGACAGTTTTGTGTTAGTAAATTTGAAGTATTATAATAATGTTAAAACGTTTCAGTACAGCGAACATGTTTCTATATTTGTCATTTTATGTTAATAGCCGACGCGACGTTCGGGATGTTTGTTCAGCATATTCAGAAATCATATCAATGATACGAGGTTTGTTCGGAAAATACGTATAAAAGTTGAATAATAACTTTATTTTACAGTTTGCAGTCACCGCCAGGTGGAACACTGCTGTAACCAATCCCATCAACGCTCAGTTCGAGTCAGAGCGCTCTGCGTGTAAGTAGGAGTGTGCGGTTGCTTGTTGAAAGTTACCCTTTTTCACCTGCCGTCGGCATGGAGCTCTCTCTGATTGAGGAACAGCGCATCAACATCAAGTTTCTTGCAAAGCTAGGCAAGAATGGCCGTGAGATTTTTGAGTGTTTGAAACAAGTTTACGGAGACAATTCTCTGAAGGAACCAACCGTGAACAAGTGGTTAAAAAGGTTCCGGGAAGGCCGAGAAGAAGTGAAAGATGACCCTCGCCCAGGACGCCCGTCGACATCGAGTTCTGATGAAAATATTGAACGAATTCGGGCTTGTATTCTTAAAGACCGTAGATTGACAGTCAGAATGATTGCTGACGAGCTGTCAATCCCTAAAACAATCGTTCACGAAATTCTGACACGAAAGCTTGAAATGAAGAAATTGTGTGCGAAAATCGTACTGAAGCTCTTGACGCCAGAACAGAAAGCAAAGAGGGTCGAGTGCTGTGAGGATTGGTTGGAAGCAGAGGAAAGAGGGCACTTTCTCGACCGAGTCATCACTGGAGACGAGTCCTTGTTTTACGAATTCGATGTGGAGCTCAAATCTCAAAGCAAGGAATGGAAGCTAGCAGGGGAAGCGAGAACAAAAAAGTCGCGAAAATCAAGGTCCAATGTGAAGACAATGTTGATTGTTTTCTTTGATTCTAGGGGCATTGTTCACAAGGAATTTGTCCCTCCCGGCCAGAGAGTGAACGGAAATTTTTACGTTGAAGTTTTGACACGTTTCAGAGCTCGTGTGGCCCGAGTTCGACCGGATTTGGCACAAGGGGGCAGGTGGATCCTTCATCACAACAATGCGCCCGCTCACACGTCGCTAGTTGTGCGTGACTTTTTGGCCCGAAGCTCAATCACCGTGACAGACCACCCGCCTTATTCACCCGATTTAGCCCCTTGTGACTTCTTCTTGTTCCCGAAATGCAAAATGGTGCTTCAGGGGCGGCACTTGGGAGATGTGGAAGCCATCAAGGCAGAAACGACACGGCAACTGACCAGCATCACAACTGAAGACTTTCAGCAATGTTATCAACAGTGGAAACGGCGTTGGCAGAAGTGTATCTCGTCTCAGGGCGAGTACTTTGAAGGAGACCATATTGTAATACCTGAATAATTGTAAAATAAAGTTATTATTCAACTTTTATACGTATTTTCCGGACAAACCTCGTATATCTTCAGGTTGTATTACACTTATCAATTTATTATTAAATTTTCTACATGTCATACATGTCGTTAAAAATGACATGTTAATTTGATACTTCTTGAAAGAATTGTGCGCGTAAATTATATATTTTCTTTTGCATCTTCTTGTGCAGTTATTTTTATATTCAATATCAAACACAAATCTTCGGTAAATTTATTAATTTTTTTATTTCCTACTTTTGCACTATTGGGCCAACTACTAATTCACCTAAAAACTTGGCGAACAAATTGATAAGTGTAAAACAGGCAAGGTCAACAATAACTTGACCAAGAACTTGAGGACAATTTCTTGATCAATAACTTGGTCAAGAAATTGATAAGTGTAACACAGCCTTTGTTGTTTCTTTGTTTAAACGAAATAATTTTCTAAATTGTATATCAGATAAGTTAAACGCATTTTTCCGCATACAAAAACGATGCCGAGGACGTTGATAGAGTTCCTCTGCTTCCACAACATCGATTAGTACTTAATAAAAATCTCTTCTTCATCGATGTTTCTCCAAACATGTATAATACTGTGATAATGCACGTATAGTACCTATTCTACCTAGTCGATATCCGCATGCTTCTCTTAACTTTTAATATGTTCGCTTGACTTGAACCGATAGATGTATATTCTCACAACTCTTGAGAGAAGGGATCGTTCTCTCAAGTTAAAGAATACGATTTTTAACATGTCGAGATGAAAAAAATTTTTCTTGTTGCTTATTTCCTGATAAACACAGAAAAATCTGTATAAATTGAAAAACCTCCAGGTCGAACCTGGCAAGCTTTCGTTAAAGGTATGAATATTATTAAAACCTCTGAAATTAAATATTTCACAAATTTGAAAAACCAGAAACAGACTACAAAGCTTCAAGAAGTAAGATGGAATGAAATCTGGCTCTATAAAAAGGGTCGCTAGCATAAGGTTTGTTCAAACCTCCAGTTCTGAACGGTTCTAGAACTAGTGCGCATGTCATTTAAAAAAAGACAAGGTTCAATGTTCGGTTCTTCAGAACTCGTAATTCAGAACGGATCTTGAATTACGCGTTCTGAAAGACCGAACACTGAACTACTAGTTCTCAGAATTTGTAGTTCCAGAACTGCATGGTCCGAACAGTCTTTTTTTAAATGACATGCGCACTAGTTCTAGAACCCTTCAGAACTGGAGGTTTGAACAATCCTATAGTCAACTACTAAATTGGTGCTAATAAATATATTATTCCAATAACGACAATAAATCGATTGAAATAAATCCACAAACATATAACAATGACAAGCTTTGTTTTCATCTCTAATTAATATTATTCAAACTTTAGAAAGAAACATACGACAACTTGTTAAAATTAAATTCAGTATAATTTTAGGTTTTACTAAAGTTGTAGTGGTACGAATTGCACCTCATGAATGACGTAAGTTAAATGATATAAGAATTAAGGACGCGTGTATGTCTATATTTGTTATGTCATCATAACTCTTGTTTCTTTTTCCGACTCTTTATGTAATTATGCAGAGAGACATTTTTCTTGTAAAAGTTATGTCATCAAGTGAATTTCCGTTGTTATTTTAAATACTACTTTTTGTGAAAGGATATGCATACGAAAGAGATGTCAGTAATGTCTACCATGCGTACATATACAGACGCAGTCTTAATTGATGGAAAGCCGCACTTTTATTATACAATTACAGGGGTTTTCATTAAAACATGCCATTTCAAATAGACTAAGTAAAATTAACCAGTTTTGAAGTACATAATATCTCAGCTGAGGCTGATTAAAAACAAATTTGGTCTAATTATCTACTTGAATGATAAATGGGTAAACTTAAAAATATTCCAACCCATTCCAGTAGTAAATACAAGCAAGTTATTTTGCCACCGTGTCACCTCAGCAAAGTATTTGGTAAAATACCATATGTGAATTCGGCAGCAAGGCTGAAAGTCGATTGAATAGCGGAAATAAAAAGATACTTGTCCCATGTAAAATGCAAGTAATATATAACATCTATTCACAGTGGATTATTTATATCAGAAGGATGATTCTCACAGATCTCTAAATTATTGACCCATCGCCATTTTGTCCATCCTTACGAACATTCTAGAACAGGTCTTGTACATCTATAATGTTAATACAGAAGTACCCGAAAAGGAATTTAAAAACAATGTTATAAAAAAGTTTGTTTTTATCGAAAAACAGTTTTTAGCGAATATTTTACAAGATATCTAGGTATATTAACAGTGCAAAAGTAATCCAATTTGATTTGAAACAATGGCTGTATAAAAAAAAAATCAAACTGGAAGTAACACTTTTAATCTTAACTGTGAGATATGGTAGAAAGCACCAAACAATCGACCTTCGTCATCAAAATCCATGATGTAACGGTTGTAGTACGTCAATGTTAGTATTATGATCGACGAATAAAATTTAGGATTTCTGAAGTTTACTTTGAGGTTATATTGACATCAAAATTTACCGAATTATCTGAATGTAAATTAAGGACTTTTTGTTAAAAATAAAGTATTCTATGAGTATAATGAAATAAAACTACATCTTGAATACACCATTTCATTTAATAAAATAGTAAAAATAAAAAACAAAACTCTCCGTACTTTTATTCTGTGTAATTATTTCTTAATACTTAAACAATGGTTATATAATGTGTATATTTTAGGAAGCAAGCTCTTTTAATAATTCTTCATTATTTAAAATATCTTCTTAAACCTGACTTTAATTTATATTAATGTCGTACTTTACAATTAACTTGTATCGAAGTATGTTACAGCAACACAAATTATCTCGTCACTTATTCAAATTTGTAATAAATTATTACTAATAACACTCTTCAACTTGGAACATAACAAATCCAACAAAAAGAAAGCTACAAATGCTGCAGGCAAGTAATATAAGGTAGATATTTATTTTTATATTTAGTGTTTTTCCTTAGAATCGATAACATTGAGTACAAAATTTAAATTAGTACACATTTTTAAAGTCAGTACACCTAGCCAATTTATTGTCATATATTGTACATTTTCTGTTTATGTATTTATCTTACAAATTTAATTGGTAGTAACAATTATATAAATTAATACATCTTTGACTTGAAACTAAAATTCTAATGAAAATGTACTCAAAATATTAACATATTCTTATACATTTACATGACGTATTATGAAATATGCCATTCTCTGTCATAAGTAAAGACGAGCACATAAAATAATAAAACTAATGGTAATATGTAACTTTTTTTAGTATACCGGATAAAAATAAATAGTAATTTTATATGTTACACAAACAATATATCACATTATACTACATCATTAATAATTACATGTTATGAATAAATACTAAACTAACTCTAAACGTCAATAATTAGATTATTAACGTCTAAAGTACACTCACTCACTATTGTACAATAACTACATATGGCTAAAATGTTTTACTTTTGTAAAAAAAAGACACCTTATGTCTTTTTTATTTCAAGTTATTAATTTTCAATTTTACAAATTAATTGTAGTAATATATAAAAAATTTATCAAAAAAGAATAATAGATTTTACAGACATTCTTGTTTATTATCACTGTTTCTACTGTCTTTAGATTTTGTACATTTATAATAAATGGTATTACTTCTTCTCTGCCAAGCAACAATTCTCCGTCCCATCATTTTTTGATTTCACTGCTAGTGTATCTAAGAGTATTTGTCTAAATTTCAGGTATTCTCATTTCTGGGTCTGATTCCACATCTTAACTGTATTTTTCCTCAAAATTCTGCTCTCCCATGTGCTTATTATAATATATTTTGGATATTCCCCAAATATGCTCTATCGGGTTGAATATGTAGTAATATGATGATAGTTGTACAATTGTGTGTGTCTGGTATATTATGGCTCTTAACCATTCTCTTATTTGACCTTTGTTTCAAGAATTATTAGGAGATTTATCATATAAATGCTATGATAACTTCTAGCGTACACAGCAGTTCATTTTCATACTAATTTAAGAAATTGTTTCTATCTATTTCATGATGGTAATCAGGATTACAAGTACATATTTGAAAAAATACTAAAGAGGCACTGTTAATAAAACCATTACATGTACCTGCATAAATGACTATAAACCTAAAACCAAAGCAAAATTTGTAGTACTCGACACGTGTCAATTTTAATGCAGAGTATTATCTTAGCCGTCAACTTTCATACACTCTTATAACTATCATCCTGCCATGATCTGGTTACAGTACCATTTTCAAAAATCCAAGTCTCATCCAAATAGACACATTCCAGTGGACTTTTAGATTGTAAATTATTCATATATTTTTATAGAAAATTAGTTCGAGGAAGAACATGTGTTTTTTCCTTAATCTTCTCTATGGACAGTCTTTCTTATATTTGAAACCAATATCTGCTAGTACTCTACCAAAAGAATCAACAGAGCCATCAAAGATATGATGGTCCACTGGCAGTGATAATAACGAAGCTCATGTAAAGTGTTGTTCTAAAAAACACCATTAACATTATAATATTCTTTTTATTTTCAATGAGTTGTATAAGCAACATAGCGTTTTTACACATATCGTATTGCGTATTGTTGCTTTTATTGCAGGAGTAATCACATACAGTTTCCTGAAACGTTTTTTTAGGACTTCGGTGAACATCATTTTGTTTACGTGACTTAAAAATACTGCTCACAGATTCAATGGAAATATTTAAAGCTTGTGCAATCCTCTAAAATGATAATATTAATATTTATTTGATATCATTACAACAAATATGTATACATACCTCTCGCACACTTGTCAATGGTAATAGTTATTCAACTTACGTTTGTATGTAAGTAATCAAAGAGCTAATGAGCGCCTTTGACTGACTATTGAATGGCTTAAGCATCGTTAGTTTTAAAAAGGACTTTGAAAATAATACTACAATAAAATAACAAACATAAACAACAGCAACCAAAACCTATAATACTGTCAAACAATACTGTCAAATGACAGCAAGGAATTCAAAATTCAAAATCACTAGCGACGTGTAAACGATGTTTCATGTAAGCCAACATCCGATGTTAATATTTTTTTTAAACTGGCTAAAATAACGTCAACATTATCATTTTTAATTAATATTAATAAATAAAATAATCCTGTAATTATTATTATATACATATAATGTATTCTATACCAATGAAATTCTAAATTTAGTAATATATAAAGTAATTATGTTCGTTGTTATGAAATTGGCAATACAGACGTCATTATTTTTCCTTTATGACGGAAGTCGATTGATTGCTGCTTTCTAGTATATAACAAAATGCAGGACATTTTTAGAACAAAGAAATAAATTAATTTGACTCAGATACGCAAAGTTTTAATTAATTCTAACACACAAAAATTACGAATAACTACACTAGTTACTCACAGATATCGCGAGGCAAATTGAATGCTATTTAATTACGTTTTATTCGAGAACGCTAAGTAAATAGTACCTACTGTTACGTTGCTGCAAAATACTAACAAACATAAAATAATATTCTAACAATATTAAATACCGCAGTGAACTCAATATTTACAATTACAAGAATTTTAGATAATTTGGAACGATTAGAAGCGAAGCAGATCCAACTAATGGTTATGAATAATACATTTCTATACAATGCGGACTTTTAAATCGTAACACAACATTGATAGGTTACAGAAAATCGGAGGATTCTACATCCATATTTTTGTTTCTATATTCATCCGTTAGAATTTTTTTCCGTTCTAATACTGCATTTATGCACGTTGTACTTAAAAATATAAAACCTAATGAAGGGATGTTGTGAGAAAAATGTTAGGAACCGCTGTCGTAACGTATCAGCTGCTATCTCTAGTCATGACTGTCTTTCATTAAATATTCCAGCACAATAATTGCACTAGCCGACACGATTTTTATAACTGACGTAACGGTCTAAAATTTTAGTATTTTGCATACAGATATTCCCACGTCAGTCTGTATGAATGGTTTAGTGTCAAGTCTTAGCTTTACGCTAAATAGAGCCCAAACTTAAAACTTCAACAGTGAAAAGTCAGACTGACGTAAATATGCTTAATTATATTGTCGTTCCACCTGTCATCGTGACAGCATTTCGTTTAAAAAAAGCATGCGTGTATACAAGATGTGTCAAAAGTTTAGAAAATCAAAATTTTTTTTCGCGTTTTACAGGAAACTGTAACAAAACTGTAAGCAGGCGCGAAAAAGGCGATTCGAGCTCGAAGAGATTGCAAATATTAGTTTTAAACACAAAAAACCGTATTCCAACATAGGGTATCATGTCACATTTTCAAAATAAGATTTGTATGTTTTCACTAAGATTAACGTAAAACTTAGAATTAAAATGTATTGTAACAAGTTCGAGCATACTCGCGGCTATACCGTGAAGGGCAGCGAACCAGCCACGGACCAACATTGTTCCTGGAGAATTTAACAACTGTTTCATATACTTAAGAGATAATTTTCCAAAGCTCTCTGATACGAAAGTTCGCAAAGGAATAATTGTTGGTCCACAAGTTAGGAAGCTGTTCAGAGATGAAAATTTTGAACGTACCATGAATGACTTAGAGCTGGCAGCGTGGACTTCTTTTAAAGATGTTTGCGAATATTTTCTGGAAAATCTAAAGAGTAAAAATCACCGTGGGAAATTTGCTAGAGAACTTTAAAAATTTAGGGTGCCGAATATCGCTCAAAATTCATTTTTTGCATTCACATTTGGATTTATTTCCTGCTAATTTAGGAAAGACGAGTAGTGAACAGTGGGAAAGGTTCCTTCAAGAAATTGCATAAATGGAGAAACTATATCAAGGTAGGTGGGATACAGTCATGACGGGAGATTATTTGCTGATTTCTCATTAGAGAAGGCAACAGGCAACGTAAAAGGAAGAAATAATTCTATTTATGCAAAACTTCAAGATTTTTGTACTTATCTATTTCTTTTTGTAACTTCTGTATAACAAATGTTCTAAATACAATATTATTGTTTACCTACTAGCGCAGTATGAAATCTAACCAGTTGCGATAAACGACAAAAACGCAAAAAGACAAAACACGAGCAACTACATCGCTAATTAAAAACGCACTCCAGTTATATGCATTCATTTCTTTACAGCAGCAAACAACTTCATGACTGTAAGCGTTCGTTTCTACAATTATCATTGAACTGGAACGCTTTGAACAAGGTCAGGTTTGTTATTGTTATTAAAGCCGTGCAGAATTTATCATGTCGTAAGTATTAGCGTTCATCGGATGCGAGAACGTGCTCAACAACTACACAACTGCCTGCTATACATTTCGTACTCGTCGTAAAATCCGGATAAAACTACAAAATTCCAAAGGAAACTAGGGAAGTGTGCTTCTAGTACTGTTCCCCGTCATGTATATGAAATCACAGTGAAACTGGCGTTTCCACAAAAAGAAACGCATTTAATTATGTCACCTGCAAGCCTATAGATCTTATAAAGAAATGTATCTCTTATGTATGAACCATATACGGATGCCATAGCGTATATGAACGTGTAATTGAACTACATACTTAGCTAAAAAAAAACTACGATAATGTAAATGTAAGTAGTACTGGATTCTGAACACATATAGCTCTTAGTAATTTTATGGGTGCAACAATTTATAACATCGGCACCAATTTCTTGTTTTTCAAAACTACGTATACGTAATACAGAATCAGATGTAATAGTTATACGTACGTTCTGCGTGCTATAAAATTGTGGCATAGTAATTATATGAGATATTACTGTCTCATTGAATGTTGTTTATGTAATACCGCGATTTGCTTGGTTAAAGAAAATATATATTTTTTACTGGTGATTTCGTAAAAAAGAATTATGTGATAATTAGTAGGGAAACAATCACATTTTTTGCAATAATTCAAGAAATTTATAATTCTTTTCATCATTCGGGGGAATATATCAAAACTTTAAAATTATAAAAATAATTTAGTAATTTACTTATATATTACCTAAAATGTCAATTCTACATGCTTAAAAGTATCCGTACTTTAATATTGACGTTATATCTAACATATACACAGAAAATACACATACAATGGAAAATATGAATAAAAGTAATCCGTAAAATTACAAAATGTAGTGTATTAAATAATAATGTGATGTGTTAATATAAAATTATTTTTATTTTGGTTTCAATAAATCAATAAACCCTGACGAAGACATTAATAATAAATATCGAAACGTTGGAAAAAATCGTGCAGTTGTTTTATGTTTCTTTTTATGGCCGATAAATCCCAAGAAATGTTTAAATTGTATATTTAAAATGTATAATAATAGTTCGGCCACAGCGCCACCTATTTGGTCCCGATTTTGTGATTTTCTTTTTTGGCACTAAACAAACATATATTGACAATATGAGTCATTCTGATCTATAAATTTAGAATTTGATTACAGCGTCACCTGTCGTATCCTAGCATAGCTATGAACCATCGTATCGACAAAACAAATATATTTTGTGAATATGACCTAAATCGGTCAAGTCGATCAGAAGCTAAACTATCACTAGCATTACGCACCAACGATTATATATACATATATAAGGCTTTTTCAACAGATCTTCCAGATTTATTTCAAATGAAAACATTCAGTTGAGTTATTTCCATACCGGGAGCATAAAGAACAAAATAAAAAAAGAATTACGCATATCCATCGTTCGAATTGTGGGTTGTGGTCTTTCAGTTCTTCCCGAATTTTCCAATTTTCCGGCCACTTTTCGAATTTTTCTTTCTGTAAAAGCGTAATTCGGACATACCAACATTTTTAAAAAAGAATTAGCCAAATCATATTTGGAAAAAAGTATGACCAGAATGCATAAAACTAATGAACCTTTTCTTTCTGAAATTTAACAAAACATATTAAAACTAGCAAACAATATTGGCTTTGAGGTTTTGGAAGAAGACGGTTTAATTGATTTTCTAGATGCTGACAGAGAATCTCTTTCAAATGAGGAACTGATCCGGTTAGCAGCAGAAATAGCATTTGATGAGAAACCACTGCCACTGCTAACGACAAAAGACTTGTGAAATACGCTTCCTTATTTCAAACATTCTTCTTCAAAATGATTTTGACGAAGAACGCAGCGCTAAAGTGTCTCGAGGAATAAACTCAACCATTACTTTTTACTAAGACTACAAAAAGAAGCAGACAACACAATTTTAAACTAGGTCAATCCACAACCTCGGAAGGTGATGACAGCAGCATATTATATCTTAGTGGATTCTTCGTGTTAATGTTCGTCGTCAGATTAAAACAGTTTTTTTAGCATTTTATTTAATGTTTTTGAATTTATATTTTTCTTTTTTGAATTTTTGTTTTTTATTACATTTTTTTGTACTTTTATTTTTTGTAAGCATTATTATAAAAAATCGCAACAAATCCAATTAAATGTGTATGGGTTTGCATCAAAATAAATCATTCGTCATACGGCTTTTTGCTTTAGGGCCAACTTTCCCGAAACGTATCTTAGTTGAAAAACGAGGTATGGGTGTACTTGTTTTTTGAGAAGATAAATACAATTGAGATTTTGACAGATATGCAACAGACATTGGGTAGCAATGTTCCTTCGAAAGTCACGATTTGCCGCTGACTTACTCGCTTTAAATGTGACGATATTAGTTTCGATGATAAAGAATATCCTGGACCTTTAAAACGTGTTACCATTCCAGAAATACTTTACAAAAATTATGATGTTACGTTACCTGACTGAAGAGTGAATGTAAACGTACACACACATTTTGCATGATGTGGTCCAATTGGGCATGTTTAAGTCCTCCGTCAGGTGGGTGCCACGTTCACTGAATGCAGATCAGAAACGTTTTTCGTTGCTTTGTTACGGTTGATGAAGCTTGTCTTCATTTTTCTCCCAGGCCTGTCCAACTTACGACCTGACATCGCAACGCAACCAATAAAGCTTACTGTGTTGAAACTGTGTAGCTTATGATATCCAATCCAGTAATTTTGTATCCTGTACAAGGTTGTACAGGTCCTTTACTCTGTGTTTCATGAGCCTCTCTAGGTTTATGTTCGGTTGCTTCCTGCGATCCAGTGCCTCACAGTTTATTACGCCTGACTGTTTCTGGTTCCTTATTAAAGAGTCTGCAGCTAAGATTTTCGTCATACAGGCCTATCTTATTAATGTGCACATTGACGGGTTCATGACCGGTTAAAAAAACAGTTGTGATTCGCAACCATTCCCTACTCATATGTTGTGGTTCTCCATGCTATGTGCAGAGGATTTTCGAGAAGAGCCCAATTAAAACCATTTGGAAGCCTATACCTTGAACTTTATTTAAAAAACTTAAATATTTGCTTTTTCTTTTAATGTCCAGGTAATTTATTTCATTAATCTCTTATCTGTGGTCATGGGTTAGTTCATATTTATATACTAATCCCTCCCTATATATTGTTTTTTTTTTCTATTTACTGTATTTGTTTTTTTTTTAAATTCATGAGGCAACAGTTTGTTCTATTGAAATGCTTTCTAATACAATATGTCAGTATACATATTCATATAAATAAGCAATCTAAGAGAAACAGAGAAAGTAATAGATGTGCGCAACAGCTCTCTTGGAACCCAGTCACGAGATCAAGCTGGCAATCCAGCGATAGAGCAAGCATCGTGTGAGTCAGGCTGTAATTAATGTTTTGATATCTACGAGTAAATTTTGAAGACCCGAAAATCCCTTCAAAATGTCAAACAACCTTTAGATGATAATCGCCGACAATTTTTTTTGTAGATCCAAGATATTCTCTCTAATATGTACAATTATTAACAACTTATCCTTAAGGAAGCCATGATTTAAGCATATTTATTTTCTATTATATGATTAATGTTTATTTCCAAATGCATTTAAAGGTCGAATTTTAACTGACACATAATATTGATGAAAAATAGAGCAAAACATATGGCGTGTAAGATTTTTTTGGCTTCGGAAATATTAGTCTCTTTCCCGAAACCAAAAAAGTTCACTTACCTACGTATAGAAAAGTGAACGGCTGTTTATTGTATTCTATCCTACCTGCTATTATTATTATTTTATACTGACTACTGACAGAAAATTAATTAGTTCTTTGAACATTTTCTATAATAGTAAACACAGTAATCGAACTGGAAATATGAAACAAATACATTATATATTTTAAATTACCACACACTTGATTACCTTGTAAATTTCGCCAAGACGTAATATTCAAACTGTTAAATTCCATTTAGACAAGCCGATCATTAAAACAATAAAGACGTAAATTGAATACCAACAGTACGTAGGCCACCTGTTGTTACATAAATTAAATAATAAATAGATAAATATTCCACAAATAACTTCATTACTTTTGTTTTATAACTGTTTGATAAGCTATTGAAGAATGCAGTGCGATTTTTTTGTTTAATTTTCTTTTATTACTTCGCGTCGAGAACAAGCCAGTTAATAAATGTTAAACAAAGGTATAATACTATTTAAGTACATATATGAATAATAATCTACAACGCTTTTTTCATCAATCGGTAGTAGGTCCACTGTATCCATTATCATTTTATTTAGTTTCTATTTAGTTTTATTTAAAGTGACGTTTTTGTGAGGTACATATATGTCGCACCTTCAAAGTATGTACTTACAATTAACTCTGCGCAATTGCCTAGTACTTTTGTTATAGAAATAGTTTGTTAATTGGCGTTGTTATAGTGTATAATTATATTATTATAACTCAATGCTAATAAAAGGAGATAACCATCGCAGTCTTCCTGAACACCTACGTGGTTCTAGTGCTATTAATAGCAATTTCATAGGCAACATTGACAAATATGGTGAAGACTGTAATAGTATGGAAGCAATCAACTTCTACACTAGCAACCGTTTCAACTGCAATACATTCCCTTGCTGTCTTACTATTGTATAAGGATGTAGCTGAAGCAATAGATTCCATCAAGTCTACTGCATGTGATTGTTAGTGATCTTCGCCCAATTAGTATACTGCCGGTTTTATCCAAGATTTTAGAGAAAATCGTTGACAAGCAGGCAATGGAATATGCTGTAGTTTATGGCACCATCCATCATGTCCCATCTGGATTTTGCAAAGGATATGGTATGGCATTGGCACTTACCTAATTGAGTGATGATGTCGTTGTGTCATGGGATATGGGTTTTGGGACTGCTTGGATTTTACGAAGACGTTTGATACAATTAATCACCTAATACATATTATAGCGTTGATGCACTTGCATTAAATTTTGTCTCTTCATACCTGTCTGATCGTAGGCAAAGAGTTGTAATGAGCTCTCAGAATCTGAAAATCTTGCTGTGCGTAGAGGCGTCCCTCAGGTCAGTATTTTGGGATCATTATTGTACATATTGTATACGGCTGATTTTACAAAACAACTTCATAACTGTTATTGTATGTTCTGTGCAGACGATAGTCAAATTTACAGAACTTCATCATCAGCTACTGCTGTAGAGGAGCTTCGTTTAATTAACTAGGATTTTGAAAGACTACTAACTTGCACATTAACCCTACCAAATCTTCATTGATAGTTTTTGGTAATAAAAAGTAGCTTGCTTAATGTTAATGTTAATGGCTTTCTACTGAAACCTTTGGACTCAAAAGGATTTTGGGATTGTATTTTGATACTTCAAGATTTAAACCTCATATAAATCAGCTTTTAAATAGGAGTAGGCCTATTTAAAAATATTCTACTTCAACAAGCATTATCTTGATTTTAATTTAAAAAAAACTTCTGACTGACATTTCAGTATTATCTCAATTTAACTACTGCGATAGTGTGTATGGTCGCTGTCTTGATTGATGATTTTTTCATTCCGAGCCATCACACAACAATGTTCAAACATTCATTGTCCTTCAATGCTTTAACTACCTTTATTAAATTTAGTTATTACTTCAAACAGTTACCTACTAGTGCATTTGCACCAGCTATAAGCGATTTCTACTTAGCAACTAATGCTGCGGATTTTTGCCTTTGTTTTTGCAGCTAAAGGAGTTTCTGCTTAATTAAGTAATATTATATGTTCGCACATGTGTATGTTTTTGTTTCTTTTGTTCATATTGATTGTTACTTGTAAGGTTAAGTGTAAATAGCTTCGGATTATTATTATTACTATTATTATTATTATTATTATTATTATTATTATTATTATTATTATTATTATTATATTCTCTATCTGATAGCAAGATAAATTAATAAATATGTAAATATACAATAAAAAGAAAAAGAAAGCAAAATTCAATGAAATATGAAGAAATAAAGATAAACAAAGTTTGGAAATGATTCATTGCGAAAGCTTTAGACTCTTTATTAGAATGATGGCATGAATAATTAAATCAACAATTGCCCAAGATCAAAGCTATGCATATATTGGAATAATTTCAATAAAGAAATATGTATTAGATGGACTATGTGAAATTAATCAATCGTAAACTAATTTATATCAGTCATTTAGCCGTAAATTTCCAATATCTATATTGCATGTGCATTGCCCCTGTCCGTTCATTCTGCTTCGTATATAAACCATCTATCATTATAATTTTACGATATGTGAAACTGCCAACTCAATAATAGACTGAGCAAAATGCAGTTTATTGCTTATATATTCCATTAATTGCCTCTTTTTTCGCTGAAACTCCATAATATTGATTGTTGTCAATAAACATTTTTTTGAATTATTTTATTTTCCATTATTTTCTCCGAAATATCTTCAAATATCTGGCTTTATTGAGTTTTCCATGTATTTTTATCAGTGATGAGTATAATGCCTATTGAAACCACTACAAAAATATTTTTTTATTTAAATGTGTTTTTAGTTTCAAAGTGTTCATATTGTCTTTCATTTTCCTTCTGATGTGACACTAGTTGCGTTGGCCTATCATACACAGTATGACAATTAAATAACGGAACTTTTTAGGTATAGAATGAAATACACATTATATTATTGTTAAATAATTTTTTTATTCAAAATATGATCCATTAGCCTCAATACATCATATGGCACGGGTGAGTAATGCATGCATCGATTTTTTGATGTCGGGTTTTGGAATGTTCTTCAGCACCTCTGTCACGGCTGCTTGAATGGTTGGAACATCATCATAAAAGTGTCCCTTCATTGCAGTTTTTAGTTTCGGGAACAAAAAAAAATGAGGTGTGGCCACCACACGACTTTCTTATACGTATGAGCGTTTCAAATTAAAGAATTTTAAGAATTTTTTTATACAAAAATTATTCAAAATCCTATTCTAAGTACTTCTATTCTCCTAATAAATATCTATAGAATGCATACTTTGCAAGATATTATCAAAAAAGTGCTACTCGCTAAGAGTAAAAGTGCTACTTCCGGTCCGAATTTTGAAATTTCATATATACAAAAAATATTGCAAATCCAGTTCTAAATACTTTTGTACTCTTGATAAATATATATAGAATGCATAACTTACGACATATTTGCAAAAAATCGTTATTCGATAAGAGTAAAAGTGGTACTTCCGGTCTGAATTTTGAAATTTCTTTTATACAAAAGATATTGAAAATTATGTTTTAAATACTTTTATACCCGTAACGTACTTGTCTAAAAAGCATGACTTGCGAAGTATTCGCAAAAAACTGATTTTCGATAAGAGTAAAAGGCCTACTTCCGCTAGGAATTTCGAAAAACTTTTTAAATAAAATTATTTTCAATTTCAATTTTAAGTATATATGAATTCTTTATAAATTTGTTTAAACTTAGTAGTTGACGAAATATTGTCAAAATTCGATTTTTTCGCTGAAGTAAACTGCTACTTCCGGTCTACCGATTTTACTGAAAAACTAATCAGATCTCAAGAGGGAGATTATACACGTAAATACAAAATTTGGAATTGATATCTGCAGCGGTTTGACCGCTATCGTGGTCACACACACACACACACAGAGAGAGAGAGAGAGAGAGAGAGAGAGAGAGAGAGAGAGAGAGAGAGAGAGAGAGAGAGAGAGAGAGAGAGAGAGAGAGAGAGAGAGAGAGAGAGAGAGAGAGAGAGAGAGAGAGAGACATTTTTTAAAAACCACTTTTTTGGTATCAGGGGACTTCAAAATGTGGACATCTGCAAAAATCTCGAGGTCGAAAATTTTCATCATCACAATACTTCCTTATGCTACGTATAAGAAAGTAATAGTCGCACGATAGATCAGGCGAATACGGTGGGTGGGCGATGAGACAAATTTGTTTTTTATTAAAAACTCACGAACGTTTAAGGCCTTGTGAGGTGGTGCATTATCGTGCAATAAAAACAGCTGTTTTCCTGCTGGATATTCGGGCCTAACTCGAACAATTTTCGACCACAAACGATGTAAAACTCCTAAATAATATTATTCATTATCTGTTTCATCTTCTGGAACAAATTCCTAGTGGACAATACCTTTAGAATCATAAAAACAAATCAACATTGTCTTGATTCTTGACTTCTGAAAGCGTAACTTTTGTGGTTTTGGCTTGCCTTTCGACTTCCTTAGTGCAGATTGGCGCTTAGTTTCAGGTTCATATTTAAAGCACCATGTCTCATCACCGGTTATGTAATAGAATCAAGACAATCTGGGTCGTTTTCAGCAGTTTTAATGATGTCTCTACAATGCTCTACACGAGCGATTTTTTGGTCTTCATTTAATTGATGTGGAACAAAACGTGCACACACCTTTCTTTTACCCAAATCGGTTGTCAAAATTTGTCGAACAGTTTCTCTACTGATATGTAATTCTGCAGCTAACATTCCTGTGAAATTCCCATCAATAGCAATTATTTCTTGAACTTTTTGCACCAATTCAGCGTGATTTTTACCTATTGGACGTCCAGATCTTGCATCATCATTTAAATCTTCACCACTGTTTTTAAATCGAGAAAACCACTCATAAACTTTTGTACGAGACATACAACCATCACCATAAACTTTTTTCGTTAGTTTGTACGTCTCAGTAATTTTTTTTCCAGTTTTAAAACAAAATTTAATATTCGCTCTTTGTTACATTCTGATTTTACGAGATGAGCACCTAACCCACAGTCACTAAAATGAATGTAATTTTATAAGCTGTCATCCGATTTGTACGAACTTCAATGCGTTTAAATGAGGAAACCTGTGTGTTTCTATTGCTGCTACCGTTTGATAGATGGCGATAAGTGTTCTATGATTTAAATTAAAAGTTCCGTTATTTAATTGTCATACTATGTATTTCTTTTTTCAAGATCGTTTTTATATGCTCGAAGTGGGTAGTTTATAAATTTTGATGCAATTTTCCAGAATACTCTTTTAATCACATGTGCTTTGATACAAGACAATTGTTATATTATCAATATTATTAACTGTTAGTAGTAAGGCATTGTAAATTTATCAAACTGAATAAAATAATTACAAAACTAGAAAAATCTATAAAGTTTATTGTGGAAGAAATAGAATCTTCAAAGTTATTTAACCCTTGTTAATAATAATAAGAAGTTGTGGATTAATCTTGTAATAAATAATATATTCTCAAAATATCATATATATCACTTAGTATAAGAAAAGAAGAACACATAGATTTCTACTTTCTCAGAATTCAATGGTCTCACAAATGTATTTTTGATAATGAATAAGATTGGAGAATATTTATTTTAATCTTTAATGCCTTAATGGAACTTTTATATCTTTATGGGGTTAAATATTCTTGTTCTTATTTCTCTCTAACATAATGGAACTCTCTTCTGCAAATTGTAGGGTTATATGTATAAATTCAAATATATATTATACTATTGTCTTTCTAGCTAAGCTCAGTCGGTAGAAATTATAATCAAGTATGAAAATAAATTATATTCTCAGGATTGAATTCTTTGGTAAAAGTTATTTTACTATTTATTTCAAAATAATATTTTGTTTAAAACACAATCTAATGTATGTTGGATAAATAATTTACGTAATAATGTAAAACTCTTTTTAACAACTAAACAACTATTGAATTTCAAAATTAACTTCTCCTTCTTAATGAAAATTATTAATTCAAGAATATAAATATGACTATTCAGATAATATAAAATAGAATCATTTTTTACAACAAATGATAGATCAATTCTATTATTCTCTTTTTCTCTTCAAAATTTTACTTCATTGTTTGATTTTAACGATTATTAAATGATTGACTTTTAATAATGTTTAAAATTTTACTTTACGATTTGTCTATTTTCATCATAGGACTGATCCTCTTCATAAAATGCATCTATCCTGGATTTCAGGTACAGTTTCTTAAGGTCCTGATAATACGTCAAATAAAGTCCAAGTTAACTGCATCCAATATCCTCGTATTTGTACTCTCGTTATGGGATTCTTCTATTTCAATAAAACGTCTCCTATATGTATTTTTCAGTTTATAAATCCAATTCCATTTATTTTATAAGCAATATCAAGGTAATTCCGGCTCAGTAATCAATTTGATCCAATATATTAGTTTCACAAGTTTTACGACTTCTCAAACATGTAGATGATGATAATCAACATGTAAAATTAAGTATTTATTATTTTTATACCAAATTTTCTATATAAATTCTTCTTTATTCCAAAATTCTCGTCTCATTCAATATTTTTCTACTACCTTTCATGTCAAAATTCACAAATCATCTATATTTGTTTATAAGTAACCAGGATATTTTTCTTAGTTTCCATATACGTATTTGATTTTTCATAATAATGAAATTTTTTTTTACAGTAATTTAAGTTGCCTATCTTATCTTGACAATATTTCTAACATTGTGATTTTTTTTTAAATCTTTCATTAAGAAGTGAGATTACAATAAATTTAGATCCTATCTAACATTTTATACATTTCACTACTATACTAATAAAATTCTTCTATTTTATATACGAATGATCCCTTATATGTATAACATAAATTAATTTTCTTGAGACTTTAATTTTTTTTTATTATTATTATAATATATACCTTAACATAATATTTTTTTATATATTAATTTTCATTGAACTTGTAGTTTTTCAACCTCTTAAATTTAAAATTTCCAAAATACATATTTTAACATAGCTTTTGCTTCAAAGGCCGACATAACACTCTCTCTTCTTTTTTATCGTGAAACTATCCACCAATCAGAATGTAGAACTTGAAGGTATCTTATAATCTCGAACCCCTAAACTTCTTTATTGTTGTAATCAGTTCTTAATTTAAACAATTTCGCATTGATAAATCATACTTAATACATTTACAAATCTTAAAATGCTATTATTAAGCATGTTTAATTGTAATTTATAATAACCTTTTTTTTTAATTAATGTAATAGTAATAATATTTTTACATTTTAGTATATTATATGTATTGCACTTCAAAGGATAAAATTCACCAATTTATAGCTTTTTCAACTTTTTTGGAAAAAATATATAAAATGAAAATAACAGGATTTGTTCTACTGTAACTGATCCACTTAACTAGAACGATCCAGGAAAACATTTAGTTATATTCATTACCATATGCGAGAAAGCTTTTTTAATCGTATTAGTCTTGGACCTGAGTAATTAGAGTTACCCAGGCCACGGTATAAAGGTGTTGTATTGCTGGCTCTGTACTGGTTTTTTTCCTCAAATGAGTGGTTTTCAAATGGAAGATGCAACAAAGACTGCTTGCGAAAATTTATTGTACGAAAAATTGAAAGGGAGCACTATGAAAGAGCGTACAGAGCAGAGCATTGAAGAAATGGTGCCAGAGCAAGAATTCTGATGTTTCCGATATGTCACTGTTCAAGCATTTTCACAAGAGAACAAATCAATATTTTTTTCCTGCAAGCGATACATATTCGCTTATGAAGGTAGTGGCAGTCTTAGGATGGAGAATGTCATGCATAAAAATAACAATATTATTGTTGTTACCATTCGAGATTCTAAAAACGATATGTCACGTACATTTACAATTACTTCTCGTCTACGTACTGTTTATCATCTTGAAATTGTCAAGAAATATATAACGATTAGATTAGAGGTTAAAACAGAAAATTGTTCGTGCTGTATCAATCAGGCAGATTTTTTGAATCTAGAAAATCATAAAACATATACAGGGCATTCATTCCGGTGTGTATTTTTAGCGATGAAGAGGCACTGTACTTCGTCTGCAGCTTTCAGTAGTACATCGCATCAGGTTGTTGTAATGGACCAGTCAGATCATTTTGAGAAGAATGTAATATTCAATGGACATGAGGGAAGTTATCCATATTTTGTAAATAATGTTAGCAATTGTAATAATTGTACAATAACAGTAAATATTAATAAACAATAATTAAACTTTGAAGTTCAACATATTTTATTATTTGCATGACTCGAAATCACTTATTTACCAAAGTTGTCAATAGCAACTGAGACTTTCGTGGTAAAATCAACTCACTTGCTTGAAAACAATTTAACAATAGTCTACTTATCACAGTGGGAGCAGATAAATAGATAGGTTGGAAAATAGAAGCGCCAGGAAAAATAAAACACCCGGTCTTTAAAGTGTTCACGGCCAGTTAGTATAATTCTTGTTTACGTTATACAGGAGGAATGTGGAATTAGTAATCTTAGTAAAAGTAACAAACGCACATTAATTTATCAATGTTTAATAAAATTTTATTATCACCAGACCATTGATAAACTATCTTTAAGTTATCCTAAAGTACACAACTATCATTCAAACTATTAACTCGCATGAATATTTTTAGATCATCTTAATCGTCATCCGGCTAGACCGTACTTAATATTAATATGTTAAGCTTGTATTTTTAATACTCTGATATGACATAGCTTCCATTTATTCATTGTTCATATTTACATAATTTTTGTGTACATATGATAAAATATATTTAAAGCCAGTCATTCATGAAAATCTAAAAAAAAAAGAGTGCCAGATTCGACCCCTGGACTCAAGCAACAGTCATTGCAGTGGCAGGAGTTCGCACAAAAAATTAAAGATGCGTTGATACCCAGCCGTTGCATTAATAGAGAGTGAGACTAATCTGAATACATTCAGATTTGCTGATTTGACATTTAGAAATGTAATACGTGTAAATAAATTATTTGGAAAGGAGACTGTATTGTGTAAACAGGCCGGATACCGATAAACTTTTTATGATTTTTTGAAACCTACGTTGTTCTACTAGTACAGTGGTCGGCAAACTTTAGAAGCCAAAGAGCCAATTCCAACATTAAGGGCATCGGGAAAAAAATATAAAAGCCATCTTTCCAGGTACTTCCCCAGCAGCTGCGCTATCTCCTGATTCCATACTCTTCTTGGTCTACCTCTGTTTCTCCTCCTATTCTAGCCGAACTCCCATATTTCTTTTACAGGGTTCGTGTTACTCATTCGTGTGAGGTGTCCAAACCAACTAAGTTGTTTTTCCAGGATTTTTTCTATTACTGATGTTACACCTAGTCTTTCTCGTAACTTCTCATTTCTAATTCTATCCAATCTAACACCAACTATTCTCCTTAAAATCCACATTTCGGTCGCTGTTATTCTTGATTTCAGCTTCTTAGTCAATACTCATGACTCGCTGCTGTAGCATAGTATCGGAAGATGTTTTGTAAATATTTGTCTTTGTTTCCCTGCTGACTTCTCTCTTACTTAAAAATATGTACTTCAGTGCATGATATAAACAGTTTACAATTTTGATTCTATTATTCACATCTGCCTCTATATCTCCTTTGTGGTTGATATGGTTCCAAGATATTTTAAGTTTTCTGTCACCTTTATAGGATAGCCATCTATTGTTATATTTGTTTCTTCTTCATCTTTGGAGACTGCCAATACTTCCGTTTTTCCTTTATTAATATGCATTCCAAAGTTCTTTAAAATTTCGTGCCATTTATCTATATTTCTTTGCAGGACATTTTTATTAGCTGCAATTATCAAGTCGTCGGCAAACAAGAATTCCTTGGCTATTATAGGTTGAAGGTTTCTGGACACTACATAAATACCCTTTCTTAGCCTATTGGCACTTCTTGCAATGTCGTTCATAACAGTTATAAAGAGAAGGGGACTCAGAACTCCGCCCTGTCTCACTCTTTTAAGTGTGATAAAACTTCTTGAATATCCACTTTCAGTTCTTCTTATGTTGCTGGTGTTGGTGTATATACTTTTGAGTGCTTTTAGTTCTTCTTTTTTAATCCCTCTCTTCTCCAGCGATGACCATATCCTATGTCTCGGAAGTGTATCGAATGCTTTTTCTAGGTCAATTGCACATAGGTACATTTTGCCGTTACTAACTTGAGTTCTGTCTAAGAATTTCTGGCTTTAAATTGTCAATTCCGGCTGCCTTTCCTGGTTTTAGCTTTTCCACTGCTTCTGTGATCTCGCTCAGTTGTATGTTTGTTGTTGTCTCTTCAGCTTCTTCAGGCGAAAAATCCTCTGCGTCGACCTCTCCCCCTATTTCAGCTTCAAACAAATCGCAAAAGTATTCATACCATCTATCCCTTATATCCTGTTCTGCGGTTAGAATTCGTCCTTCTTTACTTCTTATATATTGGAGGTGTGTTCCAGCTGACTTACGCAAGGTTTTCAATGTTCTATATAGCAGTTTCGAATTTCCCTTTCCTTGTTCTTCCATTTTCGTTCCAAAGTCTGCCCAGGATTTTTGTTTTGCTACTTCAAACTTTAACTTGTGTTTCCTGTATTCTTCATGGTCAGTATTGTTACCAGTTTATAGATATTTTTTCCAACATTTTTCTCTTCTTTTACTGCACTCTTAATTTCTTCACTCCACCAGGGAGTGAAGAAATTAATTGTTACCGGTTCGAATTTGAAAGGATCACCCACTGTATTTTAAATCAACAAAACAACAGTAACTACCACTTACTTTAATGAAGGTAAATTTATTAAAACATTAATACGGATCAGAAACAAATCTGACACTGAAAAATTATAAATAACTGTTTTTTTCCGTATCTTGTACTTCCGCATACCTTCTTTGCTGCGTTCACAAGTGTGTTCTTAAGAATTGTCCGCAGCCCTTCCATACTTTCTATCTCCAAACGTCCTTGTTCTTTCAATTGTTTGTCTATTTCCTGCCAATATTTATAGTTTATGTCGTCCTCTTGAAGTCTGTAACTTCTTATATTTTCAAATACTTTTCCAGCCCATTCCTTCTTTATCATAATCGTAGAGTCCTTTAACCTTGCTTCGACTAAGTAATGGTCTGAGCCTAGTTCGTATCCTCTTTTCGCCCTTACATCTAATACCGATTTAATATCAGAGAGCCATTCATGTTCTTCTTTTGCTCCCCGTATCTCCCTATTTTCACCGCCCTCCTTTTCAAAGTTACACCCCACTCGCCCATTGAAGTCCGAACCACCATAAAGTTTTCTTCATTGTCCACCTGTTCCTGTTAGTTCCATCCAGAAATGCTCCTTATCCTCTTTCCTATCATTTTCATTCGGTCCGTATATTATGCAAATCATCATTGTTGGGTTCACTCGCCATTGTATACTCGTTCTCCTCTCATTAATCAACTCCGAACTGTCAACTTGATCAAAATTGTCCCTGTGTATCAAACAACCAACCCACACCTGCCTGTGCCCAGGCATTTTCTTCTACTCCGCTGTGAATAAGTATGTGCTCATTCCTCAATTTCTTTACCCACTTTCCCTTGAATTTTGTTTCAGTGACTGCTATTAATTTCATATTAGTTTTCTCGAATTCGTCTATCAATTCTTCTTCCTTCCCATTCATTCCACGAATATTCCACTTACCCATTTTCCATTCTGAATTTCCAGGCTTGACCCGCACACTTTCCCTTTCGCCATTGGGCCGATTGTATGTCTTGTAAATATCATTAATTGCGACTTCATTTTCCCTTTCCACATTCCAGTCCTTATTTGCTTCCTTCCATTTCTTGTCCACGCTTTCCTGATTCATTGCCAAAGTCGTCATCATGTTTCCATACCCATTTGTTTTGCTTAGTTTTTTGTTTGTGGCATTTCTCTTACTGCTATTTCTAGTCCTTTTGTCTCTCCACCTGTATTACACACCATCTCTTATCATTTTTGATACACTATTTATATTCCAATTCCTTTTCCCTTTACCTCTTTAGCAATATTTTTTTTAATATAATTTATTTTCATAAACAATTCACAGCATGTAATTAGTATGGATTTAAATTAATGAGAACAATGTGCTTGCAATTTTATGTCAACTCTATTTAAAGAGTTCACCCAGAATTAAAACAAAGCACAACGTATATCACAATATATAAACCGCCAGTAAACTGACTTTTTGAATGTTGCCTGAATTTTTCACTCCACAACACTTAATAACGACGATATTGATAAAAAAAATTGTAAGGTATCCAAAAACTTAAATCATGATAATGACGAACAAACACTAATGTGAAACAATGGCCTTGCATCTCCATGAAAAGTTTGTGTAACTCAGGTTTATATATCGTTTTTAATTTTAAGCATGATTCCATCTCGTCAATAAGACGACTTCTCAGTTTATGCTTGAAAATAATTGTTGGCATGAATATGTAGCTCACATTTGTTTTTCTCCAATGTTTCTATATCAGCGCTAAGACGTTCAAATTTCGAGCTAAATAAAACTTTGTTTTTAAAATGTTGCAATTGAATTTCAAAGTTGCCAATGAAGAAGTTTTTGAACAAAGGCTAAAGTCGCTTTTGTTTATGAATTCCTGAAACCTGCTGAAAAAAACTACTCTCATAGTTAAAACTGTTATTTTAAAATAGCAAACGGGGCAATATCAGAATTATTTTCTTGGCAATGTTTCAACAAGCTTGGAAAGTGAAACAAAGTTTCTCTTTCAAAATGTTGAGCAAAAAGAGATAATTTGGCGGACATTTTTTCAGTTGTTTTCATGCTTGTGTAAAATTTGACGGCCTTTGTGTTGTATTTCCAAGATATTCTTGCTTTTGCATGTGCTATTTCGTGAAAGAACCACACTCAAGGGGCCAAAGAGTACATATGTGCACTGTGGCTAATAATATGTCTAAAAATGACGTAATGGAAAAAGTTTTTGTTCGAAATCATTCCGTTCCTCTAACTTCATTATTTTTAATCAAATTGAAATCACTTTTTCGCCGATCACTGTTTGAATAACTATTCTACAACCCCTTCAAATCGAAAACAATTAATTGAGTTGAAAAACGCCCTTTTCGTTTATTATCCACCATTAAAATACAATTAATACCACCAACCAATTTCATCAACTCTTCAAGACTTGTAGAGTATGCTGTAAAGTTTCAAGATGTGCAATCCTTTTTTCGGTAACTCTATCGGCATGTATGAGATGTTGTGGGGGACATTTGTATGGCATTCCTTATAAGAAAATTGATTAGCGACTTCCCTTAAGGTTATAAGAACCATTTTTTAATATTTTTTTTAAAAATCTAGTTAGTATAATACAAGTTTCATAAACTAACTTGCTGATTCTGGCGGCAACAAATTAAACACCCGCAGTTATATACTTCAGTTTCCAGTCTAGATTTTGTATTTTTATACAGCATGTGTCAATTTTCATTAGCCATAGGCGATTAATTCATGCAATACGTGAGAACATGGCACCCCTACTTTCCTCTCCAATGCGAGCGCGACCGATACAAGCTCAAGTTATAGCAGTAACTGTTGGACCAATGACTTGGGTGTTTGTAATGCGTTCAGAAATAATATTTACGCGTTGCAAGGATTTGTTTTTCTTTTTCCTTTCAGTAAATGCAGAGAATTAATAAGCTGCGTTCACGCTGCATGACACAAACAAAAGCGTAATTCAAATAAAATTAAAAATAAGGTAAATAAAAAAGGATTCTGAAAATAATAATAAACTACTAGATCAGGAAATCGCGGCGGCCATTTTATGTTTCCCGTTCCAGTAATAAGACGGCTTTTATTGCAGACTAGATCGCAACGTGTTCGCAGCTAAAGATTGAATGTAAAATTGGGTGGGGAGATCGGAGAAAATCGTTGAAATGTCGATTGTTACCGGGATTGGTGACGGACAGTAGGGGTGACACACGTTGCCACGTATTATTTGTATACGTATAAATCGCACGTAAACATTGAATCCCTATACCTAATGAAAATTGACACATACGGTATATCCGTTTTGTCCTTTACTTCTCCTAATATTTATGACATCAAAAGTTACGTTACCAACTGATTTTAATATTTGTTTAACTCTGTCTTTTCCACGGAAGGTCATCAGTGTAGAAACATATGTATATATATCAAAATGTCGACATTGTTAAGAAAAACTTATAAATTGAAAGAAATATTGACATTACGTTATGGATAATATTTGTTAAATTTAAATATCTCTTCATAAAATAATTAAAGCATGAAATATTAAAATTCTTACACGTTTTATTGGAATTATTTGCATTAATTTAAATAGTAAGTGAATAAATTTTATAACCATAATTTATCGTTTCAACGTGTAGATTTTCCTTTTTTTTAATAGCGTGTTTTCTAAATTTCACTATACACAAATAATAATACTTTCTCATATCCGCTTAACATCTGCGACTTATGTACACATCGTTGGAGGTCATTTATGCGAATAACCGTATCGGAAACTTATAATTTATATGATTTACGTTTTCTTGTGTACCGTCGAAGACGAACATTTCTACGGATTCTTCCATAATTTCTTAGCAGAAAGCGTTTACATTATACGGGGTACGTAGTAGACATATGTTCATTTTGAAACAAACTTGGCTGGATATTTCCATTTCAAACGTTTTGTTTTATATCTCTTAAATTTAACTAAAAATAACTGCATTTTTTTGAACTGCAAAACAATATTTAACATTTCATTTTTATAATTATCAGAAATGTCCACAAAAACATGCACATTTAGACGTGCTAATATTAGCACCGTATCTTGTACGTACCTGCAGATTCATACGTAAACATGTGAAAAAGTCATCAAAGTGTTAAGGTCAATAGTTGTTTCTTGGCAATGACAGTGGACAACCTACCATATATGTTTTTTCGATTTTTTCACGTTCATGTTTTAACAAATTCACTTTATTAAGAACTTTTTATATACTGCTATAAACAGATTAAATAATATTACATCATCTCTTGGGTAATTCCATATCTAAGCATTAGGTACATATGTTATATGAAAATAGCCATCCATTTTCTTAAAAACTGAAAATCTACAGTCTGATGTTATGTTAAATTTGGATTACACTTAGAAATTTTTAAATGTCTTGGAAGTGTTTGTAATATAGAAAATAGTAATATAAAATGTCAAAACCTAATAATAATATAACCGTGAAAATATGTCAATTAAAAAAAATCGAGTGCTTGAAAACGCAGTCCTGATGGGAAGGTTGAAATAGAAACGTAATTTAATTGATATTTGGTCTATATTTTATATACAACAATATAGACATCTATATTAAAGAACAACAAGAAGCGACAGAGACGTTAAAAGCCGCCCCTGTTTCTTCCTTGGGCGAGGCGAGCGTAATTGTCAGCGGGGTTGTCTGTCCAGGAAAGTTGTTATTCGTAAGAATGTACACTATTTATTCTCTCAGATCCACAAACAGGGAGTTAAAATTAAAAACAGGTGGCAAAAAACCTAAGAGGAAACTAAATATATTTATAATATAAATAGTGTTTACTTAGATAAGATTATAATATAGGAATCGCTCGTTTAAACAACATTAATTGGCATTCTGTAAATTTTACAATAGAAGCATTTGTTTCTGCTAGTATCGCAAATTTATATATTAGATGATGCCTCATTTCAAACTCTTCCTTATCTTCCATTATCTCTATATCAGATGATTAATAATGCTAATAAAAAGACCCAATCAATTTAGAGGGGCTATTTGTGTGTACCCTTTCGATGAACAGTAGAACAACTGGAATGTTGTATTTGTAACAGATCGTTAATGTGTCCTTTAAAGAAAATATTTGGTCAGTCATCCTTCTGAAAGCTTCATTTTTCTCGTCATATTTTCAGTATTATGTCATGTATTCTATTAATGAATTTTTCTCCCATATACCTTAGAATCTCTACAATTACAGTAAAAGTCGGATCCGCCAAGGGACTTGTCAAATGTCACAACAGAAGTACGATTTGACGTAAAAATAACATAGTAAAATTTTTACGTAAACATACATAGAAAAGAAAAAAACACTTTTCAATATCTACATTTTCTAGTAATGTGTCGCTTATTGGATTATAAAAAGTGATAAAATCTCTCAAGGTAGATAATGCGTGCATTACCTGTGAAATATTGGGGGTGTAAATTCTGCCTCATTGTTATCGTCGTCGTCGCATTGACTTTTTTCCAATGGTACTTTGTTCAGTATGTTCTCATCTGTTAACTCATGGCATATTTCCACATTTTCGTCCATATTAATGAACTTGTAAAACTCTTCTTGAGAAAATAGGTTTTCCATAGTTTGGATGTTCTGTTGCCATTCTGTCAGGATCTTTATCGTTCAGTGATTTAAAACCAGTATGTTTAAAACAATTTTTAATTGTTCCATGCAGCAGGTATCCTGGCCCACGCTTTAAACACCATATTAACAGTTTCTGTGAGATTAATATCCATTTGGAAATTTTCTTTGTCGTTTTCGACAAACAAGTTTTTAAGGACTTAATGATCGCCTGATCCATGGGATGAGGCACTGACGTTGTGTTTGGAGATAGAAGAACGCACACTCTGTAGATCTCGTATTAAAGGAAGAATTTTTTTCTTTGATTTTTTATCCCAGTTCCGAAAGTCATCCATACCTTCTTGTCAGATTCATAGGTGACAAGTAGACGCTTAATGTGCTTAAAACTGCGACTTGCTGCAAAGACAATTGATTTTAATGTTATTGCTGGGGTTAATTTACAGAAAAGACATGTTTCATCAGCATTGAACGTTTGTTCGTCCTGATAGTTTTTTTTTCTAAAGTTAGGCCATGATGGTAACAATTGGTTAGTTACTTCTCCATTTACACTGTAACTGTCACCAGAAAATTTTCCAGGCACAATATTATGGCGGGCTCGAAACCGTTCAATCTAACTTCCTGAGCATTTGTAATTTTCTTTTCCTAAAGCTCTCCCAAAATCTTCTGCCTCACCTTTTTTCCTTGAACCAGTGAAGCAGCGCTGTTTCTGTATCACCATGAGCAGATTGATGCATTTTTTTTTTATTTAGCAAATTATCATTCAAGGCGATTTTAATTTTTCCTCGATTTCTCCATATTGCAGTCACTGATGAATACGATAAATTAAATTCATCAGAAATAACGGCATTGGATTATCCATTTTTTTAATCTGGCATGAATTGCTCCGTTCACAACTTTGCAAGGCAATAAATTCGGCGAACTATCCAAGATATGTATGTAGCACATATTCAACGATTTATACCGGACGCCTTAAATTTAAACGATTTAGTTACGTAATTTACAAAATCCATTTATTAATTGTATGTACCGGGTGTTTCATCGGTTGGGGTATCGCGAATTAAAGTGCCTAAATATAAAAATGTCGACTTCAAATTTTAACCACTTATAGAACTTTTAAACCGCTACCAGTAGGTTAGGTTGTTTTTGATAATATTATTTTATTTAATGCGTAAATAAAAAAAAACCTTCGTTCAAAAAATCAAAAGTACTCAGATTTTATTGAAATTCAGGTGTTAAAAAGATATGTCTATAAAATCAACTATGCAATTGAAAAAAAAATTAAAACTTAATCAATTATTGAATATTTTACAATAATTTCAAAATTAAAGGCAAGACGTTGAAGAATTTATGGGTTTTTTATTACAGTGTTGTGTGTTGAGTTTATAAGCGATTCAAGGTAAGAAAGTTAATATAAATTAGGAAAAATTAGGTATTACCCAGCTTTTTTTGGCGCTAGCTATAAATTCCACTAATTCAGATCAACATGACACTGTCACTGTGCGGATGTCAAGTGAATGGGTAATACCAGGTAGTAGAAAGTAAATATTTATAACAAATGTTCAAAATGGTGACCTTCTTGCTGCACACACAGTTCTAACCGACGCGTGAAGGAATTAAGAACTGTAGCGCCTCTGTTTAGCTGGTTAAGGCGTTCAAACGCATTTGTTATTCTTGCCCTCATATCCTCGGCGGTAGTTGGCGGTTGTTGGTACACCATCTCCTTCACAGCACCCCATGTGAAAAAATCCATCGGTGTTAAGTCGGGTGATCTGGCTGGCCATGGAACTGGCCCACCACGTCCGATCCAGCGTGCAGGGAACTGATTATCCATAACCTGACGAGCCCTTAGTGCGTAGTGCGGAGGAGCCCCATCTTGCTGCAGCCACAAGTGTTGGCGAACATTTAACGGCACATTTTCTAATAAATTGTAAAGATCATTTTCCAGAAAATTTGCGTAAAGCTCGCCGTTTAAATGCTGGTCAAAAAAGAAGGGGCCGATTAAATGGTTATCAATGATTCCCCCCCAAACATTGACCGTCCACCTATTCTGAATGCGTTCTTCACGCATCCAATGAGGGTTCACTGGTGCCCAATAGTGTATGTTATGTCTGTTGACATGTCCACTGCTTCTAAAAGAGCATTCGTCAGTAAACAAAACATGTCTAAAAAAGTGCTCATTTTCTTCTAATTGTCTTTGTGCCCATTCACAAAATGCAACTCGATTTGCAAAATCATCCCCGTGAAGTTCTTGGTGAAGCTCGATATGATATGGGTGGTAAGTGTGTTTGTTGATTATCCGCCACACCGATGTCTTGCTGATTCCAGTCGCAACACTGATTTCTTTAGTGCTTATCTGAGGGTTATTGTCCACCATATTTAAAACAATTGCCTGATTCAGTTCATTGGTGACAGGTGGATTATTCACACTTCGATTTTTTGACGCAAGTGATCCCGTTTGCCTCAAGTTATCCACTAACCTTTTGAAAGTTCGACTTTCTGGGTGGATCCTATCCGGAAAACGTTCCGCATAAATCTGCTCAGCAACCGCGGCATTTTGTAGAGCTTCCCCATAAACAAGTATCATGTCAACTTTTTCGTCGGCAGAGAAAGTGAACGGCATTTTGAAAACAGAAAACACTAGCAAAACACAGCTTAAACAAATGAAGTTGACTCCGTGGAAATAGAATCACAACTAACATCACAAAGTACCTAAATGTAAGTTCAGAATGCCCTTGGAAACGCTTCCCGATTAGTAGAACTACAACAACAACTGAAGGCTTCAGGGTTGAATATTATCCGTCATAATTTTTTATTTATTATCCGTCATAAATTTAAAAGGACTACCTGTTTGCGGACAGCACAATTAGAAAGTTAAGTACCATAAATCTGTCGTAAGAAAAACGACATTATTTAATATTGACTTTATTTGACAAACGGTTTCGTTTATAAAATTCTGATTGTGAAGTTAATATGGGTGATATTTCCACGTATCACCATTCAAATTTGAACATTTTTTGAGCACTTTTAATTTTTGATAATACGTTTTTTTTTAATTTACGCATTAATTAAAATAATATTATCAAAAACAACCTAACCTGCTGGTAGCGGTTTAAAAGCTCTATAAGTGGTTAAAATTTGAAGTCGATATTTTTATATTTAGGCACTTTAATTCGCGATACCCCAACCGATGAAACACCCTGTACATGTCACAATATAATAAAAGCAATTTTCATTTGCAATTGTAATATTCTGATTTTGAAAGTGTATGTTCTCAATTTGAAGTTGAAAAAGTTTAGTTCCCTGTAGAACACACATGGGTAAATTTTCGAAATTCAAGCTAAAATTTATAGATATTGATTTTTGAAATATAAATTTAATAAATTCATATTACTCTGGAAGTATGATATTTTTAAACTCCCACATTTATAATTGAAAATTACTAATTCCATTAGGGGAAAGTTATGTATATCGTAAAAGTGATATTACTACTCGCGCGATAAGAGATCTGCCTATATACCGTATGTGTAGACACGTAAATGGCTATATTTATAAATAATGTTTATCTCCGTCGTTTAATTATGAAATAGAGGAAAGTGGTCACGATGTTTTCAGTACTCTCTAATTGAGAATTTATGTGCAGATGTTTCAGCGGTAGCATGCCAACGTATGCACCATTGAATAAAGTGAGAAACATTCCTATTATATGCAAATGTATGCGTAAAAAACCAGATGTGCTTTCGAATATTGATGCGACGATATCGTCTAGCAAAGATTTAAAATGCTAGAGTCTTGATATTCTATTCTTATATACCAGGTTGTCCTAGCTAAGCGATTATTGGTATCTAATAATGTAGATAGCGGACAATTTTTAATACAAAAATTATTGAAAATCATAAACTGAACCATTTAAAGATGTTTGATATGGTGGTTTTTTATCGAAAATTGTTCAACTTTTGATAACTGAGTATTATTATTATTATGGCACTACACTTGTTTAGGAGTTAATCTTTACATGTTGGAGAGATATAGTTTTCTATCCCTAGCACTTACTTTCCAGTTTCTAATTCTGGCCCTAACTGACTGTAATGGCCCAGCCTATTTTTTCTTTTTAAGTTTTATGATATTGATATGTTTAAGTAACAGAGTCGGCAAATACACTTCAAGCAGAGGGTCGACAAATAGACGTAAAAAGTGTATCAGTTATATAAACAGCGGTCAATAAAGTATATTGTTACAAGTAGAACCTTGTGAAATCGACAGCGTATCAAGTATTCAAATTTAATTGTTCAAATTATTATATCTTCCGTTAAAAAAGCTTTTGTTCTGCAATTGGCAGTGTAAGTAAGCAAATTCCGACGCCTTGTTGTTGAAGATAAAAGGGCCAATTGAAAGCTTTCAGCGTCTTGCTCGTTGAATGGGAAGACAACGTGAACACGTCAAAAAATAAGATTTCCGTCGTATCTAAGAAAGAAGAAAGAAGTAGTAAAATAAGGTATTTAGCAAATTGTTGTATGTAAATGTTTCAATAGAATGGACTAAACATAATAATTCTGTATCAAGTAGAGACGAAATAAATAAATATATTTATCCAGAAGAGATAAATGTATTTAATAAAGAAACGATGTCTCCAAAGTGTAATCAATAATGTAATTTGATATATTTTTAACGTTGTGCTGTCTGTACATGAATGTATTTGAGACACGTTTAGCTTGAGTTGTTGTTTCTTGCCTGTGTTGTTACAATTTTGTCATAATAAATGATATGCGTAAATCTGGTTAAATGTTGCCAATGTAAATTTGTATCGAACTTGTTTGTTAATGTGTTGTTTTTGTTTCGTTAGAAGCAATTTATTGCATAAGCGATTTGCTTTGTTTGTAATAAATTTTAAGAGCATTGATTTCTAATAATTATTGTCCAAAATTATACAGTGGTATTTTATTGTATTACACCCAATGATACTATAAGAAAATGTTAATTTATCATCTCTTTTATCTGAATAGCCCTGGGATAAAGAATTGAGCTTAGCCGGCAAGCAAATTATTTTATTTTATTTCATAATTCTATATTATTATTAACCTAATTTCCATATACCAGTTCCTTTTCATGACATTTGCTCCACTTCTTGTAGTCGTATATTTGTCGGTCTCCCGCATCTTTTCTTCCGCCCAAATTGGTCTAGCTTTCCATATATGATTCAGCCATTATGCCTGCTGCTGTTTGATATTTCTTACTACATCGACCACTATTTCTTCCGAAACTTTCTCATTGCTTCTTCTACTATATTCATTAGCATTTAACTATTATTCCTCTAGTATCCTCCTCGCTAATCAGATCTTTCTCATTCTACGCATATATGGTGGAAGTTAAATAAGTTAAATAAAATTTAAATGACCAAACCAAACCAAATTGACGTGTTGAAAATCAACAGATGTAAGGAGTTCTCATTATGAAAGTAAATAGGAAATTGTATCGAATTAGATGATGTGGAATTCACCTTGAATATGCACGAGAGCTGAAATTAATAAAAGAACCTACAAGAGGACTATAAATTAAGCCAGCACAGTAAAATACTGTCTGTTATCAAGGAGCTAACAAATTAAACACAATTTAAAACATCAAATGAATATGACCCATAAAATTAAGGAACTTACATGGCAAATGATACCCCAATGCAAATGGCGGTAACTGAAGAACAGCTAATTTGGAACTGGTATCATACAGTTTCATACATATAGAAACACGGGAGTATACTCCCGTGTTTCTATATCCAGGTTCATCACAAACGGTAATATACAAAATCCAATTAATTGTTTGTTATTACCTATACCAAGAGTAGGTCGTGCAATTGCATCCTTAATTATAAGCCAAATACTAAACAATTAAAAGTACTGCAGCAACTCAAAGATTCCTAGAAATAGGTCGAGGAAAAACAACATGCGTCAACGTACTTAGATAAATAAATAAAAAGAAGGATATGATAATAAATGAATAAGTTACGGAATGGGGCGTTTTTTTTTATCAAACAGCCTGTATAATAGTAATAATATGAGAAAACGAAACAGAAAATTCATTTATTGTTTCTTTTTTTCTTATTAGAATTAACTTTTAGAAGAGATAATTAGTGCAGGCAATATAGATGAATGAAACTTTCCGTAATGCGGTTTCGGAAGCACTCATGAGACCAACCTTGTTTCATTAATTTTGCAATAGAGAACGCGCATTCCGTGGGTACGTGATAACTCGAAAGAACGGACAGCCGTGCGTTTCCCATTTCGACAGAATCATAACGAAAATTCAATTTCTCATCAACGAAATATTATGAACAACAAATTGAATTCTTACCAAAGATTTAATATTTCATCGTTTTATCTCTCTGTTGTTACACTCGTGGTTATAACAATGCGGACAGTAAACTTGTAAACAATATGTTATATACATTTATATTGGCAAAGCCTCAACATGTCGATTTTTTTTGTACCGTATAATATTTCGTAAGTAAGTTTTCTCTTAGATTGCGAATATCTTTAATTAAAATTAATATTTTAAATAATGAATTGAATATAAACACGCCCTGAATTATGCTAGCTCATGAATTATATATAACATTTAGACATTTACTAGTAACATACTTTAATAGGTTCCGTCCTTCTACGCTAGATGTCTTTGTGCCTTTTATTTCATGTTTATTTGATAATAATATCAAACTTTTTTCATTAATCTTGTTTAATAATTAATAACGGGTTCAAATACATTTCATAAAATTACTTTTCAATTCTTATAGCTATTTTATTCACAACTATCAAATTAGAGAAATATATATGAAAGTTAAGTAAGTAGGTATTATAGGTACGTTTAGTTCATTATACTATTTATATTACGATATTGATTTTTACATATTTTCTGATAGGTTAATTATTACAATCCTCCCCATTTTGAAATAACCTGTTTAATATTTTATGAAACTGAAGTAGAAAGAAATTCTCCCTCATCTTCTGTTTATAAAAAACCAAGGTTTTTAAAATACACCTGCTATACTAAATATAATCAAAAATGAAATCTCTTTTAAAAGTACTATAGTTACAGCATTACCATTAATATTGATATTATTCATGTTTATTTTTAAAATTGATTTTTCAGTTATAATTTAACCTTTTTCAAAATTCATGTTTACATACTTAAAAATACATCATATTCTGGTTCTACAAATTAATAAGTATTTCTTTAATAACATCACATGCTTAAATTATTTACTTATATTTAGAAAACTTGTAACATGTCTAAATTAGATCTGTCATTTCAAAAGCGGATATTTTCTATTGACGTCACGATCATCCTATATCAAGGTTCACAGTCCAAACAAATCGGGTACTTCTTTTTATCGCGTGTAAAGTATATGGAGTTAAAAAAGAGACTATTTCAAAGTAATTTTTATTAAAGTTGTGTAACATAGATTGACCTTTTTTGGTGTTAGGTATGTTATTTGAAACGTATTCTAACGATTCATTATAGTTTGACACATAAAATGCTCGTATTTTTAGATTTATAGACAATATATCTTTGTGTTTGCAACAAACAGTGACTGTTTTTTCTCCATTATTCTGTTGAAAATCTTCATGAACTTGCAAGTTTAACTATATCAGTCAGAATTGTCGCGCATTATTATAGAACTGTCACTGTATAAACAGAGATAGGTATGAACAGTTATTGAGTCTTGCGTACATATTGTTAAATAAATAAAATTGCAATTATATTATTTTAGAATACATGTATTTCATTTGGAGAATTTACAACTATCAATAAAATTTCAGGCTCGACCAACCCCGTCTAATATAAAAGACAGGCCAGCTCCAGCATGCCCGCGGGCCTTGCGGCCGAACTTAAATTGGCCCGCGCAATGCTCTGAAGCAGGTATTTTCCTTAATAAAGTGTTATGAATTAATCTTAAGAAGACACTTGTCACCTTTTTTTTAGAAAACAAGAAAAATATTACATTTTATGTCATATGATTTTAAGTAAATGAATATCCAATTCATAAATTGCAGTTACCGGATATAGGTAATAAGTAATAACCTACGAGGAAAGAATAGAACAGGAGAGCGTCTCCTTAATAATAATATTTGTCCAAAGTGGTAACTCAATATGGCCGCCGCAATGCATAGGCGTACATAAATATTTTGTATCGGGTATATGTACACTTCGTGTGTTCTCCAAAATCATTTAAAATAGGTTTTTAGTCCAATAATAATTAAAATAATATCGTAAGTGCATTATTTTTTCAACCCTTATATTATTTTTAATATAGTTACATTTATTCTAACTGTATTAAAGAAAACATTAAAAAAAACATGCCTAGAATATGTAAGCTACGCCACTGAACACTTAATCAAACATACCGGATATATGACAAGTTATTCAAAATACACATTTTATAAATTATGATTGGTCAATATTGCCATAACTGACCTACCTTAAAGTGGTAACTTCCGTCTAAACAATACCTATTCCTCCACCAGTTTATTATCTCTCCTGTTCTATTCTTTCCTCGTAGGTAATAACAGATCTAATATCACGATTAATTAAAGAAAAGTTTTATCAAATTTGACAAAAATGAACAAAATAAAATGATTCTTACGAATATTGTTAATATTTCTGCCTGTTCATTGGGATCGTTCTAAATAGGTATAATTTAGACAATAATTCAAACATACATTAACAATGTATAAAACGATTTACGAAATTCATGTCAAATTGCTTTTAGATATGTATAACTTCTTCATTACCTACCTATAAGTAACTTTTCCTCAGTAACATATCTTTTGTATCAGGCCATATACATTTCACTCCATTACTCCAACATTAATTTCCATTTTTAACTTTGCGGTAACGGTACCTACGATCTCCAAAGTTTGTCGTGCAAGTAAGCGTTGTGGAAGCTGTTGAAATGAAGCGTCAAAATAAGAGTATAGACGTGGGTGGCATTTCACGGGACGACTTTTGTAACAAATACGAAAAGTTTTGCGATATCAAATATTAACAGAAGTTTTGCCTGTGCGATCTGTGAGACCGGTTCTAACATAAGGAATTCTCGCGAACCTCTTCCGATTCAGTTAGTAACTAAAAGTTGAAGTTGATATTTTTTGTCCGTGAATAAGTTGGTGGTTTTCATTTCAAAGGGAAAAAATTACCTCGGCTTGTGGTATTTCTTTCAATTTTGTAACTGAATTACATGCATAATATGTAACTTCTGATTTATCTTTTCAATTGAAATTTTAACCATTTCAAACAAGCTTTGTTGAAGTTTAGTTTGGGGTAATATAATTCCTATTTTATCATTACGTGTTTATAACATACCATAATCCATAGTTCCTATATCTGTCAGAAGGAGTTAAGGTGCTCTTATTGAAAAAGAAACCCTTTAAATAAATAACGTAGTGTAATGAAACTTGTACAATTGGAATGACGTAATGACCCTCATAATAATGCCCTTTATATTTTAATATTTTTTAAATAAAATAAAATGTACGAATTGAATCCTTTTACGTGGCTAAGTCATATTCCCAGGACGATCCACTTTAGAGATGTCAACAAAAAATAATCTTCGGGCATTAATTGGTACAATTGAATAAAACAAAATTATTTATTTTAAATAACATTTGTATCGAACCAGGATTTTTTTATATATTAATACAAACACAAAAGAAAACATACACAAAATAATACCAATTTTAATTAGAACAAATACATTAATAAAATAATTTTATAGCGCTTTTAATACTGAAATATTTATTACTATTATCACTTCTACGAAATAATATGTCATACATTGTTTGCTTTCCACCGCCTTACAGTATTTATATTAAGGGTACTCGCTAGTGGATCTGTCAACAATGGAAAAATAGCAGATTTTAGATGCCAGATATTTTTGTTGGTTTTAAAGATGGAGAAAACCTTTCATCGTCAACTTATGAAGAATTTAGTAATCTACCCGGCTGAAGAATCAAATTTAGAAAAAAATTTACGGAGTAAAGAAAATTAATTAACATGTCAAAATATTAAAAACCAGTTTTCTCAAAAATCCTTCGGAGGAGATTTGTTTGCTTGGGTTCACGTTATAAATTGAATAGAAAGCTACCTGGCTGTGCACTTATTTTTCGTTCAACTATTCTTTACTTTTTTTAAAATGAATATAAAATAAATTAAAATTAGGCAACCCACATTACAATGAATTGTTATTCTGCTATAAATCTTTCCCGCGGTTACAAATGTGTAAACATTTGGTCATAAATGAATTTTTATTCGCTTAGATATTGAGATATTATTTCAAATATTTATTATATATTCCCTATGTGTAATAAGTACTCGGACATCCTTGGCTTATTAAATTATGTGTTGTGCAACCAATATTACATTTCCCATTCACTAGCGAAGACCCTTAATACTAACTACGTAGGCCTTAATAAATAAAAAAAAACTATGCCAAGATTGATATATATCTACAATGCATATAATAATTTTTTAGAATAACATTGGTAAACAATTTACAAATACTGAGATATTATCATATCTAAGACAACTACTAAATATGTTTTCATTCTCAGATTATTATATTGATTTATTTACGTCTTTATATTAAGACGAATTTCAACGTTCTAGTTTATTTAACACTCGCACATAAAACTTCATATTTAACACCTTGTATATTTATTCATTTTGTTCAACCTCAAAACAAATAACGTGTTAGTCCATAAATTAGTAACATAAGAGTTACGTGAGGCATTCTACCCATTTTCAGGCTGAGGCTTAAAATGTTAGATGCTGCAACTGTCAAGATTTTAACAAAGTTATCAATAAAATCAAAACTCACACTCTGAAGTGCACATTTCCATATATCATTGCAAAGATAATTTGAATGGCTATCATTATAATATCTAGAAAGTATAGCAATGTATTTAAAAAAAAAAGTTGAAGGTGGTTACGAAAATTTGGAACACCCTGTATATTTGTAAATAAAATAAGAAAATGCACAGTCGCATACTACATACGTACGTAAAGCCTTACTGCTACAGCGTTATTAGTTTTCATACTAAGCTCTGCCGACACACATTGCATCACCCGGTATATTGGTTTAATACCAAAAAAAAAATCACAGTCTGCACCCTATAGGTGGCGCTGTGGTTGAGTTCTTAATAAATTTTATATTTATAAACCGCAATGATTTATATCGCTTATATACGAGAAAGGTGATACAAATCAGAAATTGCAATTTTTGCTTTTATAGTGCAGCAAGCATAGAAAAGTAAGTATGTCTATCTAGAAAAATGACACAAGTCATACTTCAAATCTACACCAATAGATGACAGTTATCTCACTTTTCAATGTTCATTCGTCTTTCCTGCAAAAGTATGCCTTTTCAGTTGTGACACTTTTCTGTGCACAATACGTTTTAGTATACATACATATTATTATGCTGGCGCTAATATCTTGGCAGACTAGAATTTTGCTTTACACAGTATGCAAATTATATAATAACTTCCAAAATTTCTTATTAACAAGAAACTGCTACTTGTGTGAGGACTTCCTGAATATCTAATATATAAGGCCTATGCCTATATGTTTATAATTTAATTTTAACGTTTTTACTCATGCTTTTTTTTTAGTGTTTATGAGGCGATCTATAACATTATGATGATATCTGTAAGCAAAATTATCATAAAAATTTTAATAATATGTACTTTCTCTAAGAAAAATATCTTCCTTGATTTATTACGTTAAATCTTGCAATATATCTCATTATATATGTATGTGAACAAGGTAAGATGTACAATTTCACATTTCAGTATAGACGATCAATTATCCTAATTATTACATTCCACATAAACCCGGCATATATAGTAGACTATCGGCACCTTTGAAAAGAGAACTTCATGAACGAAGCCGTCACCAGGAAGTTCAACTTTCTCGCTCTTTGAGGAGATGAAATAAAAACTTTCTTGTGCATTCTTGGAAAATAATAAAATAACAAAGTGTCATGTAATGTATTAACAATAGACGTATTAGTACTTAAACGTTCCAATTTATAACAAAATATATAAATAAAACTTCAAAATTAATTGTGTATATTCTTATATATACAGAGTGAATATTTTTCCCATGTTTAGTGCAGGAATATTGAAAATTGTCGAAGTTACGGAGACAGCTATAGGTCTATTCTATACTGCCTCCCCATAACTCTACAACTCTACTGTAAAGTATGTACAGGGTTCGTCAGTGGAGCGGGAAAATTTAAAACTACTGTATCTGCAGAAGTATTTTTTTTGACATTAATGTTTTTATAGTTTTCTTGTTAGACTTGCCATTTTATTTTTTAAAAGCAATACTTGACGGGTGGGCACCATTACGATCTACGCATTCTTGTAGTCTTATTCGAACATTTTCATTGCTCGCCGTAACATTTCCGATGTAATACTTGCAACTTCTTCTTGAATTTTTAGTTTCAGTTCCTCTAACGTTTGCGGTCGCTCAACGTACACCTTGGTCTTGAGCTAACCCCAAAGAAAAAAGTCGCATGTGAACAAATCTAGCGATCTAGCCGGCCAAACAATGTCTCAATTTTTGAATATCATATGGTTCCGAAAAAGTTCTCTTGAAGCAGCATTAGACATACGAATAGTATGACTAGTAGCACCGTTTTGCTGGAACCACGTAATCTCTGGAAATCGAACCAGTTCTTGCCTCAAAAATGTAATGTTGTGAACATGGTTGTGTAACAAACTGCAGCAACGCTTGTAACACATCATCTTCAAAAAAGAATGGTCCAATAATGCCAGATGATGAAAGAGCGCACCATACTGTCATCTTAGGACTATGCAAGGGTTTCTCATGTAGAAGCGGGTTTTCAGCGCGCCAATATCTGCTATTCTGTTTATTTACATAGCCGTTAAGATGTAAATGCGCTTCATGTGACATAAACATATGGTGAATTAAGTTTTCTTTGCTGTCCAAACGTTGCAACATTTCCTGACAAATATTCATGCGATTAACCAAATCAGCTTCTTTTAATTATTAACATTTTCTGGCGTTCTAACACTTATTGCTGCTGCTTTATGTTTTAAATTTAAAGTAGATCCAGTTTCTTCAAACTTTTGTACCAACAAATTAATTGCGTGAATAGACGGAATCCGTCCATGACGCGAAATATTGTACTGATTGAGAAATAACCTTTTCATAGTTGCCACGGAGTCTCCATGGTAGATTAACGAAATTATTTCTAAGAAAACTTCCCAAAGTCGTGGATAGGAATGGTCACCACTGTCCATTTTAGTTTTTTTTTTTTTTGTATGGAGGGTACTAAAAAACATTTTATCGGAGAACAAAAAATGAAGAATCTTGGAGAAGATGAAGAAGTAATAAATAATAATAATAAATGACTGCTGTGGTAGTGTTGTATAACAAATAAAAAAATGTAAATAACAAATACAGATTTCCCAGCTAATTTTCGGATGACAGACGTTTAAATGACATAGTTGTCACATTTGTGTGATTTTTTTTGACAACACACTTGAAAGTATAGTAAGTGGATGAAGGTTGCAAGTATTGTGATGATGAAAATTTTCGACGTCGAGATTTTTGCAGATGTCCACGTTTTGAAGTCCCCTGATACCGAAAAAGTGGTTTTTAAAAAATCTCTCTCTCTCTCTCTCTCTCTCTCTCTCTCTCTCTCTCTCTCTCTCTCTGTCTGTCTGTCTGTCTGTCTGTCTGTCTGTCTGTCTGTCTGTCTGCCTGTCTGTGTGTGTGTGTGTGTGACCACGAATACGGTCAAACCGCTATAGGTATCAATTCCAAATTTTATATTTACGAATATAATCTCTCTCTTGATATCTGATTTTCAGTAAAATCGGCAGACCGGAAGTAGCAGTTTACTTCAGTGAGAAAATCGAATTTTGCCAATATTTCGTCAACTACTAAGTTTAGACTAATTTATAAAGAATTCATAAGTATTTAGAACTTAATTTCCAATATCTTTTGTATAAAAAAAATTTCAAAATTCGGACCGGAAGTATCACTTTTACTCTTACCGAATAACGATTTTTTGCAAATATGTCGTAAATTATGCATTCTATATATATTTATGAAGAGCACAAAAGTATTTAGAGGTGGATTTGGAATATTTTTTGTCTAAATGAAATTTCAAAATTCGGACCGGAAGTAACACTTTCATACGTATAAGAAAGTCGTGTGGTGGCCACACCTCATTTTAATTAAATATCAACCAAATGATAACTAAATGAACATTACTAGATTCAGAAAAAAATTATCTACGAGACTAAACGAAAAAAACTACAGGTGTCCATTTAAAAAAAAGTTTACGATCGTTACATACTCAAGGCAGCGTTGAAGAAAATCGGATTATGGGCAATTTATAAAGTTTGTCAAACTATTTTTATCCTTTTTTTATTTATTGAAATCGAATAATAAATAAAGAAATTACGGGATGGGGCGTTTTTTATCAAACAGATTAGAAAAATGCTTTTATTTTTAATTATTAAAAAAAAATTAAATGTTTAATCAATGGGAAGGTTATATACTACTGAGAAACAAACAAAATTTTTAAAATCCTTTTACCTTGATTTTGAAGATTCGTATAAGTAAATACTAAACATACAAGAAACTCACCTTGTATATTAAACCGAAATTTTACAAATTAATTTTATATTCCTTTCCTTTGGCATTGGATTATTAGATACACATTCTAAATAATAAATCTAATTATATAATTGATAAACAATAGAGGTTTTTACTAATTTATATAAATGACTGATGACTCATAATAACAGTCTTTTCAATTTTCGTATCCTATTACGTGATGATTCTATTAATAAGTAACTAACTGTAATTAACAATACAATAAATAATAATGAATGTCATAAATACTTTTAAAAAGAATAAAAATCAACAAAACGTCATTTCCCATGATAATTTAATATGCTATTATACTATTAACTGTTATAAATCATTCATTCATACAAAGTGCATACAAAGTTCATAATCGAATAAGTGGAAAGTGATTCATCATAATGCATTTGATGAATGTTATTATTTATCTTATCGGGAGAGTTTGTTGCTTTACTTGCACTGGCGTCTGGGGAACTGCCTGTCGCTCTTACAGCTTCATGCAATATTATTCCAGTAGAATTATGGTAATGACTGTTAATATAAACATCTTTTACTTGCATACATGTTCAGAGTAAACTTAAATTTGCAGTAGGTACAATAAGTTTAATACAAGCGAAAGGCAATTTAATTATGTATTAAATCAAATTCTAATTAATAATCGACGAATTTTTTGGAATATCACGTAAAGTATGCATTCTATTTATTAGAGAATAGAAGTATAATAGGATTTTGAATAATTTTTATATAATAAAATTCTTATTTTTCTAAGAAGATAACAGGTATTAAAAACAATTTTGTATAATTTGAAGCGCGCATACGTATAAAAAAAAGTCGTGTGGTGGCCACACCTCATAATTTATTTTTAAATGCCTATCGTTTGGCATAAATTACCTTGCTATCTCAACCAGTGACGGCGTAAGTTGCTCCCCGAACTTGAAAAATGTTAATGGCAAGGGGGGTCAAATGTTACATTTTCGAAGAGATCGTTTCATCCTCCATCTAGCAATGAAAAAATCTTGTCAGTCGATTTATTTAATCAAGAATAAACCATTTTTCAATATTTCGTGACTAAATAGTCTGTTTTACTTTTTTTTTAGTATGACGTTTTTGACTTTGCCTATCGCAACATCATATCATCTAGTTGGAATTGAGTCAGTTTGGTGAGTCAAATGTTGAACGAAATGCTGATTATTAAGATCTGAGGTGGGTGAAAAACAAAATGGAACTTTTAACTAAAAAAGAATTGAAATATTAATTATTCTCGGTTGTGTTGATAAACGCCCTTCTCAGACGGAAATCTGCGCTTTATTTAATAATAAATGTAGTGATAAAAATATCACCCAATCAGCAGTTAGCAAAATAGAGACCAAGTTCTGAGATGAAGGAAATATTAGGGATCGGCCGAGGATTGGACACCCGAAGATCCCCTTTGACACTAGACTTGATCCCGGGAATTAGGCTTGGACAGTGGAATAAGTCAGAGATCAGTGGTAAAATATTTAAAATCTGGAAACTGGCATCCATGTAAGCTTAGGCTTGTCCACGAATTAAGTGAAGATGATCCACATGCACAAAGAAGTTGATGGAACATACAGAATGGGACAAGAATCGCTAAATATACTATGCTACGCTGACGACGCAATTTTGATGACGGATCTACAGCGACTACTATATAGGTTTCAAACCAGAGCGGAGAACCTCAATATGCAGATATCTATAGAAAAGACAGAATCAGTGGTCATAGCAAAAGGAGCCCGCTAGATACAAACTGTCTGTAAACGACAAACCCATCCGTCAATGTATATAGTGTACGTACTTAGGAGCTGAGATAACGAGCTCCAAAAACTTACAGCAGGAAATCAGAACCCAAGTGAATAAAGCCTCAAGAATCCCTGGCTATCTGAGGCCCCTCATATGGATGGATGTAAAGCTGAGTTCAAAGGGACCCCCGATCGACCTCCCAAAAAAATGGCGCGAGAGCTGGACATCTGCTTCCCAAGAGGCTGAACGATTTTAAGAAGAGTAGAAGAAAGAAGACTATTCAAGCTAATTCAAATCACGATTTAGCGGCCAGAATACTTTTTTTTCGGATAAAGCAACATTTACCCTTAATGGATAAGTTAACCGTCAAAATCTACGATACTGGACCTCTAAATCCCCACTAAATGCGACAACATCATTCGCAGAATCCACAAAAAGTCATCGTTTGGACGAGAATCGTGGAAGACACAATTTTGGATCCATATTTTTTGCAGGCTAACCTAACAGAAGAAACATCCTTAATTTTTTAAGGGACGAGGTAGTTCCTGTATTAACTCAATTATACGCAAATCCAGTAGATTCAGACTTGCTACAGCACTCATTATGGTACCAGCAGGACTTTTGCCAATAGTTGGATCTATAGAAGAGAACCTCTGGAATGGCCCACGCGTTTGCCGGATTTAACGCCTTGCGATTATTTTTTTGGGTATATCTAAAAAGCAAAGTATGCAACAGTGCTCGAAACGAATTTCAAGACCATTTGGCTATATCTGTCAGGAAATTGTTATTTATTTATTTGAGTTGTTTATGTATGTTATCAGGGACCTATGTTTGTGTTGATTAATAATTACAAAATTCAAACAAATTATAGCGTTGTAACATTGAAAATCGTTTTTTTTTTTGTTATTTTAATAGTCCGATTTAAAAAAAAGTCTTTTATTATTAGATAGGGGATGAAAGGATCTTTTCGAAAATGTAACAATTGACCCCCGTTGCCATTTAAATTTTTCAAGTTGCCCCCAGTTACACCGCCACTGGTTGGGATAGCAAGGTATAATTTATGCCAAAAGATGGGATTTTTTTTAGAAATAAAAATTAACCCATCAAAGGAAAGTTGTCAAAAAGTACGGATAAAAATACAATATATATATAGAAAAAATTAGTAACTACATCTGAAGCAAAACATACGTACACAAGATATAATATTTGTAAATATTTATTTTGTATTTTATTTATTTTAGAAAATTTATTCATAATTAAATTGACTAGTTTATGATTGTAAATACAACAATAAATTGAGACGTACTGATAATTCACATTATTGATATTTCCTGTTAAATATGCAATATACAGAAGGAATCAATGAAAGATCTTCCTTTAGCACTAAATATTTTAATGCAATCTCCAACGTTAAGTAGAATTCTTACAATTAATAGCGCAATAGACAACTTCGTTCCACGCAAATGGTTATTTAATTTATAAATAATTGCGACACCTGAATGGAATCTTAAAGGAGTTATTACATTTTAAAACAACTAGTAAATAAAGCAAAATAATGATTTCTTTATTATTTAAATATTCTATTATAATATTAGAGAAATATTACGTATCATTTGTCCAGTACATACATAAATCATAGACGTTTCATTAATAATCAAAAAAGAAGTGTGGTATTTATTCGTGACACCTTTATTACAAAACTTACTTCTTCTCTCATCTCTTTTTTAACAGATCTGGATTCTTCACCAACACCGGTCTTATCGAAAACAATAGCCTCTCGTCCCGAAACACAAACACTAATAAACAGAACAGTCACAACAATAACAATAACTTTTATCTCCCTGTAAGTCGTCATTATTTATTGTTCGATCCAAAATTCTTCTTGGCCGGAAATGTAATTAATCGCCTTACATCTTTCCAAACCAGTATCAGTGTGGACTGTGAAAGTTCTATTATAAAGGTAACCGCGCACTAATTCTTAAAAAAAAAAAATACGTTAGCTGCTGCAGTCAATCGATACAATGAATACGCGATTATACGCTAGTTAAGCAGTCGATCTGTGTGTGTGACAATAACACACCAGTTAGCAGGAGCAGCCGCAACAATAACAACAGCAAGAGCAAAAGACATGTGCTTCACTACCTAAACATTTGTTGTCGTCGCCTTTCACCGTGGCAGTCAGTCAGTGTGGTATGGAATAGGGTGGGGCTGATGTTATTCGTGTTGTAAGAGAAATTTCCTATACCGAGGAGGATCAATTCATATCGTATTGTCGAGCTCTTTTACGTCTTTAGCGTGTGAAAAAAAAACGAGCGAGGGAGTATAATACTTAACGTCTATACTGCGGACGTTTTTGGTGCTGCGCCAGAAGTGGTGCAGACACTTTACGATGGGGTTTCCTCGGGCATCCCATCTACGGACGCATCTTTTTTCATCCCGTTCTGGATCGTCTGACTTTCTCGTCCCGGTCTGTCGGCCTTTATTTGGACATCGGTGTCGAGACATGGTTTTATTTTTAAAGGTCTATTGCCCGGGTATTTAGGGGCATGAAACCGGCGAACATAATAAACAAGTATGTAGGTACTTGTTTTCATCGCGAATACAAAAGCTGAGAACATTCTAAGATGGTTCGTTTTATGGGTTTCACGTTTTAAATGTTTAAGAATCAAATACACCACCTTGTTGCAATTTTTTGTACAGCAAATTCCATATGTAAACTTATCGTTTACATATAGGTAGAATTTTTATGTCGACCTCTGTGTAAAATTACAAAACTCATCGGTTTCAAATTTTAGTAGAATTTTATATCTTTTAACTGAACCCGTTTAATACCTACATCATTTTATTGGAAGTTCTCTGAAATGGGTTTATTATTATACAAAATAGAAACTGTTGATTACACTGCCCAATAAAAAAAAAACATACTTATGCCCGGTTGCACCGACCTCTGTTATAGTAGTATTAGTTAATCTTGATTAGCAAATGCTCGGTTAGGCGTATTTGCGTTGCACCAACCGCGATTTGTCCTAACAGCGAATTACCTAACATGGGTTAACAAATTCGACGTTAGAGCTCGATTAAAGTTAATGTTAACCTAAAAATTTCTTGTATGTAACAACGTTCGTGTTTTTGTTTGTCTTGTGTCCAGTACTGTAAATAATTATAATAATCATGTCTAGTGATAGTGATAATACAAGTATTACATCATCTGAGGAAGAATTACTAGAGTTAATAAATATGCTGCCAAGACCAAAACTGTATCGAAAACGAAATAACCCCATGGAAGATTTCGACGATGTGGACTTTAAAATAAGGTATAGGTTTTCAAAAGAAATAGTCCAGGAAATGATTACAATATTTGATTTGAATGATTTTGAATATAACAACAACAGAAATCATCCTATACAGCCAATTACACAGTTGTTATTAATTAACATTGCGATTCTTCGCAACTGGCACTCTCCAACAAGTAATAGGTGATCATGTAAATATTCATAAATCGACAATGTCCAGAATAATAACTCGAATCACAACAAAAATAGCATCTAAATCAAGAAATTATATTCAGATGCCTCGAACAAGAGAAGAAATTTTAGAAAGTATGACAAATTTTCATAAAATTCGCGGTTTTCCTAGGGTTATTGGTTGTGTTAATTGCACACATATTAAAATACTTTCACCTGGTGGAAATCATTGTTAAAGTACCAAATGTCTTTATTTTAAAAATGGTTTTCAAATTACTATAATAATATACCCTAATAAAACGCAGATATGTTTGAAAATTCCCATGATAAATGTTCACAAATTTAAATCTTACTTAAAATGCACAGACCAATCACGGCATGAAACGTCAGACATTTTAATGACGTCAGATTCTTGCGTTATCAAACGCTCTGTTAACTAATCTACGTTAACTTTTCGTTGGTGCAACGAGAAAGAAATTTAATCCGGATTAACTCTTAACAGCGTTAACTAACATAGGTTAACAAACTTAACAACGGATGTTGGAGCAACCGGGCATTAATGTCTTCTTCACTTCAGGAGTCAAATTTTACTAATTTTGGGTTGCGAGACAACGAATATGTAGAGGTGGGTCGTTCGCGAACGAACCGATTCAGTGAACTGATTCCCAGCAGGGAACCGAGGGAGCCGGTTCACTAAATTTCAATGAATCGGATCTCGGCTCACTTGGAAAGTAACTATGCGCGCGACTGAACCGACCTGACAGAACAGTTCTAACAATGCGATCCGCTGGATCCGCTTCGGTCACGAACCGAGAGAGCTGGTTGATAATGAATCGGATCCCGGTTCGTTTGACCCGACGACGGCGTCGAGTATTACATGTCCTACACGTTCCTCGAACGGTGTGCTTTTACGGATCCACACGGTTCAAATGAGCCGGTTCCGGGACCCGGCTCACAATGAGGAGCTGAACCGAGTGAGCCGAGTCAAATAAAGGAACCGTTTTGCCCGCCTCTGCGAATATGACTATATAATGTTTTTATTAACTCTTGTTTTTGTAATATACAGTGGAATGGAAGGTGAAAATATTTCATTTTAACGGATTGAGAGAAAACGATGCATTTTTGTTACATATGCCAACAACATTGAAAGTCCATGTGAAATTATTTTATTGACGGTTACATTCTACGACTTCTAAATTGATGGAAGAATGCCTGATAATTGGTCAGGTCCAAAGAGAATCATTTGGTGGCTCATGAGATCGTTGCCTTTTGAATTGCCTCTTGTGAGTTCCGGGTTATCCCTACACCAAGACCAAGTCCAGTGGCATAACCAGGGGAGGTTTTGGCGGTTACCCCCCCCCTCATCGTAAAAAAAGAAAAGAAAAATTGAGTCATTAAGTACTTGTTAATTTTAAAAGTCTTGACAAATGTATTATTTTAACACACTCTGATGGAAGGAAATAGCAACACTACCAGTGCTGACGAATGCGAAAGAAAAACGGGTTCGAAAAATGGACAAACATGGCATATCTTTGAAGTGCCCCCCTCCCTCCCATGGTTTAAGGAACATGTTGCAACAGAGTTGATGGTTATTTTTGCAAAAGTATTGTTACCGACTGTAGTTTTGATCTCTTTTGTTGTCTAAAAACTCCGTTTAAGGCTTCCCAAATTTCCTTTTCGTTCCCCTCCTAAATGCGGTTAAACCCAGGATTATTTACAAGTTGATGAATTTGTAGCCCAACAAAAGTATCTTTCTTAACTTTTGCATCACTTAAGGTAGGAAATTTGTCTCTTAAGTGCTTAAAGGCCTGTCCTTTAAGCACTTCCTTAATTGAAGGGGTGGGAGAAGAACATCTTTTGGGTTCACGAGAGGCTGCAGGCAGTTTGCTTGAATATAATGTGATTTTCTATCCTTACTATCCCACATACATAAAAAGCAGCAGTATTTAGTGTGCCCCTGTTGCATTCCTAAGAGAACAGCGATGACTTTTAGATTGCCACAGAATTTCTATTTGTGTCCAGCATATTTGATTGAGTCGACAAAGACTGCCATGTTTGCACAAGTCTCCTAATATGAACTGTACAACCAATAAGAATATAAGGAAGACAGTTGCCGTTGTGAAGTAATGCGGCATTCAACCTAAACTTGGAGGGCTCTATGAAATACTTCATCAAGCCTTTTCTCCGAAAAGGGAATCAGATCCATATCACAATGTCTCTACTATGATACCATGACATCACTTTGGAGTGAATTCCATTATTGTACTTTTCACCCTAGAAGTTCTACCTTCTCCTTCGACAAATTAAGGTCACGAATGAGGTTTATCATATTTTTTGTCAAAATCAGAGTCATGAGATGCTGAAGGTTTATTGGGATCTTCTTTTCCACACTGTCTTTATTGTCTATATCAAGCCCATAATTTTGGAGTGGAACTATCTGATTGTGGAACAGGTCGAATATCAGCTGGAAATTTGGATATTAAACTATACTTGTTTTCTTTATTGACAGTGCTACCTTTATATCACTTACGTATCTGTATAGTTAGTTTCCTGCCAAACCATAGGCATAGCAAACGCCATAAATCTGTTTTTTACTATGTCTTTTCTCGGCAATTGTTTGAATATTTCCTCAATAATTGGCTCAAATGCTGGAGCTTTTTTGTTAATATTTAATTTGACTTCTTTAGCTACTTCTTTATACTCGTATTTAACTTTTGCTTGTTATCTCTAGCCCAGGTATCATTTTACTCTCGTATGAGCGAAATTGGTTTAATAGGCAATCGCTTTGTAGCTTTCTATGATTTGCCCATCAGTTAATTCACTTACGTAGTTTTTCACTGTTTTATTTTTAATTTTCTAAATTTCTCTTTTTAGCTGCTATATCAGATTATTTAGTTTAGTTTTATCTTATTTTGTTCTGAATTTTTGCCACTTTTCTGGCTTTCCTTTTGTCTTTTACCAGATCACGTATTTCTTTTGGACAATTGATTCCAATTGTTTCTCTTTTGATTTTTGATGTGTTTATGCATGGTGACTGCTAGCTATGTATATGACCATCATATTTTTTTCTGATTCATATTCTATGCATTCTGTTATCTTTATTGGAATATTCAGGTTCATTCCTATACTAATTTTAATTTAAAACTTTCTCGGTCAGTGCCTTTGTTTGTTAGCGCCGGATTTGGCTGTTTAGTTATTACTTTTTACTAAATCTTTATGCCTTTGACTGTTAATTCTTTTTTTTTTTTTGTGTTACTGACAATGTCTATATTATTTCTTTATACAATCATAAAAGTGTTATTATTGTTTAATTAAGCACATCATTCAAAACAAATTTTTTGACAGCTGATTGTGAGACTGTTTTAACTTCAAATTAAATAGGTACACTTACGTGCCTATTATCAAAAAACACATAGAAGAAGAAAACTTGTAAAATTTAATTTTTTGACAGCTGATTGTGAGACTGTTTTAACTTCAAATTAAATAGGTACACTTACGTGCCTATTATCATAAAACACATAGAAGAAAACTTGTAAAATTTACCCTACAAAAACGACCTATCCAAATATGTAAATATAAATATTAATTCTTCACACTCAGTATCGTGTCAAATGTTTGCTTTGATATAAGAAGAAACATATCAGCGTCCTAAGTGAGATTATTAGCTATTATGCTATTACATACAATAAGAGGAGACGAGCGTGTTCAGCAGACCAAACCGACTGTGTTATTATTATTCATTGTACCATTTTGCATGACGATTGTGCAAGAGATTTTTTTTATGTCTACGGCATATCGAAGGTATTTAATACATACAATATACACAACAGGTCAACGCGCTCGCAATTGCAGAGATGTGATTCAATTGACGGATTTGACTGTATAAATCAGTGTTATTGTTAAAATCTATCAATGTCATCTGCGCTCGGTGCGGATGCATATAATTGAAGACGAGCCGTTTATTTTATTAATTAATCATAGGAAGCCGTCTTTATGTGTCCGGACCAAGCATGAAAACTAAAGGCTACAACTACAACAAAAATTTATTCCATTTTGAAGGTATTACGCATAAATAAATTAATACTAAACATGATGTGTGAGCATCACACGACTTTAAAAAGAAAAAGGTATGTCTTTATAAGCACCGAAATCTTTTAAGCATTTAACCTACTTTAAAACATGGACTGAATTACAACATTCTCTAAAAACAAAAAGCACAATATATAAACAACACGAAAAAAATGGCTTGCTTAGCGAATAATATTAAAGAAAACATTTTATGTTCCATTCGAAAAGCAAAATATTTTTCTGTTTTTACACACCAGATATGCTAGCAAAATTGAGCAAATGGGAGCAATTATAAGATATTGTAACGAAACCAGTACACTTCCGAGCGACAATAAAAAGAGGTTGTAAATCATCTCGGCGCGACTGGTAAACATCATAAAGCAATAAATCATGCATTTGCGTTGTATTTCGTAACGAGACAGAATGTCTATCGAATGTTCCACAAACATCGAGAGGAAGATGGAGTTTACGCGAATGCTTCGAGATGTTTCGTATGTGTATATAAGGCGGCTGGGTCACCGATGGATGAGTAATTCCGGAATAAGAAGTTCGCGGAACAGACCAAAGTAGAAATAAATATAAGAAATAAATAAATAGTTCTTTAAGTGGTAGCCGAAGAAAAGACATAAATATTATAGTGTTATATAAATAGAAGTGATATAAATACGGTGCAGTCTTTATTATAGTGCAAAAAGATATAAATACTACAGACATATAAATAGTACTAGTAAATAAATACCTGTGTTAAATTAAATCGTAGTAGTTTAAGTGTGATACATTAGTTTTATATTTTTATATTGTAATTAATTTTAAGTGTATGAATATACAGACAGTTTTAAATAAATAAATTGCACGAGTTGTTTATTGCGAACCCGAAAATGTTACAATTGGTGTCAGAAGTGGGATAAACAATATAAGTGCAAATAAATAAATAAATAAATAAATAAATGGCTACCAAACGATTGGAAGAATTAAAGGTCTCCGAGTTAAAGGCAGAATTAGAAGAAAGGGACGCAGATACGTCTGGAAAAAAAACAATTCTTCAGGATCGGCTTCGTGACCTTTTAATAAATGAAGGTGAGGATTCCGAGAAATATTTGTTTCAAGTACAGGCTGATTCAAACTTAATTTTGGAGACTCTAAAAAGAATTACAAATAATTTTGAAGCTTTAATAGATGAAATTGCAAAAAATTCAAAAGCGTTGAAAGATGAAATTGCAAATAATTCAAAAGCTTTAATAAATGAAATTGCAAGTAATTCAAAACAACTCGAGGAAGACATTCAAAGGAATTCATCGAGTGGGAGACGGGAGTTTTCTGAGGCCAATATGTATCAACTGACAAGAATAAAGTAGAGATGCAAGAAAGTTTTCTAGGTTTTACTAACATTGCAGAATCAACCGGTGATAATAATAATAATAATAATAATAATAATATTTATTGCCCAACATCAAGCATATACAGGACAAAAATTATATGAGTGCAGTACAAAAGCAAATATAACAAATACTTAAATTCTTAAATACTAATACATAATAACAAAAAAACAATAATAATAAAGAAACAAAAAATTAAATGAAATTGATGTGAGTATGCCACATGTAAAGAAACACGAACGCGAGAGCAACTAGCAACTGACAAAGGGTAGATATACGATTGAAAATCAGAACTACAACTGCTTCCTAAAGTTACCAACTGTGTCATTAAATATATCGTCATACAGACTATTGCCTAATCGCAACATTGTAAAACGGTGAATGTAAGAGAGTATTCGTCCGTGGAGTCGGCATAGTAAAAGTCACCGAAAAACGTGAAGATGCTCTAGGGACAAAGAAGTTAATTGTTTACAAGCTTCCAGACAAACCGAGCAGAATATAAGTCTCTGCGTGCAGCAAGAGACCGCATGTCATGACTCTGCAGAGGATGATGGTAGCCTGTGCCACGAGGAGGATAGACACCTTGTATCTTAAAAAAAGATACTTTAAGAAGCGACGCTGTATCTTTTCTAAAGACAATTGATAGCTAATATAATTAGGAGACCAAGCAACAGAACAATATTCAAGTTTGGTTAACACAAACGAATAATATAAAGTCTTAAGGACAGAAGTATCATCGAAGTATCTAGAGCTACGCATCAGGAATCCCAAGGTTTTGGACGCAGCAAGACATGAAGACGATATATGGTCATTGAAGGAAAGACGAGAATCAAACAACACACCCAAGTCCCTGACAAGATCTACTTTAGTTAGAGATTGTCCGTGAATGTCATAGTGAAGTACAAGACTCGTCAATTTCTTGGTAAAGGTCATATAACAACATTTAGGAATATTGAGAACCAACCTATTGTCAATGCACCACTGGTAAAGAACATCAAGATTTTCTGCAATAATAGTGAATCATCTTGCGAAGAAATACTGGAATAAATCTTCAAATCAACAGCATAACACAAAACAGGGGAAGTCAGAGAGGTTAATAGATCATCAATGAAGAGAGTAAAAAGAAGTGGTCCCACGTTAGATCCCTGTGGTACACCCGAGCTAGAGATATATGTCCTAGACGCATAACCAGAATAAAAAACATAATTGATCCTATTGTGCAGGTAGGACTGCATCAAATGTGATGTTTTAACAAACTACTTAATTGATAAAATCATAGAATTTAATTCATAATTAGAAACCTGCGTTGTGGAGGTTATGATAATACTGAGCATGAAAGGTAAAAGAAATGGTTAACAGCTACATATGCTAAACATTAATCCTAGAGCATTCTTTACTACATTCCCTCAATCTGCTGGAATAATTACTGTAGTAATTTGTGCAAAAAAGTTAACTCTTCAATATTCGGCTTGAATTTTCAAGATCTTAAAATATTAACTTTACCTTCCTTATTACTTATTATTGAAGTGTAAACTTCTTTAGGTGCGTTGCGCTGATTGTAGGCACTGAACAAGGCTGACTGCAACGCTCGGATATGTAACGCTCGGATATGTGTAACGCTCGTTCAGGTAAAGTCGGCTCGAGTGGACTAAGGGAACAAGATAAATATATTATATAGAGGTATTTAATTTCAATTAAATTGAAATTTAAATGAATAAATAAATTCATGTTCCTGAGCAGATTCGATACCGAGCCGCACGGGTATGACGCCGGCACGTTAGCATCAGACCAAGGGCGGGAGTCATAAGCGAGTATTCATATCGTCTATTTATATATATACATGCATCGAAACCGACCCAACGAAACGGCCGCTCGCGTCACTGCTATACTCGTTCGGCGACGGGAGAGCATGACGCATCAGTCGTATAATACGTTACTGAATATTATACGCGTGTGTACATGTGTAAATGTAATAAATGTGCGAACACGTTTTATTTAATACGTTACTGAATATTATACGCGTGTATATCGTATTATCAACCTCGCCTTGATGAAGTTTACACTTCTGCTGTGTGGTTTTAAGCACACCCAATTTCTTGTTATATGAACTCATTATATTTCTAGTGGATAACAGATCAATATTTGTTCGGAACAGAGAAATATACCATTTTGTGCGTACTCGGCGCTGTGATGATTATTCGGCCCCGGTTCATACTTCTGGTTACTTTGAAAAAAATCCTCAATATAGAGCAATCAAATCCTATAATTCATTGCCGACTGACTTAAAATATACTTCCCCCACGAACAATCATGGATTTAAAAATCAGTATTTTTTTTGCTGTAGAGAGCTTGCTATACTTATTACATATTCTGTAATTGTGTGCATATATGTTTGAAATGTGTTTGGCTTCTGTACAGTCTCCTATGTAAACGTGCGTAGAACATTAACTGTGAATTAGATTATAGCTTCGTTCTGATTGATTCTGATTAGTTGATTTCTGTACGAACAAAGCTTATATTATTGATATAAGCTTCTACCATGTATTTTACTGACAATGTCAAAGTCTGTACAAACTTACAAAAAAGTTTTTACTATTAATAATAATAATAATAATAATAATAATAAATTTTTGAATAATTCAAAAAAATTTATAATGTTTTTTCAGCATCAATTAATGGGTTTTTAAAAAATATATTAAAAATGTTTACTTAAACCAATATCAGAAACACCGTGGGAATCTTATATTAATGTACTTAAATCATTGCGATATCAAATTGGTTAAACTTATGATGCCCTTTTTGAGCTGCAGGAAAATAGTGACATAGACAAACACAATAGACATCAGAACAGATTATTAGGCAACAAAATTAAAAGTTTCCATTCTGTGTCTTCATTGATATAATTTACTCAATCCAGTAAATATTGTTAGCAAAATGCTCCAAAATATAATTACAGAGATTGCAGCTGCTGTAACAACTATTAATAAAGCAATTGCATAGGTTAGAAATTATGGTTCAAATGAAAGTTTTGTAAAATTGTTTGAAACTTCTACAGAATTAGTAAAAGTATTAGAAGTAACTACACCCTGAATTGCGTCATTACATTATGTACTATACACAACTTATTTACGGAAAACATAATGAAAATTGTACCAAAATTGAAAACCGTCCAGCCTATGAATTTAAAATCAATATTCAATCATGATGAAGTATAATAACGAAAATATTATAAATAACTAAATGATCACCTCAGATTAGTACTAGAGATTTTAAGTGTGCTGGGAATGCTTTGCAAATACCCAAATTTAAATGTATTTAAAATATTGTTTATATTAAGTACTACATTCCAATTTTAGCTCTTCCTTCCTTAAAGCTTCCAGGAAATATCCCTTAATACCTGGTTTTACTCGCTACCTGTATAGACAATAGATAGGCCTGCCATAAATCAGAAAGCATTTGCGCTGGTTCGTCTAATTGCTTACCACCCATGCAGTCAAACACGATAGAGGGTTGTCGGTGATTAACTGCTTGACTTTATAAATTAACTCACTACTATGAAATATAAACAGCTCCGGCGACAGACATGGACTTAGTGGTAGGGTGATTAAGGTGATGAAACATCTGTTGGACTATATATCCCGCGTTTATTTTAAGATATACAGGATTATACACACATATATTACATTTCTAGATGCATATTATTTCTCAGATCAATATACAGGATGATACCAAACCTGAGACTTTTCTCAATTATAATTGTTAAATATTTTTGTATTGTGGATTTTACTTGTGTCACAATTTTCGCGCCTAATCTTCTTTTACCTTTCATCTACCGTTCCTTGGTACAAATGTGTCTGCCTTTACGCAAATATTTATTTCAACAGGTTCTCAAACTTAAAGGAATTGATTCCATTTGGTGTTATACATTCTCTACTCTAAAAAACTCGAATCAAACGATCATATTAAAAGAACGAGCAACTCATACACAAATGTGTAAATGAAAAACATTACCTCAAAGAAAAAGTTTCGTGAATAACTTATCTTTGAATACGCAGGACCACGCTTAACCTTACGCTTGTCGTGTTATAACAACATCTTTTTTGAAGTTGCTTAGGGCTTAGTACGTCACCGGCAAGAGGAGGAAAATGCGTTAGATATTAATAATAAATTCAAAGTTTTAACAACAAATAGATATTCGGTTTCGATCACAGCGCTTCGGTTTTATTCACAGATTCTGTCATAGATAAAGGAATATTATGGATGGGAAACATAATGTATAAAGAATGAGTACTTACGGAACTTCTTTGTTTGGTTGATCTTTTATAATAAGCCAATTTTCGCTGACCATAACTTATATTATTATACACTCGAATATTATAGGTATATATGACATTTCTTTTTAATTACAAACTGTCACTCTGATTTAAGTCTGGAATAGCCGACCGATTCCGATAGATTTGCGTCTTTGCTAGGATCGGTAGAGATACCGTAAAGTGAGGATAGACGACGCAATAGCTTCGGAAAACACTCATGTGAAATGTGTGTGACAATGTTTACTATTTAATGTTTTTTATCTTCAAAAGTAATTACATACAGTTTTTTTTATATCGTTCATCAAATGTGCAGGTGGCGCGTAGAGGTTGTTTTTTTCTTTTGTGTACCAGCCTTAGTTAGTAGACATTAATCAAGTTCATGCATTTTTGCGTTATTTCTAAAACACATAACTTCTTTAAGAAAATAAATTAATACAAAAACTGACCTTGACATTATAGATTTATGCCTTTTGCATCACTACCCAAATTTGAGATTCTAAAACTACAAAATAAATTTAAAAAACGCAAAACGGCGATGCCTTAGTTTTCGATAGGTAAACGCTCCTCTTAATAAAAGTTGATATAATGTAGTATTGGAGCCCATCCTGTAAGCATTCAGCTCAAACTTAACATGCTGTCACAGGAGCTACCAAACAAGCTGTCAACTTGTTAATTCTAAAAGCATATCGAACAGTTTTCTTGTTTCTGAAGATACCTGTATATATTTGTATATTGATGATAAACTTATTAGTCTTCTAAAACATGCTTTAAATGCTTAACGTTCTATAAGAAAAATTGAAAACTATATCGGAGCATCGGTTTCAAGGGCTGAATTTGCTTAAAATCTGGTAAAGTGAATGCTCATGAAGGTCGTATAATTAATTTTGTCGAAATTAGGAACTACTAATTTAATGTCAAGTCACTTTGTCAAACACGCCATATCATCTTTTACTTCAAACTTTATAGAATACTAAGAATTGATATTATAAAAAGTAACTATTGTATCTCCGACTGGTATTGAATGACTGACTTTTTGTAACAGTTATTCATCCAATATCTTTTCAATTTTTTCCTGTGTCCCCAAAGGTTCGAATCTTGGGCCTTTAATCTTTAATATATGCAATTATTAACGATTTAATGGAAACATAATCCATTCTGTGTGATAAATACGCCGCCATCTGTTGAACAAAGGCTGGACAGAAGCCAATCGTACCTAATTTTGGCAAGAAGCAAATTGTGATCGATGGAAAAATCAGTACATATGACATCTATTGCAGTCGAGAGTATAATATGTACTCCAACACTTTGCTGAAGTTAGTTTAAATACGTATCGGTATATACGTAAGGTTCTGGGAAAAAAAATTAGATGAAAGAAGACATAAAAGGAGAATATAAATCACTCATGAACCATGAGATGAAGAACCTGATGAATAGGACACACATTGTAATGTGAATCAAAGTCCAACGATTGAGATGATTTGACCACATCCAAAGAAAAGAAAACGACACCTTAATAAAGAAAATGGACACCAACAGGAACTACATCAATAGATCTTTCAAAGGCGAGATGTAAAGAGCAGATATACGAGGACATAAAGCAAATAAATATCACTCGTAGAAGAAGAAAGGTAAAGAACAGCATGTAATAGATGAAAGGGATCTAACGGGCAAAAAACTTCTGGCGAAGAAGTAAAAAAGATTAGAAAAACGGACTAATTAGCCGAGGTAAAAAGATTAGAAGAGCTCCTATGAACGATTAATGATTAATAACAGTTTAAGGCTCCAGTTGACAAACGCATTGAATGTTCAGTTTCTTTAGAAGTTATATAGAAACTTGAAAACCCAGAATTGGCTGCTACAATATATCTTTTTATTAATATTAAAATCGTTTTTTATGATATCAAAAATGAAATTTGTGAAAATAACGCCCTCATATTACTAGTAACATTTTTGAAATTAGTCACGTGTAACTTTCGCTATTTCATTCATGAAACTGGGGGAATTTCTTCATAAAATATGGGATTTCTTTACAGCACAAGACTGCTAGAATCTAGCGGCCACTGTGTCTCGAAGAACTGCAGCAATTATTATTAAAAATAAGGTGGCCATCCAAGGTGGTAATTTGCAATGCATTCCAGATTCAAGTTCGTCTAATTAGCTTTCTTCTTAATTTAATATATTGGCAGGTACAAATGCCTTATTAGACCTTAAATAATACATATAAAGTGATTTAATTTTTCTCTACGTGAATGACAATAATTAAGAATTATGTAAGTGGGTAACTGAAGTGCAATTTGGTAACACTTATCTTCTTTAGTTTTTGAATACACCTCGTATAAATAGACGAAAAAGTGTTCTACTTTAAAAAACGCAATTGAAAGTGTTCTAGTTTAAATTTGCACTACAGTTTAAGATCATCAAATCCGATGTTTATTTTGGTTAAAAGTCAAGTGTCAATGCCAAATAGAGACGTCCGCCGATGAGAGAGAGTGAGAGAGAGAGAGAGAGAGAAAGAGAGAGAGAGAGAGAATCGCCAAAAGAAACCGACACACTTAAAACTGTTCCCTTCTATCGAAACTCAAGTTCAAGGTTAGAAAGTAATATGCATACTCCCAGCATTTCTATATGCATAAGTGAGGAACTTGTACAATACATATATGTATTAACTTGGTACTAACTAAACTAAAAAAAAACTAAACTAAAACTAAAAAAATCCATGCGTATAAGTCAATACGTAGAAGTGACAAGAAGGAACTATTTCCATGATTGTTTTTAATTGAATTTCTCCGATATACCAGCGCAATAAATCTTAATTTTCCTAGATTAGAGACAACTTCTTGATTACGATAATATATCGCCTTCGAATATCAAAGCAGGAATTTAAGATACACACCATGCGGGTAAATATATTCGTTTTAAATGAGTTTTATCGCCTACAAATCATTTATGCGTATCTTTCTTTATAGTGAGTTAAGTATATTTTAGACAAAAAATATACAGAGGACATAAAAATAATAAATCAGTAATCCACGAAGAAGGTACAGTTAAGACGCCTAAAAAGTAACCAAGTACTGAAGCTGTTTTCTGATATTTTGCTATATTGTTACGAACTTCCTAAAAATACGGAATGACATGCTGTCTCTCTATTCCATATTGCTCAAGAGTCTTCTGTATCTCACCGTTGCATTAATCGAGAGTGATACTCATCTGAATACATTAAGATTTGTTAGTATGACGTTTAAAAAAAAAGACGTGTAATTATTCAGACTGCATTAAGTAAACAGCCCGGCACCCAGACAAACTTTTTATGATTTGAAAGCTTCTCTGTTCTCGAGAACGGTGAAAAGTTCATCTACAAGAAGTAACAATTTAAGTGAAATAAACAATTATTCCTAGTACAAGTAAAACAAGAACATCTACATGCACTGGTGGCTAATAATAAGTCTAAATATGATATAGAAAACATTGCAACTTCAATTCTAAACTTAATTTCTAGCTAGGTCACCTCTTCAAAGGACAAAGATTAATGTTATTATTTAAAATTGTTAAATAAATATACTATGTTTTATGTTATATAACTCTTTCTCTTACTACATCCTCACACTTCTCATAGATTTTAACATGAGATAATTTTAAAAATAATTAGATTTCTATGCCTACAAGGGTAGGATAAATAATTTAAAAATAAACTAAATTGATATTTTCAAAAAAAGTGCTTTGCGTCAACATCTGTATAGTTGAAATATTGAGAGAGAAAAAATAGTTATCCAGTTGTAACGCACTGTTGTATTTTCTGGATAGGCAGTAATAATAATAATTATAAAAAAAATCCCCTTTTCATTTTATATTAATCTTTAAGTGTATTTTGGCGTTTATAATAAACAAATATTAGAAAAGACAGGCTATGGTCTTATCGTTAAATTATATATATATATGAATTTAAAGAATCAGTTTGAATTTTCTACTTGATAACAAATTTTTTGTTTGTTAATTAATTGGTACTGTATAAGAAATTTTCAAAGACGAATTAAGAAGCATTTATTTCTTCTTATTTCAGAAGAAAACGGAATATTAAATGGGAATTTTTAAAACAGATTCCATCTCAGACATGATACAAACGAAATATCAACTGCGAAAATTTGCATGTTATGTAAATATTTATATATGGAAATAAAATCTGTCCTATTTATTTATTTTTAAAACGACGTAGCAATCACTATACATAATAGAATTTTCTTTTACAGCCTAATTTACACTATAACTTATCAAGTGGTTGCTTTTCATTGCTCATGGCTAGGGCGCGGACACGAACGGTTGATGACTCATCGCCCATGGGCGCACTATTAAAATGTTGTATTTTTAAAGAGGTTTTAATTTTATTTATATTATTGGATAACAAGTGGCTGGTGATCTATAAAATACAAAATACCTTATTATTTGTTTATTTTCTCTTCTGTAAGACATGTTCTCTTTGAATTAAGTACATCCTTGTAGATAGAAAACGTCCTTTCTACATCGCAACTGGTTATAGGTGCGTACTGGAAATATTTTTTTATTTCAGCGTATTTAGCATACACAATTGCCGCAATGTTATTAAATCTGCATTTCTATTAAAAACAGCGTCTAACTTTTGCAGAAGGCCACATCGGAAGTCACTTGGAATACTTTTGAAATTATTAATAGCCCACGTCTAATGTGGTTAATCCATTTTTTAATTTGAGATTTCGATTTTCAAAATATGTGATTAGGTTAGGCAAATTTCCAAAGTGTTCCTGAAGGAATAACAACTGATTTCTTAAATTTGGGATATGTGTTAGTTCCTTGCACTCAGAAATACTTCGAGCATCGTCATTTAAACATGTAACGAAATTTTGTAAACTATCGAAATTCTCTGCATAAAAACTATTTCTGTGTATGTTTTAGCAAAGCTAAGTGACGAACGTGCGATATTTTGGCATTCTGTAACGATATTTTACAGACTTTGTAATAAATTTACGAATCACTGACAATTCATTTTCATATCAAAAAAAGTAACATAAACAACGTTCTAGATCTAAATAAATGATAACTAAAAATGTACACGTATGTTATTGAAACTAAACGAAATCCAGTGCACACTTACGTCTAGATAATTGGGAGAAGTAGATTCAATAAACCGGTATTAAACAGACCATTACAAAAATTACGAAGTACGTAATTAACTATCAAAACAATGAAAAAACGAAATTAACGTAAGTATGAATGGAAATTTTATTTTTCTTGCGAAATATAAGGTAAATATAATAAATTTTAAAAACCCCTCACGCTCCTATCTACGCCGATGAAAAAAGGATTTTACTCATAAATTTCTTATTTTATGGGCATTTGTTACTCTCATTCTCGGGCGTAAACAGATGTTGCAGTTCCCCGTATAAATTAGTGCTATTCAGTAAGCGTGTGTTGTTTACATTATTTCTTTGCTCCGTTGTACCTTCGTCGTAGTTTAAACCGGTCATGTCCGCGCCCTACTCATAACCCTACATGTTGAAATTTTATTATCTAATAAATAAAAATCAAATGCTGTCGATTAGGCTATTTTTTTTTTAAATTATTGTTATAGTCCGAATAAAGTTTTTAGAGCAAGAACATTTTCAAAAGTTGCTCGAAAAATTGAGAAATTTGGGAAAAACTAAATACTATAACTCAAGATTCGAATGATGAATATGCGTAATTCTTTATTGTTTTGTTCCTTATGGTCCTGGAAAAGGTTTCGAAAAAAAGAAATTCGGAACAATTACAAAAAGAAAGTCGGACAATTCTAACAAAATACAAAAATCATAATTTTTTTATCACATTTTTTTTTATATATAATCGTCTGTGCGTCTGCTAGTGATCGTGTATCTTCTGAACAACTTGACCGATTTAGGTTATGTATGTTTCAGTTTTAAATTGAGTAGGGGAGAATTATTTAAACCTAACAGAGGTCGTTTAAAATTACACCTAATTTTCTTAAATTTATTAATTTCTAAACTCTCTAACATATTGAGTTGTTTACTTTTATCTAATACATGTAATGATTTGAAATTACTATTGAATTTGTGATTATCTTCTAAGCAATGATTAGAAAATGTTGAATATGTCTTCTCCTCCTTGTAACATCTTTCATGTCCTTTCATCTTCTAAGAACGAGTCAATATTACAGAACGAAACAATTTGGAAACTGATAATAAGTAAATTAATGCCTACATAGATAAACAAAAGAGTGTAATTTGTCAAATTTGGTATATTACATTTACACTTATGAACTAGCTGTTACCACTAAAACCACCCTTTAAACTGTTCTCTCTTGTATATTTTAAGTTAAAATATTCTTAATAAGATGAGTCCTGTAGAACCATTTGCGTAGGTACTTGATATTTTTACATTAGTTAAAACTCAAAACAATCCGCAAAATGTATTTTTAGCGGACAAGTCCATAGCAACTATTAAACGAAAAAGACACATTTTGCGGATTGTTTTGAGTTCGCAAAAAAAAATATAAAAATGAAACAAAAACAAAGTATTCAGTTTAAAAAATTAAATCAATCTTCTATTTAGTGACCAAAACAAAAACAAATTTTTTAGAGTTATGTTAGTGTGTTTGAGAGGCGGGTCATCGAAATTTTTGAGCGCGAAATTCAAAAATATTTTATGAAATTTATTAAATATTTCAAGGGGTCTGAAATATTTCATTGAAATGGAATTTATATCAAATATTTTAAATTGAAATATTTCACTTTACATCACTACAGCTACCACAGAAAACCACCCGTCAATTATCTTAATGATGGAAGTTCTGTCTTAGATGTATACGTTATATCTCATATTGCGAAGACAAATTTTCATTCATTTTGTTAGTCAACATTTTATTCATAATTATATTTAATTATAGCTGAAATAATCCAAAAAACACGAAAACACTAAATACGTATTTTGACAACTATGTTGTCCAATTTCTCTGGTAGCACATTTTAACCTAAAATTTACAAGAGAGCACAGCCCCTAAAATGAAGATTATAGAATAGTTTTTAGTGGTAGTAATTACCTAATGATGCATTCACCTAGGACACCAAGTTTGAAGAATTAACCTTTATTTGTATCAACGGTTCAATGGCGGCTCCTCGGGGTGGGCACTGCCCACGCAAATTTTTTGTAGCTCGAAAAGTTATACAATCAATAAATTTAATTTATGAAAATCAAACACAAAGAAATTATTAAATTTCATTAGACCACCTGTTCATTGCCGTAATTATGCCTTTCTGAATTATTCCAACAGAAAATATACGACTACCAGCGGGTTTTCGAGATAGGGCGCGCCCAAATAAGGCTGAAATAAGAGAAGAACAAACATTCCCAATTTTACTTTCAGTCTTATTTTTGAGCATACAAGAGTTGATTTTCGATACTGTCCAATCTAAATCTTCATACATACATGTAACAAGAAAATTGAAAATTTACAACAAAAGAATTATTTTGACAAAATATACAACTCCGTTTGCAGTATTACCGAACATGTACCATGTCAGAAAAACGTATATCCGATCATGATGCAATGGACGATCCAAAAATGTGTTTCCAACGAGTTTGCAATGAAATTGAATATAATAATAATTAGTCAAATAGAAGTCAAGTTTAAGGATATGGTCTTTTTATATCTTTTAGATTTATTAGATAAAAACAAAGTTATAACTTTCAAAAGTACATTTCCTCAACAGTTGCTTGATTCGGTATTAAAGAGTTATCAGAATTTGTTTTATAAACCAGAATTACAAAGGCAGCTACGAGTCCGGTATTCTGATACTAATATATTAGGAGATTTGTCAAAGTGTGTTGATTCGAAAGTAAATAAATTGTTATGTATTGCTTTGTGTCTGTCTTATACAACGGCATCCGTAGAAAAAAAATGTTCAACCTTGAAAGATATAAAAACATTCCCTAGGAATTCTATGAGCCACTCAAGATTTTTAACTTATCAAAGATTGCTGTCGAAAGAGGTTTAGTGAAATACCTTCAGGAAAATCATGAATCAACTCAGTTTTATGAAAAAATTGTAATTACTTTGCACAAAAAAATAGCCGACTTGAGTTAAGCTACAAACACATCACTAGTACATACATTAGTTAAGATGTGCTCGTTTAAGGGATGGTTAATTTATGTCTTGTTGAATATTGTATTTACTTGTACATATTGTTTGTAAATTATTTTTCAGGATTATTATTTTTTATTATTATTTCGTTTTGTTAAGAAGATATTGTTTTTATTTTTGTTAATAATTATTTTACTACCTGTTTTTTGCTTAATTACAATAATCTTTAGGAGGTCCTTGCTGAAGGGTATATTTTCTTTAGGAAATTATTCCAATAAACATGCAGCTCCAATAAATTTTAATAGACGTATTATAACTTGTTCGAAATGCCCCATCCGACTTGCCCACCCTATCAGAAATTCACGAGCCGCCACTGAACGGTAGCGAATTTTTCATCCAGATTTACAAGAGAAAACAACCCTTCACTTTAGGGTTGTGGGGAGATTTTTGATGGAATAAATTGGATATTAACGTAATACTTTCTTGTATAGAATTTTACTAATTTATCTTTTTTATTTGCGCGGGCACCTAGCATATTTTTACTCTGGTCAGCAAATTACTGACAACCCTTCACTTTGTCAGCAAACATTTCTTTTACATTTTATCAAAAATACCACATGCCGTGACACAAAGGTTTAAACACAGTCAGTACATATTTTTAAAAATTATTTTTATTAATTTCATCGCCCCTCTATCATACCGTAATATTTCATCTTCGTCACTCCAATCGTGTGGCACTTTCCGACAACCCGTGGTGAATGCGTGTGGTATTTATACGAGTGTACGTGTGATTTCGAACGTAGCCGGACCAGTGGGACGCGCGCGCTGGGATTTTATCTCAAATTTTTTGTTGACTGTCTGATCTAATACATCTACGACCGTGGATGTTTTCACATAATACGATCCCGGTGCGGAAACGGATCAGCCCTCAGAAAGGGTGTTCCTTATTTCCTGGCTAGACCGTTAATGGAACAAAGCCGACTTCATTCTCTTTGTATATCAATGTAAACTGATTGAAGCAGCTGGATAGGTACTCTCTCCGTTGGATGCTGTCTGTTTCCTAACGACATATAGAATAATAACAATGACGGAAGAAAGGTTTTCTTTGGGGTTTTGATAATTAGGCACTTGGATGACGACAAAATCAGACAATACAATAACATTTTATCATAATTAATTTAATCTAATGCAGTGGCGGCTCGGGGTGGTTCACATAGGGAGTGCATAATTTCAAAATTAAAAAGTATAATACAAGAACGCTTACCCAATTTTTATAAGTTTCACCGACATACTGTTCCAGACAGGTACTGTTCATTGTACAGTTTGTTTTCGAAGCACCCCTACATATATTTTATTTAGCCAATAGTATATTTTATTTAAAATTCTTCTCGATCTGTTTTTTACACAAACTGGTACAAACTCAAGAGCGAGAAAGGTAATACTATTCTGATGTTTTCGAATCTACTATCGTTAAGAAAAAATGAAGTACCTATTAAATTTAAGACCTGTTCAATCACGCTTCGAAGATTCGCCAAATTGAAGACGTAATAAGCGACCACAAACACTCCCGTATCCAAAATTTCACATTCATACGTCAATTTTCAAAAAACTGATCCGCCATTTTGTTTTTTTTGGCATTTTCATTTTGGATTTGTGATCGGTGACCTAAGACACCCCCGTATCTAAAATTTCACATTCATACGTCAATTTTCAAAAAAATCTTCCGCCATTTTTTTTTTTTGACATCTTGATTTTGGATTTGTGATCGGCGACCTAAGACACCCCCGTATCTAAAATTGCACATTTATACGTCAATTTTCAAAAAATCTTCCGCCATTTTATTTTTTTTGACATTTTGATTATGGATTCGTGATCGGTGACCTAAGACACCCCCGTATCTAAAATTTCACATTTATACGTCAATTTTCAAAAAATCTTCCATTTTGTTTTTTTTGACATTTTGATTATGGATTCGTGATCAGTGACCTAAGGCACCCCCGTATCTAAAATTTCACATTTATACGTCAATTTTCAAAAAAATCTTCCGCCATTTTGTTTTTTTGACATTTTGATTTTGGATTTGTGATCGGCGACCTAAGACACCCCCGTATCTAAAATTTCACATTTATACGTCAATTTTCAAAAAATCCTTGGGCCATTTTGTTTTTTTTTGACATTTCGACTTTGGATACGTGATCAATGACACCACAAAAACTCCCAAGTGCCGAATTTTACTTTAATCAGAAGAGAGAAATTAATTTCAGCTAGCTCCGCCCACTCTGCATGTATGCGTAATTGTTTAAATAAAATTATTACATAAGGGCACATCAATGTTAAAAACAATCCTTTTCCCCATTAAGGAAACTAGGCATACGCGTTCTGGAATTATCGTATTTTAATTCAAATCATTATTAAAATATTAATCGACCCCTGTTCATACATAAAAATATTAAATCAAACGGGAGCGTTACGTATTATGTGGAGATGCAGAACCAACAGCGGTGAGCAGACTGGAAATCTTGCTCACAGGCTATGTATTATACGACATGAAAGTAGAACAAAATACAGTTCTCCCCACCTTCAATGTAATGTTAATGGCTTAACGGAGCAACGGTAGGGCTTTGCTCATGGGTATGTTTCTCTCGGTGGAAGGGGTAAACATTCGAATAGTTTACATCCGTGCGCTGTTAGTCGTCATTATATCTGTGACGACGATCGGTGCATGTAGGTTGTTACGCGTGCCGCACACGCCACGTTCCTGTTCAATAACTATGAATACGTAAGAAATAAATACTTTCAAAGTTAGTCGCCGCTTGGTTTGTTCTGTTTCAAAATTCCAGGGGGTGCAATTGCTCACTTGCTCTCATTAAAGAGCCGCCACTGATCTAATGTAATTTTATAGAAACTGGCACCATTAAGCATATTTTATCAATAACTTTGTTATCTCTTACTGTTAGGAATTAAATAAAACATCTAATACAAAACGTATATCGTGTCTAATAAATGGTACAATAAAAAAATCCATTTTAAATAGAAATTTTTATACTATTCTTGCGTAATTGGGATCAATTAAGACGAATCATTATGCTTTTACAATAAGCTTTTACATACAAGTTGTAAAGTGATCTGAATTTTATGAGTTTGTGAAGTTCTTCGAAAATTGAAATTCTGAAGATTGTTCTAATTGTTCTAAATATTGTTATAAAAAATCTCGAAAAAATGCAAAATTAACTGAGGTAATTGGTATGCAAGTTTTTCCCAGCTCCTCTTTTTCTTTGAAAATTGAAATTCTGATGATTGTGCTAGGTTGTTCTAGGTTTGTTCTAAATTGTTCCAAAGTATTTCGACGAAAAAATCAAAATCAATCGAGAAAATATGAAAACACGAAAGCAAGGAGCATGAAGTCAGTCTTCGTTTTTGCACATATGAATATTTTTACGATTGATCCAGGTTGTTCTAGGCTTTAAATTGTTCCAAAGTATTGAAAAAAAATCATAATCGGCTGAGAAAATGGCAGAAAACAATTTTTCACCAGCTCCTCTCTTTTTGAATATTGTAATTTTGACTGTTGTTCTAGGTTTGTCCTAAATTGTTCCAAAGCATTAAAACAATCATAATCGGACGAGAAAATGGCAATAACCAATTTTTCACCAGCCCCCCTTTTCTTGAACATCGTAATTCTGATTGTTGTTCTAGGTTGTTCTAGGTTTGTTCTAAATTGTTCGTAAAATCATAATTGACCGAGAAAATGGCAAAAACAATTTTTCGTTAGCCCCCCTATTTTTGAACATCGTATTTCTGATTGTTGTTCTTGGTTGTTCTAGGTTTGTTCTAAATTGTTCCAAAGTATTTCAAAAAAATCGTAATTGGCCGAGAAAATGGCAAAAAACAATTTTTCGCCAGCCCCCCTCTTTTTGAACGTCGTAATTCTGACTGTTCTTGTTTGTTCTAGATTTGTTCTAAATTGTTCCAAAGTCTTTCAAAATAAATCATAATCGACCTATCTTTTTGAACATCGAAATTTTGCTTGTTGTTCTAAATTGTTCTAGGTCTATTCTAAATTGTTTCAAAGTATTTCAAAGAAAAAATAATAATTGACTGAGATAATCGGAGAAAACAATTTTCTCACAGACCCTCCTCTTTGCGAAAATTGAAATTCTGACGGTTGTTGCAGATTCTTCTATATTCTATGTTATGAATCATTGTTTTTACAATAAGTTTTTACGTACAAACTGTGAAGTTAGCTGAATTTTATGGGTGTATGCAGTTAGCCCCCCGTTTTTTTTGAAAATTGAAATTTCGAAGGTTGTTCTAGTTGTTCTAAATATTGTTCCAAAAATCTCGAAGGAAATGCAAAATTACCCGAGATAATTGAAAAAAACAATTTTTCCCAGCCCCTTCTCTTTTTTTTGAAAATTGAAATTTTGGCGATTCTTCTCTGTTGCTCTATAGGTTTGTTCTAAATTGTTCCAAAGTATTTCGAAGAAAAAATCAAAATAAATCAAGAAAATAGGAAAAACGAAAGCTAGGAGTATGAAGTCAAAAACGGGGTATTTGCATACCATTGTTCCAGATTTTTCTAGGTTCTAAATTGTTCTAGGTTCTAAATTGTTCTAAAGTATTTAAACACTCATAATCAGCTGAGAAAATGGCAAAAAACCACTTTTCGCCAGCACCACTCAATCTAAAGTCGAAATTCTGACTGTTATTCTATGTTGTTCTAGGGTTGTGTTAAATTGTTCCAAGTACTTAAAATCATAATCGGCCGAGAAACTGGCAAAAGATAATTTTAGTTATTATTCTATTCACGGTTAAATTAAATAAGTCTAAAAAGTATTACTTAATTATTAAACGTAATTACTAATTACTAAGGCGTAAAATTATTTGTACAGATCAAATCTTTTAATAAAGTTTTATAGTATAAAACGCAGACAAATTACATAAATTGATTTAAACAATGGAGTTTCTATTTCATCTTGTCTAAAGTAATCACGCGAGAATCTGATTTTTATACTTTCTTCTTCCAATGAAATTGATTCACACTAAAACACTACTGGATTATTTATTATGGAGAAAGTATACGTTGTATCCTCCGTGTTTAGTAGGCCAAGCATAAGCCAAAGGCTAATTCTAATTCGGAAACTATTTTTTTGTTAATTTGCACATTCGGGCAATTAAAATCAGACTGTCATGTTTAAATTCGTGTTCATGTGTATATGAAATGTCTGTTGTTTGGTAAATATCTGTTCATTCCATACTGCAGAGGTACCTCTAAATATTTTTTTTTATATTGTATGTATTTAACATCCATCAATATTTGTTTAGGTAAAAGTAATATTTTTTTTGAACACGCATCATATACTTCACCTAATATTTACAGAAATTGTCTTTGCATCTAATATCTTGGATCAACAATTTCGTATGATAAATAGCTATCATGCATTTCCTATCCACCAGGTGAGTATAGGCTTTCAACTATTCAAACAAAGATGGCAACCACAATTCATAATATTCAAACAATGAATTAAAAAAAAAGTTAGGGTATTGGTTTTACAATTTAAGCTCCATTTTCTGTTGATAATTTTTCTATTTTGTGAAACCTTTTAAAAAAGATAAGTAAGCACATACCTATACTCATGTTTTTTATCTAACTGGCACAAAATAAATACATGTTTCTTTCGACTTTTTAACAGTATTTTGGTCCATGAGGTTTGTACTTAATACACTAAAAACTAATAGAAAAGATATATGAATAATTAGTGTGGTGGTGAGTATATATGTCCGGGATTTTTTGCTAGTTGCACTTTTTAATAGTTGTATTATAAAACGCTACAGATAAATGTCCCACTCTGTTCTTTATATTTGAAGTATTATTTATATTTCAATCTGTCACAATAAGTGTTGTAATTAGTAGAAAATGCATTTCTTGGGATACACTTTTTTGGTCCTTTTTCTTATTGTTCACCTGTAATTGACTTCTAAGAAATATGTTTATTTATATTTTAATTATTCATTATATTCTTTATTATCAAATTAAGTGTTGCTGTAATTAATAGGAAATATATGTGTATAATGATTTTTATGTAATTTGTAGAAAGAAGACAATCCATATTTAGTAAGTTATAAGTAGTATTTATTGTTTGTGAAGTAATAAAACGAGTATTTCTTAATACAATTGTCTTGCCTAAAGTAACCCAACGTAATATTCTATTTATATATTAAATATACCAAAGTTAGATATTGATCAAATGTCGCCTAATAATTTTCCTAAGAAGATAAGAGTAAAAGTGTTACTTCCGGTCCGAACAAATGCTGCTCAGGTCATATATGACAGATTGCCATCGGAGGTGACCTACTTCCTATAGGAATTCCGAAAAACTTAGACCTATTTCACGTAAAAATTTCGAAAAACTTTTTTAATAAAGCTCTTTTCAAATTTTATTTTGAGTACATATGAATTCTTTATAAATTTGTTTAAACTTAGTAGTTGCCGAATTTATGGGCAAAATTCGATTTTTTACTGAAGTAAACTACTACTTCCGGTCCGATTTTACTAAAAATCTAATCAAATCTCAACAGGGAGTTTATACTCGTAAATGCAAAATGTGGAATTGATAGCTATAGCGGTTTGACCGCGATAGTGGTCACACACACACTGACTGACAGGCAGGCAGGCACAGAGAGAGCGAGATATTTTTCAAAAACCACTTTTTCGGTATCAGGAGACTTCATAATGTGGACATCTGGAAAAATCAGGCAGAACAATAGTGGTTGTCATTAATTTGTTGGCCAGAAAAAAAGTCATTCAACTCATCCAAGTAAATATGAAATGAATAAATCCATCAAACCACAGTTAAACATGTACAGTTAGCAAAAACGAAGTCATCTGTAATTCAGACTGTCCTGTGCTCCGGTTCAAACTTTTTTCATGAGACAGCATTGCCCAAAAATTATCCCAAACCAAAATAACATATAATCACCACGATTGGCCCAAATAGTGATAAAAATTAGACATGTCTGTTTGAAAACATTTCAGAATGCTGGATCAAAATAATGTTATCAATGTAACAATTCGTCCCAGAATAAATAAATTAAGAATATTTAAATTTGATTTTTATGTTGCAATTCATTCGGTCTTCATGCGAAGGACGGGTAATTGCTTTAACAGGACATGACTTTAACAATAAAACGGTAGATGTCGTACTAAAAACTTCCCATTTACTACTTCATTACTTTAATAGCTTTTAATTCTTGTAATAACACGTAATACGTGACATAAGGAAATTTACTGTTTTAAACTTCCGCAAACACGAACTGTTAATTCGCAGCTTCCCCACGATGATGATGCTAAATGTCTAATAAAAGAACGTAATAAGTTTATCGTGAAAGAAGCGATACAAGTGTAAATTAAATTTTATGTACCTAATGTCTAAATGTATATTTACTTTGCCAATGAAATAAATAAAAAAAACAGTTTTTTGTTTGCATTTCTTATAGAGAGACTTGGTTTCCCGATATTTATATAATTCAATTTAAAATGATCAAAGTAGACCGTGAAAAAGAAACTGTCTGAAAGATTCTTTTCAATGTTATTCAGTAAAATTAATCTGTTCTTTTTATAAATATGTTAATGGTCCATGTTGTAAGAAAATAATTTTTTAAAGACGCTTGATGCTGCTAATACAAAAACAGACTTTAAAATTTCTAGAATCAGAAGGAAAATTATATGGAATTTAAGTAGATATTACGTTTATGCATTTTTTCACATTTTAGGCTTTTTTGCGATAAATCACTAGTCAAATTTGCTTGCAATGGGTTCGACATTCGCGTAAAGTGCCAGATTTTAACATTGGTAAAGCAGGACACCATGAACCGGGGGGGGGGGGTTCTTGATTAAAAATTTTGTCTATATGGAGCAACAAAAATTTTCATAGAACGCAAAAATAATATTGTAATATATATTTTAGTCCTGTCATTGGATAACCGTTGAGCAATAATCAATGTATAGTGAATATTATTCATTAGGAAAACCAATATAATATTTAATAACTTATGTGTATATGTTTTAGTTTTAATTTTGAAGTTTTTTTGTTGTTCATATACTGTCACTAGATGAATTAAAAATTATAATTGTTTACTTTTACCTAAATCAGTCATTTTCAATTTGTATGTATATGTGGCCCGTATTTTATTATGAACTAAAATATTGGACTCCCGTCATTTATTGGAGTAACAACAAAAAATTATAGAAAAAGAAGCACTAAACAACAAAAAAACAGGGGGAGATTCCAGTAAATTTGGATTTTATTAAAATATAATTGAGCAGCTTCAAAATACATCCATACTTGGGATTTATACGCCTTGATGACGAGACCGTATTTATTAATCTGAATTTCAAATATACCCACATAATTTCTCTTTTATTTATGTCTCAGTACACCACGAAACGGTGGAATGATGATATGAATTGCCAAATATCCCCAATTTAATAAAATCCTTGGACAGGAGAGAAAAAAAGAAATTCATTTTTAATAGGAATATTCAGTGACACTTGGTAACTGGAGCACACAATACGAATTAAAATTTAATAATCTCATTTTAAAAAAATAAGGTTTTTTTTTAAATTAAACAGAGCAGTTACATGCGGTAATATAATTTATGTGCTGCATAATTGAATATATTATTACTTCACAAATGAAAGATCTATGTATAATAATGAAAGGTCGTAATGATGGTCGTCATGTCATGGCATAACTCTAAAATTTACAATCAAAGGAAATAAAAAAAAATTGTTTTTAGTGTTTGATATGTTCACAAATTTATTTTATAATAATTAACATAGGATTAATTTCTTTTGTTGTATTATTTATTATGTTTCAATAAACCTGAAGAAGCATTAACAATAAATGTCGAAACGTTGGAGGAAAAAGTGATGTTGTTTTATATATTTTCTTTCTATGGCCGCTATGTCCCAGGAAATGTTTTAATTTATTAACATATTGCTGTGGTATTTTCTTGAAAATAAATGAATAAATAAATAAAAGAAACAAACAGATAAAAATCAAGGAAAATAAAATGTCATTATGTTTATTTTAAATAAAAAAATAATTTTTCATATTCAATAGAAATTACAATTTTATATATTTCAATATAATAAATATTTTATTAAATAAAATACAGAATAAACTCACTAATTAAGGTAAATGTACGTAGTTTTAATAATATTTAGTGCTTAATAGAAATTTCGTAGCTATGCAATAGAATATACGAGAATGCAATGTGGGTTGCATACCCGTAAAAAAATAAGAACATTGCCAATCAAACAGAAATGGTATTCAACAATATACATAAAATAATGTAAAAATAAATAAAAACCAACCTCAATGAGAGCACGTAAAGGATACAGAATGAATAACAATTTTATTTCCATTACAGACAGGAAAATCCTGACGTACATTTTAAATATAATAAGGAAGAGCCTGATTATAAAACCGCAGTACACATAGCACTGCAAATACTCACGAGAAGGCAGCAAATACATACAAAAAAGAAGTTAAACGCTAAAAATAGAGAAAGGATCATGCTAAGAGACGGCTTCATCGCACGGGTAAATCACGTAGAAGCAATAAAATTACACGAAGCAGGAAGCACTAGATACCATAAGGGTGAATAAAGGCTTGCACTCAAAGCAGCACATTATTCACAAACACTATAGCAAGAACACAGGCCCATATAAATAAATAAACGTATTCCACTCATTTATTCTTCACCGGTAAAAAAATAAAACATTATGTTGACTGTGAATATTCACAGAATAAAAGGAATATTGTTGAATACGCATTTCAATATGCATTTTGTACATAGTTCTTTATATTTATAAGTATATATATATCCACTTCAGGAAACTCCAGGCTAAAACAATAAATAAAATATTAGTTAATATAAAAGGTAGATCGGAGAAAAACTTACACCAACAAAACTCTGTTTAAAGATTAACGGATTTACAAAACTCCCCGAACACAACAAGGTGGTTCAATGACCTCGAGGAAGATGACCCGAAGGAAGAAGAGGACAAAAGGCATCCAAAACAAACCAAGGCGATAAAGACAATATGTAGCGTATATCCCATATTACCGATTCCTAGGAACAAAAAAGGTAAAGTTAGAATTAAATTAATTAACGAAAGGAGAATATATATAAAAAACAGTAAAGAAAGCAATGAATATATATATAAATACAACGCCAATTGGAGGTAAAGTGAATAAAAATAAAAGACAATAAAAGAATACTTACCAACGAATAAAACCATTCAAGGTGTCCATAAAAAAAAAAAAAAAAGGAAAAAAAAATAAAGATATGTAAAATAATAACAACAACAAACATGGTGGAAACAAGGTCACGTGATTGCATAAGTTCGATAGTTACCGAAATTAACACGGAGGGCGTGACAGACAAAAATTCAAACAAAACGCACGATTTAAAAACAAAATAAGCCGCTAGTCAAATGTTTATCCCTATAAAAAGCGGGACAGAAGCGAAAAGCAGGCAGTCGATAAGTGGTCCGGATTCTCTTAAACTAAAAAGAAAATAGTGAAAACAGTGCGCCGAAGAAAATAAAGGGTCTAAAGGCATAAACGCCTTAAGATTCCAACACGGCAGTCGCAAGAGGCGATAATGATGAGTGCGTTCGAAATACACGGAGGGACGGTTAGAAACACGATTGGACCGCATAAAGAACCCACAATAATAAATTCAATAAAAATGGAGGGATTGAAGTATCAGGAGGAATTTGAAATGCTATATAACGAAGAAAAGTGAGTACAAGCACAATAAATAAAATCCATCTTGCAATTCTAAAGTAAATAAATAAAAAAGCCTTCATGACTGCTATATATATATATTAGTAAATTTCGCCGGATAGCAATAAATTTTTAGAATATTATTTAAACAATTAAAAATAAATTCTTCTTTGAATACGTCCTTGGGTCGACGTGTGAATCTTGGCTCGAGACGTTTTCAACGAGGTATAGGTAAACTCTCCGGATAGCGATAAAAATTTAGAATATTATTTAAACAATCAAAAATAAATTCTTCTTTGAATACGTCCTTGGGTCGACGTGTGAATCTTGGCTCGAGACGTTTTCAACGAGGTATAGGTAAACTCTCCGGATAGCAATAAAAATTTAGAGTATTATTTAAACAATTAAAAATAAATTCTTCTTTGAATACGTCCTTGGGTCGACGTGTGAATCTTGGCTCGAGACGTTTTCAACGAGGTATAAGTAAATTCTCCGGATGGCAATGAAAATTCTGAACGTTATATAAACAATCTAAAACAAACTCTTCTTTGAGTAAGCTCTGGATTGACGTGTGAATCTTGGTTCAGAGCGACTTAACGAGGTGCTAACACTTTTATAGGATAGCAGTAATCTTTGAAACATGAGCATACATGAAGGACTAGAGCTGTAAACTTTATTTTTATTCATCATTAACAATTTTGTAAAAATTAAAAATTGCAAGGTGCTTGTACCGCGGATGAAAGAGACTGGATATGACAATGAAATAAGTAATGTATTATATTGCATAGTTATGATATTTAATGATGTTTTTGTAAATATTAATATATATAAAATAAAATAAGTTGTGCTGACATTCTATATGTACTTATTTATACCCATCCCAGGAGAATCTAAGGAAAGTAAACATCACATTCACAGCCAGAACTCACTATAAGTATAAGACTGTGGCACATCATTCGATATAGAATATAATAAATTCACACTTAGACCCTGAGATCAATAAAATATTTTAATTTATTAATTCAATTTTTGGTCATTAACCAATATAGAAGAAGTCACAGCATTATTTTGGCGCCCAACTGGTAAGGGCTTATCGTTGGCCAAGATTTATTTTGGCGCCCGACCTGCTAGGCTTATCGTTGGTCAAGATCAATCTTAATTTGGCATTCAACGATAAAAAGGCTGTGTGAATTTACTTTCCTTATAACGCCATAAGCACACAATATTCTCCTATTGGGACAGGGTGAATAAGAGATAGAATAAAACAAAAATAAAATATGGCTGAAGAAAACAACAAAAATAAAGGCGAAAAACCTGAAAAGATTGAAGATAAGGAAACAAGACCACAGTTTACCAGATACAGAGATAATTCCTGCAGCAACCGTTCAACCTCTAGCTCAGAATCAGAGAAACACGAGTTGGAAGGTGATCAATTGGAAGAACCGATCGTTGGAAGTACATCTCTCAAGAGAACAACCGAAAAATCATCGGAAGATAAAATGGATAATTTGCTTCAAGTCCTATTACAAATGAAAGCAGACAATGAAAATTTGAGAGAAGAAATAAAATCAAACAATGAAAATTTGAAAGAAGAAATAAAATCAAACAATGAAAATTTGAAAGAAGAAATGAAAACAAACAATGAAAATCTAAACAGAATCAATCAAAAGATTGACAAGGCATTTCAAGATCTTAGATCGGAGACATTACAATTAAATGCCAATTTAGAAAAGAAATTAACACAATCCGTATCACTTCTAACGAACCAAATAAACAATAATGCAGGAAAATGTGAGAATGGATACAAGTTCCTAATAAACGAGATAAACGAGAGAGCAGATAAGACGAAGGTACGATTTGAAAAGGTAGAAGGAAAAGTAGAATCTTTAGAAAATAAAATAATAGACATCAAGATTACGAACAACGAAGAATTAAGACAACTCTCAAATGAAGTTGAAAATTGTAAAATAAAATATGGAACATGTACGGACACGATGCTAAGGTTGCAAAATAGGACAGTGACATTTGAGACTACCCTCCAAGTATTAGAGGACAAAGTAAGGCACGGGGTTAACATACCTAGCGCACCTTTGCCTCATATAATAGGTAGTGCAGAAAATATACCAAAGTTTACAGGAAACAATAAGGACAATCCCATGGCATTTTTAAGAACAATTAAAACCTACATGAGGGGAATAACAGATGAAATGTCTAAACTACATTTTATAAGAGGTTGTCTTAAGGACTACAGTCTGCTGTGGTATGATACGATTATAGATGAGTTAACAACGTATCGAGAATTTGAAATACGATTCATCAGGCAATACTGGGGACAAAATGCACAACGAAGAATACGACACGACTTGGTATTTGGAAAATACAGACCAGGTTCTTCAAGGGAAAACTATGTGATAAGAAAATACTCCTTCATAAAATATATACTCCCAGTCATAGAAGAAAGCGACGTCGTATCGCAACTAGCTGCGCACTTCGATAATGATATTGTACAGGCCGTAGCACTACAAGGCATAGAAACCATTGAGGGATTACTGGACTTAGTTAAAAGATTGGATGACGTCGACGAAAAAGGGAACACCTCCAATAGAGGAAACTGCAACACTAACCCAAACAATTATTCCAGAAACAGAAACAATAACAACAATAATGAAGGGAACAGATTTTACAGACAGTATAATGAAGGGAACAGATTTTACAGACAGAATAATGAAGGGAACAGATTTTACAGACAAGATAAATTAGAGAATCAATTCTACAGAAACAGACCAGAGTACCAAGAAAACAACTACAATAAAAATAGGCAAGATAACAAGGAGTATGGAAATCAGTCATACAACGAGAAAAGGGAGATTCAACCGAGAAGAAACCCAAACCAAACAAATAAAAGGGAGGAAAGGATTCCAGAGAGAGATAGAAGAATCAACAACGTACAACTAGAATGGGACGACAAAGAGTTAAATCCCAAGGAAAAGGATGAATCTAGGGGTGCAATACCTAAAGATTCAAGATATAAAACCAGCGAGAGAGAATGGGAAAATAAATCACAAGCAGGAGCGACTGCAACAAATTTTTAGAGAGGCCAGTCAAAAAGAACACAAAAATGCAAAATATATATCAATACGAAGATCTGATGAAAATAACCACTGAATTACCACACATACCGATCAAAATTGGGGAGGAAAAGATAGAAGCACTACTAGATAGTGGATCACAATTATCACTACTCGACTACAGCGTCATAAATGAAAAATTAGAGAAACAAGGACGATATATTCCTATAAAGAAGATTAATTTAGTAACAGCAAATAAAAAACCCTTGATAACCGTTGATAAAGTTTTCTGCATTAATGTTAAAATAAATGGTTTAAACCTACTGACAGAATTTGTAGTAGTAAATAACTTGAATAGCAATTGCATATTGGGAATGGACTTTTTAAGTCAATACAGTACGAAACTGGATATGAAGGATAAAACTTTTCACATAAAGAATATGATAATTCCATGGAGCGAAGAAGCACCGGAAAAAGAAATTTTAATTAATAATTTATATGTAGAAGAAAGAGAAAAGGAACTCACGCAAGAAATGATTAATAATTCATATGACAATAAATGTACGCATCTCGTGAAGCATCCAGAGAATAAGGACTTCACATCAAAGGGGAATGGTACAAGTATAAATTGCAATGAAAAATATAAAAATCATGTGAGCAATCTTTTAAGTAAGCACAAGAGACTGCTTGACGACAGTCCTGGCTTAGCAAGAAGTTACGAGCATAAGCTCGAGGTAAATGAAAAGAAACCCTTCTATGTAAAAACATATCCAATTCCCAATAAGTATAAGGAGCAAGTGAAGTTAGAAATTAAAGAAATGCTGAAGAATAATGTAATAGAAAAGGCAGAGTCAAACTTTATCAGTCCAATAGTCGTTGTAGTAAAGAAGAGTACGGAAGATTCAAAGGAAACAAAATTAAGATTATGCTTGGACGCGAGAAATATTAATTCCCTCACAACCCCTAATTTTGAAGCTCCCCAGAGCATGGAAACACTATTAGCAAAGTGCACAGAGGCACAGTGGTTTACAAAAATTGATTTAAAAAGTTCCTTTTGGCTGGTACCATTACATAAAGATTCTAGAAAATATTGTTCTTTTATATTCAACTCAACAGTGTACTCGTTCAAAGTCGTTCCGTTTGGAATATCCACAGCTACAGCAGCTTTAGTAAGAGCTATGCAAAAGATATTGGATCCACACGAAGAATATGTCTCACATTATGTCGATGACATATTAATTTTCAACAAGGACATTGATAGTCACAGAATATCAGTGGAAAAGGTCATGAAGACATTAGCCGACAATAATCTGAAGATTAATCTAGAAAAATGTGAATTTTTCAAGAATAGCGTAACGTATCTAGGATATGTCATTGATGGGAAGACGATAACCATAGAAAAGGAAAAATTAAAAGCAATAAGGGAATACCCAAAACCAAAGAACATAAGGATGTTAAGAGGTTTCCTAGGTATGATAAATTACTATAAACACTTTATACCAAAAATATCAGATCAGACATGTATGCTATTCAAGATGATAAAGAAAGGAGTTAAATTCAAATGGACTCCAGAAAGGATGAAAGCGTTTGAAGACATAAAGAAAAATTTCTGTGAAGCTTTGACGGTCAATCTACCAGATTTCAACAAAGAATTTATAGTAAGATGTGATGCATCCAGCAATGCAATAGCAGCAGAGCTATTACAAATTAAAGATGGGATAGAAACGCCTATATGTTTCATATCAAGAATACTAAAGGACTACGAGAGGAACTATTCGATCTCAGAACGAGAACTCCTATCAGTGGTACATGGATTATCAAAACTTAAATACTACCTACATGGGAATACCTTTCTAGTCGAAACAGATCATTTGTCTTTAATTTTTCTAATGAAAACACGCTTTAACAATTCAAGAATATATAGATGGTCACTCCAATTATCAGAATTCACGTTTAGGATAAAACACAGAAAGGGATCCGACAATGTCGTAGCAGACGCCTTAAGCAGAGCACAAGGAGGAAGCAAACAAAGACAGGCGTATCAAATAAATAATTACAATATAGAGAACGCTCCAGAATTGTACAGTAGAGAGAGCATTCTAGAGAGTCAGAATAAAGAAGAGATAAGAGAAATAAGAGAAAAGGTGCAAAGGATAAGAAATTACAAAGGCTTCAATGTAATGAATAATGTCATACATAAAAGGATAGGAAATAAAAACCTAATAGTACTAGATAAAGATCTAGCAATAAAAATAATCAGAGACATCCATACGAGATTAGGCCATCCTGGAAATAGGAAAACATTCCTTGTTTTCAGGGAGGAATTTTACACATTGAAAGACAAAAATTTAACGGCGATAGAAAATAAGAAATGTAAGCAATGTCTGTTGGGAAAATACAAAAATCGTACAAACCAAAATATAATACACAGTATAAGGGTAGAGAACAAACTGGATTTGGTGGCAGCAGATTTTCTTGGTAACCTAATACCAGGGGAAAGGGGTCACTGTAACATTTTCGTCATGGTGGACATCTTCACCAAGTATGTCAGATTGTACTCGACGAAGAGATATAATACACAAACCGCTATAAATTGTATTAATCGGTTCATCAACGAACATGGGAGGATAAGAAAACTGTTGGTAGACAACGCGTCTTATTTCAACAATGAAAGATTCAAACACGAACTAAATGAAATAGGTACGGAGGTGATATTCACAAGTATTAGACATCCACAGGCGAATCCCAGTGAAAGATACATACAGGAAGTAACCAGACACTTAAGGATGTTAACCCACGAGAGACACAACGCGTGGGTACAACATTTAGAAGAAGTGGAAAACAATATGAATTTCACACCAAGCGTAACAACGAATGTAAGCCCATATACACTAATGTACGGCAAACGACCACCGAGGCCATGGTGCCGAGAGACTCCTATAATAGAAAACATCGAAGAACTCACGGATCAAGCTAGGGCTCAACAGAGAAACATAGCGGAAAATTACACGAGGAAGGAGAATGAGAAAATAAAATTAAACAAGACGTACCAGATAGGAGACCTAGTGGTAGTAAAAAGCTATCGTCTAGGAAGAAGACACCTAAACAAGTGCGCAAAACTAGACCTTCCATACGTGGGACCATATAGAATAAACAGAGTATTAAGTGACGTAACTTACGAATTGAGGGAAGTGAACAGTGAAGAAGTGAAAGGAAAATATCACATTTCAATGTTATACGATTACGACGAGGAATAAAAAAATTTACATAAGGATATGTAAATAGAAATGACAAAAATAAAAAGGGACAGTTCCCAAAATTATATCATTTAAGTTAGATAAATAAGGCATTAAAGTAAAAAGGGATAGCTCCCATGAACACATTACTTAAGTTATGTAAATAGGTATTAAGGATTATATTATTTAAGCTATACAAATAAATACTAAGGAAATAAAAAGGGATAGCTCCCAAAAACTACATTACTTAAGTTGTATATAAATAAATATTAAGGAAATAAAAAAAAAAAAAAAAAAAAAAAAAAGGGACAGTTCCCAAGATAATATTATTTAAGTTAGAATAACTAGACTTTAAGAAACAAAAAAGGGATAGTTCCCACACAAGAAAATATAGTAAAATTAGACGTAAGAATATTAGCTAAGTAAATGTTTAGAAAATACCATTAAGTAAAGAAATTGCAATGTGCCCATATTTTTCATAGTCAACTATGGCATATTGACAGTTTCTTAACTTGGGATATGCTGTGGTATTTTCTTGAAAATAAATGAATAAATAAATAAAAGAAACAAACAGATAAAAATCAAGGAAAATAAAATGTCATTATGTTTATTTTAAATAAAAAAATAATTTTTCATATTCAATAGAAATTACAATTTTATATATTTCAATATAATAAATATTTTATTAAATAAAATACAGAATAAACTCACTAATTAAGGTAAATGTACGTAGTTTTAATAATATTTAGTGCTTAATAGAAATTTCGTAGCTATGCAATAGAATATACGAGAATGCAATGTGGGTTGCATACCCGTAAAAAAATAAGAACATTGCCAATCAAACAGAAATGGTATTCAACAATATACATAAAATAATGTAAAAATAAATAAAAACCAACCTCAATGAGAGCACGTAAAGGATACAGAATGAATAACAATTTTATTTCCATTACAGACAGGAAAATCCTGACGTACATTTTAAATATAATAAGGAAGAGCCTGATTATAAAACCGCAGTACACATAGCACTGCAAATACTCACGAGAAGGCAGCAAATACATACAAAAAAGAAGTTAAACGCTAAAAATAGAGAAAGGATCATGCTAAGAGACGGCTTCATCGCACGGGTAAATCACGTAGAAGCAATAAAATTACACGAAGCAGGAAGCACTAGATACCATAAGGGTGAATAAAGGCTTGCACTCAAAGCAGCACATTATTCACAAACACTATAGCAAGAACACAGGCCCATATAAATAAATAAACGTATTCCACTCATTTATTCTTCACCGGTAAAAAAATAAAACATTATGTTGACTGTGAATATTCACAGAATAAAAGGAATATTGTTGAATACGCATTTCAATATGCATTTTGTACATAGTTCTTTATATTTATAAGTATATATATATCCACTTCAGGAAACTCCAGGCTAAAACAATAAATAAAATATTAGTTAATATAAAAGGTAGATCGGAGAAAAACTTACACCAACAAAACTCTGTTTAAAGATTAACGGATTTACAAAACTCCCCGAACACAACAAGGTGGTTCAATGACCTCGAGGAAGATGACCCGAAGGAAGAAGAGGACAAAAGGCATCCAAAACAAACCAAGGCGATAAAGACAATATGTAGCGTATATCCCATATTACCGATTCCTAGGAACAAAAAAGGGAAAGTTAGAATTAAATTAATTAACGAAAGGAGAATATATATAAAAAACAGTAAAGAAAGCAATGAATATATATATAAATACAACGCCAATTGGAGGTAAAGTGAATAAAAATAAAAGACAATAAAAGAATACTTACCAACGAATAAAACCATTCAAGGTGTCCATAAAAAAAAAAAAAAAAAGAAAAAAAAAATAAAGATATGTAAAATAATAACAACAACAAACATGGTGGAAACAAGGTCACGTGATTGCATAAGTTCGATAGTTACCGAAATTAACACGGAGGGCGTGACAGACAAAAATTCAAACAAAACGCACGATTTAAAAACAAAATAAGCCGCTAGTCAAATGTTTATCCCTATAAAAAGCGGGACAGAAGCGAAAAGCAGGCAGTCGATAAGTGGTCCGGATTCTCTTAAACTAAAAAGAAAATAGTGAAAACAGTGCGCCGAAGAAAATAAAGGGTCTAAAGGCATAAACGCCTTAAGATTCCAACACGGCAGTCGCAAGAGGCGATAATGATAAGTGCGTTCGAAATACACGGAGGGACGGTTAGAAACACGATTGGACCGCATAAAGAACCCACAATAATAAATTCAATAAAAATGGAGGGATTGAAGTATCAGGAGGAATTTGAAATGCTATATAACGAAGAAAAGTGAGTACAAGCACAATAAATAAAATCCATCTTGCAATTCTAAAGTAAATAAATAAAAAAGCCTTCATGACTGCTATATATATATATTAGTAAATTTCGCCGGATAGCAATAAATTTTTAGAATATTATTTAAACAATTAAAAATAAATTCTTCTTTGAATACGTCCTTGGGTCGACGTGTGAATCTTGGCTCGAGACGTTTTCAACGAGGTATAGGTAAACTCTCCGGATAGCGATAAAAATTTAGAATATTATTTAAACAATCAAAAATAAATTCTTCTTTGAATACGTCCTTGGGTCGACGTGTGAATCTTGGCTCGAGACGTTTTCAACGAGGTATAGGTAAACTCTCCGGATAGCAATAAAAATTTAGAGTATTATTTAAACAATTAAAAATAAATTCTTCTTTGAATACGTCCTTGGGTCGACGTGTGAATCTTGGCTCGAGACGTTTTCAACGAGGTATAAGTAAATTCTCCGGATGGCAATGAAAATTCTGAACGTTATATAAACAATCTAAAACAAACTCTTCTTTGAGTAAGCTCTGGATTGACGTGTGAATCTTGGTTCAGAGCGACTTAACGAGGTGCTAACACTTTTATAGGATAGCAGTAATCTTTGAAACATGAGCATACATGAAGGACTAGAGCAGTAAACTTTATTTTTATTCATCATTAACAATTTTGTAAAAATTAAAAATTGCAAGGTGCTTGTACCGCGGATGAAAGAGACTGGATATGACAATGAAATAAGTAATGTATTATATTGCATAGTTATGATATTTAATGATGTTTTTGTAAATATTAATATATATAAAATAAAATAAGTTGTGCTGACATTCTATATGTACTTATTTATACCCATCCCAGGAGAATCTAAGGAAAGTAAACATCACATTCACAGCCAGAACTCACTATAAGTATAAGACTGTGGCACATCATTCGATATAGAATATAATAAATTCACACTTAGACCCTGAGATCAATAAAATATTTTAATTTATTAATTCAATTTTTGGTCATTAACCAATATAGAAGAAGTCACAGCAATATGTAATAAGGCCAGGATGAAAAAATAAGTTTATCTTTATTTTAATGTATATTGTACTGGATTCAACATTTGATATAATTATATCAAGTACATTGTTGTAACTGAAACAAATTCACCTAAATATTAGCACTAAGAGGGGCGTTTACTAACAAATAGAACCTTATGCAACTTATATTACTCGCGGGACGTGTAGACGCAAGGGGGTGTGAGTAGGTGGAGGTAGACGATATTCGGTTCTGTCACAGCGCTTCGGTTTTATTCACAGATTCTGTCATAGATAAAGGAATACTATAGATGGGAAACAAAATGTATGAAGAAGGAGTACTTACGGAACTGTTGATGTTGTTGATGTTTTATAATAAGCCAATTTTCGCTTGCCCATAACTTATATTATTATACACTCGAATATTATAGGTATATACGACATTTCTTTTTAATTACAAACTGTCACTCTGACTTAAGTCTGGAATAACCGACCGATTCCGATAGATTTTCGTCTTCGCTAGGACCGGTAGAGATACCGTAAAGTGGGAATAGACGACGCAATAGCTTGGAAAAATTAAATGTGTGTGACAATGTTTACTATTTAATGTTTTTTATCTTCAAAAATAATTACAGAAAGTTTTTTTTTTATATCGTTCATCAAATGTGCAGCTGGTGCGTGGAGGTTGTTCTTTTCTTTTGTGTATCAGCTTTAGTTAGTAGACATTAATTTAATTCATGCATTTTTGTCGTTATTTATATGACAAAAAGCTTTTTTAAGAAAACAAATTAGTACAAAAACTGACCTTGACATTATAAATTGATGCCTTTTGCATCACTAACCGAAATTTGAGATTCTAAAATTACAAAATAAATTCAAAAAACGCGAAACGGCGTTTTCCATAGGTAAACGCCTCTCTTAAGGTTAAACACATTATAAATACTTCCTTCCTATCCTATATTTAATGATATTGTGCTACAGTTCAAGCCAGTGTCGTGTTCTACATTAACAATTTTGAATATTGATATAATTCCGGGTTAATTGCAAATAAATGCATAACCTCCATCAGAGTAAATAGGTTATGTTGCTCGTATGTTGAAATAATATCTTGTTGGATGCAATTATATGCTCCAGACTTCAATCTTTGGATTATTATAAACAGGTAAACAGGTAAAAGAAGAGGCTTATTAGGCACTGATGGATGTTACAGTCGGTAAACCCACACTAAATTCGGTTAAATCCTACTAAAATCCTCTCCATAGATTCCCATTATTACACCAAAATTTGTGAATCCATCGAATATCCAGAAACATCCTAACTATTTGTATCGAGTTGTCTATCATACACTCTCAACTCAACCATAACATGCACGCTCCACTGAACCGCAACACTAAACACAAAATAAACCACCCCTCTGCCAGCACACGCCATTGTGTTTCAAGTTATTGCAGCAGTAGACGACGAGGCGGGTACGATTCAGAAACCAAGAAGGTATCAACGCCAACCGTGGAATCCTACGACTTCGGTTTGTACTACATATTGCTGTAGACTCAATAATTTCAATAAATGCTAGTAAATGACAAAATCATTATATTCTACCTATAAGCTTATTCCTTAACAGCATAGTATTTTGAAAGTTCTTATGAGGTCTTGTAGTGATTTTTTTTGCGTCTTCTATTCTGGTATACCTCTTATTTAGTTTTTTGTTTGGCATAAGCTTAAAAAAATAAACCAAAGATGTAAATCTCATGTAGAAATTATATTCATATCTTATGAGAAAGTCAAACATTAATAACATTATTATATTGTATCTATTTCCATTTTTGTATTACAAATAATGAGGAAAGAAAACATTGTCATCTTCAGTAGCACTGATTAAAAAAGTGTTGTTCTGTATACGCTACGGTCTATAGACAACGCGGTTTTTAATCAGTGCTACTGAAGATGACAACATAGTTGTCGAAATACGTATTTAGTGGTTATGTTCGTCTTCACAGCCTTGTCATTTTCATAGGAAATTGGGGATCATGAATCATTGAATATATGTATATCATTTTTACAGCTAATCTTGTTTCTTCTTGGTATACAGCACGTGTCAATTTTCATTAGCCATAGGCGATTAATTCATGCAATACGTGACAACATGGCACCCCACCTTTCCTCTTCAATGCGAGCGCGAGACCGATACAAGCTTAAGTTAGTAAGTTAGCAGTAGCTGTTGGACTATTGACTAGGGTGTTTGTACTGCGCTCAGAAATAATATTTACGCATTACAAGGATTTTTCTTTTTCCTTTCATTAAATGCAGAGAATTATTAAGCTGCGTTCACGCTGCATGTCACAAACAAAAGCGTAATTCTAATAAAATTAAAAATAAGGTAAATAAAAAAGGATACTGAAAATAATAATAAACTACTAGATCGCGGCGGTCATTTGATGATGACGGCTTTTATTGCATACTAGATCGCAACGTGTTCGCAGCTAAACATTTAATGTAGAAGTGGGAAGATCGAGAAAGTCGTTGTGATGTCGATTGTTGTCGAGATTGGTGACGGATAGTAGGGGTGACACACGTTGCCACATATTATTTGTATACGTATAAATCGCATGTAAACATTGAAACCATATACCTAATGAAAATTGACACATACGGTATAAGCAATATTAATATTTTATTTTGAAGAACAAACTTGACCAAACAATATAATACACGTTCAGTATTTTTGGCTTGCATTTCAGTACTCTATGGAATAATAAACATTGATGAAGTTATTCTAAACGAATCCCTAATTTTCTTTCGATATCTTTTTTCATTAAATTAAAAATTAATGATTATTTCCCTTTGCTTGTATTCATTTGCCAGCCCAGTGTATAACGGAACTGCAAAGATAATTAAAGGCGTTATCGAAAGTGCAACTTAATGAAACCGAAATTATAATATTTACTTACCTCGAGCGACTCTCATTTACAATTCAAATTCCAGATTCCTTGAGAATTACCGAAAAGAAAGAAAGATTTAAATGGCGTAATACCAAGAAAAAAATCAAATTATTAATGCCAGATATTTTAATGGGCATATTCATTAATTATATTTTTATTTGAAGAATAGAGATTTCTTATTTCATCCATATGGAAATTAAAACGTATTAAATTAATTTAGATGTAATTACAGTAATTATATCTAATACGGTAGAGACTTGTTTCTTGCATGTACATATAATGCTCACTTAAACGTAATGATCCTCCTTTTATTTGACTTTTATGTGAGCACATCTCTCCACTGGATAGATAATTTAATATTTCTCGAGTAATAAATCTCTTGCTTTAATGGAACATTTAAATGTCTTATCATGATTAATTAGTTTTTAAACGGGAAGGTATCGTTGCTTCCGGTGAATTAATGTATATGGTATTAATGTTCTCTCTATATTTTAAGATAACGAAGATGGTTTTTTTTGTTAAACTTTTTTGGGATAGCGTTATTAACGGATACATTTTACATGGAATGATTTACCAGATTACCAGGATATGTTTTTAATTTTTAATTGTACAGGAAAACATTCGAATAGAGTTGAAATTTTAGTACATCTTTAACTGTTTTTATTTGAATAGGTTGTACGAAAAACATACGAAAGATTTTCCTGGAAAATATGTTTGCAGAGACTTCTGTCTGACTTCTGTATTATTGACGACATCTAATTAAAGATGTTTTTTATAGTCTATTACAAAGTTTTAAATATAATTCTTAATTCTTTGAATGTATTCTATTATTAATAAAGTTATAGAAAATAATTAAGTTATTAGCCATGGTGGCAAATACTAATAGTAAATTAATATAAACACTTTATACCAGGAAAAGTTTTTACCTTTGTAATGAAATTACAAATTCTTACTTGTAAGGCATTCTAATTATGATATGCTTTGCAGTCATAATTAAATTAAAAAAAAACTAATTAATATTATTTAATATTTTGCAATTAATTTATCTAAAGAGTAATCTAATTATTATTTGGGCAATACAAATACTATAAAAAACAATGCAAATGGAAAAAGTAACTATGTATGGCATTTCATTGCTTCAGGCTGGTTTTCAATTACTTTTGGATTGCAAAGTAATTTAAATAATAATGTAATTACTAAATTAATGCATTATTTGCCCAGCTCTGATAGGAGCTGATCAAAAATGCTTGCAATAATTGTAATTTTTTTTTTGATATTTCCTGAATAATTCAATATTATATTGACGTTAATTCGAGCAAACAAATGAGTAATTTAGAAGAAACAAGTAAAATTGTGTAAAGCTGTCATAAAATACTTTCCTTACTTTTCTTTTGTTTTTGTAGTCAAAAGAGAAGAATTATTAACATTGTAACGTGGTGGCGTTGTGATCTGTGGTGTGTTGTTAGCTCATTCATTAGCGTGTGCTTAATAAAACCTCTTTGAAAATAGCTAAGATGCTCCCAAATATTTCAGACGCTCCACTCCCCCCGCGGCTATAGCTTCTAATAATACGAGATAACCTAGCAACTTTCACGTTTCCCGAAGTGCAAGCGATTATCAAGTATTAATTAGCGGTGAATGTGAAAATCGGGAAAACTATTTTAGCTTTTGTCGTGTAGCTCAATTGGAGATTTTTTTTTCAGGTAAATTATACGATTATTATACTCCGCATTCTGCGTATTTGTTTTTCCTAAATAAGAATTAAACGCCAGTATTGATTGACGTCATAGCTAATTAACGAATTTACTGACATCAGTGATACCAATGACGTTCAGAGAAATAATAACGTTGTGAATGTCGCTGTTTCTACAAGTTTTATTCAATATCACGTGCAGGATCGTTTGTTATGGATGATGAAGTCGCGCGGATTACTTAACAGGTCATTAGCGACAGCTGATTTGGTGCGGAGAAAGAACTGTATAAAACAGGCCAGAAGGCAGCATTTAAGGCTCCAGGTGGACCATGAAGCAAGCTAGGAAGCAGCATTTCAAGTTGATTTGATGCGGAGAACGCAAATCCATAGGGACAGCATTCGTATCGGGGAATTATTTTAACCAACAGGTCATTAACGACAGCTGATTAGGTGCGGAGAAAGAACTGTAAAGCAGGCCACAAGGCAGCATTTAAAGCTCCAGGTTGCCCATGAACTAGCCTAGGAAACATATTTAATCTCAAGGAACACAATATACATTAAACATTTTACATATTTTAAAGTCGCATACTTACAGCACATTACTCTAGTATTCAAATGCTGAAATTATTATGACAAATTAGATAATCATATTTGTAAAACATTAATAAACGGAACAGACCAAGGAACATACCGAGAACATACAACCGAGAAGAAGTACAAATAAACATCATTACTCCAGGAGAATGGGAAAGGAATGTAAGAGACTTATATGAGACACGAGCATGTGACAATGAAGATAATGAGGGCAACACCTGCACAGAACAACTTTTGAAAAAGGATACCAATCTATAAGAAGGGGAAAAAGAACGACCTGGAAAATTACTGATTACTGATATCTTTACTAGCCCGCATAAGCTAGCGTTCACAAAAATTATAACTACAAAAATAACGAACAAGATAGAAATAAGCGAAGAAGAACAAGGCTTCAGACAGAATAGATCGACAGTGGACGCAATCTTCGTCCGCAGACAAGTGATTGAAAAATCTCACGAATATAAAAAAAAACTTTTGTTTCTCCGCCTAATAAATCTCAGGAAAGCGTTCGACAGAGATATAGATAGATCATAGATATACTCCAGGAAAACAGGGTACCCCTACCTTACATTAACGTAAGAAAAGAGCTTAATAAAAATAACACAACAAAGATCAAAACATCACAGTGATTTACAGAACAAGTACCATTACTATATGGAATCCGCCAGGGCGATAGTTTGAGCCCAATCTTGTTCTACTCCATTATGGATAAAATAATTAATAGTGTAGAAGTTGATGGAGGATACAGAATGGGACAAGAATCGATAAAGATCTGAAAATCTGAAAATTCAAGATGTCGTGCAGTTTACAAGATCGAGACGACGATATTGGAAAGACCGCGTCGACAGAATGACAGAGGATCGATGGGCAAAATAGGCAAAGGATGAAAAGCCGAGTTTAAGGAAACCCCCCGTCGGCCTCTCAAAAGAAAGTCTTAAGAAAAGAAAAAAAAAGAAAAAGAAGTTAATAACTGTAACTTCGCCATTTCTACACACGAACAAACAAAGTTTGTTACTACATGACTTAATTAGCATTATTTATTTGTATTTTTCGGACATTTTGATCTGAAGTGATATCATGAGAATTTTACATGTGAAAGAAAAGTTACAATCACACGGTATAGTAATCGGAATAAATAATATTTTTCATTTATTACATTGCTTCAATTTTCATATAATATGCGCATAATTATCTTTAAAGAAGGCGCTGCGCAGCTTATAAATAATTCAGTTTTAACATAATACATTCCAAAAACATAAAGCACCATATTTCATGTCGTAATTGCGCTCATTTCACTTCACTAGATTTAATTAGCCTCGCTCGAACGTCTCCCATGAATTATTCACTCCAAGTGTATCCAAAACAAGCAGAAACAACGGAAAATCGCCCGCAAAAAAAATCACTTTCGATTCCGAAGTGAAATCAGTCGGGAAAAATCGCGCGGGTCTCCTTCTGGTCGACGAAACGAATGTTGTAACTTTTGCTTTTGAAATTACTCTCCGCGAAACTCGAATGATGAATGTTGTGCACGCACCTATCGGCCGATGATCGAACGATTCGCGTTCAACCGAAAAACAAAAGAAAGTTTATATACACACGCGGGCGCTCTCTGATTTAATGACCAAAGAAAGCGATTATAAACGTGGAATTTAACGGTCAATTTGTTCGGTTATTTCAATGCTGACGGTATGGCACATGTGAACTATTACACGTTTGTGTTCGGCGCGAAACATATTAATGTCGGTGAATGTTTCTTTCTTCTCTTTTCGTTTTGCTTTCACTGATGACGCGGAGCGATGAATTGTCTCTTTGACTTCGATATGATATGAGAAATGGACGAAGTAGTGACGCAGAGATAAAAGAAGTCGTAAACTTAAAGAAAGAAAAGGTCGTTACTCATCTGCCGCTTAACGTGTGATTTGTCAGCTGTCAAGATCTGCCAAAAATAACTCTCAACTTGAGTGATCAGTTAAATATTTATAATTATGCTTTGAAGAATCCATCTTGACCTATCTTTTTAAAGGAACCACCTTTAAAATGCAATTAAAATGCCCCAAAGTTGGGCGACATAATGAACAGGAACCCCTATATCTAAATTAATATAATGTAAAAAATGTAACGTTTACTTAGAGAAATAAAATGTAAAATTGTTTTGCCAGCTCAGCTCAGGGCATTCGGATTACTAGAAATGATTAATTAAAAGGTTCCTAAACATTAATTGATTTCAAAAAGAAAAATGCCATTTAAAACTTTAAATAATACTTATATTCAAAATAAATGAATTTTATATATACATATTATGTATATTATTCGTTATGTTAAAACGTAAACAATAAAGGCAAGAATTTACGACGTACGCTACATACAAGATTTATGTATGATTATATAAATATACCACGATGCAAATACAGATCAAGTTACATTATCCTTTATAGTACTGAGACGATGTTTATTTAACATTCACATTTACTTATTTCGTCTCTATTTGAAATTTACTTTACAATCTTTAATTCTTTATTATCAAATATACATTCATTTACAATAATCGTTTAAAAAATACCTTATAATAATGCTTCTTTATTCTTTCTTCGAGCGCTGTTTATCATCAGCGAAATCTTCTTTGTTCTACGTTGTCTTCAACGAAATTTCCTTTGTGGTCACGATCCAGACGTGACGAATCAGCTTGTTCTGCTAAGTGGAGCACAATATCTTTATTATAATAATATAACACTTTGCACATTTACTATATATGTGCCACTTTAATCACTTTTTTACTACATTTTCAAAAATAACAACAATTCTTATGATTGTTACCGACTATCCCAGTAGTCTATTATTTATTTAAATTATATTAACAATGATTCTTATGATCATTGCCGACTATCCCAGTAGTCTAATGGAGTTCGGCTCTCGACACGACGTTTAACTCGTCTAACCTTCGACTCCTGACTTTTGAACGCGTATTTTCTTTTTATATGAGAATGTCTGTGAATCCCCGCTTTCTACATAGTCCGGATGTTTCCATTCACGTTTCACATGCACACATTCTTTTAGCTGTGAGAATGTTTATCAGCGTTTATCGCATTAATGTAAACTTTGGCGCCAGAATTCTTATTCATAAATACAAACTACATTTATGACTAATTGCAATTTAATATTACCATAATACATTCATTGATTTTAAAAACTTTTTTTAAAAATATTAATAAAAAAATATGCATAATTAAATTCTTTAAAATAATAAAATTATAAAATTAATATATGGAAATGGGCTGTACCATAACATCTTTAGATATGTTATTTCCAATTTTATCCAGTCTGGTAACACCCGCTATTCTTCTTAAAATTCTCATTTTGGCTGCCGTTATTCTTGATTTCATGCTCTTAGTCAGTAGTCAGTACCCATGACTCGCTGCCATAGCATATAGCAGAAAGAATATTGTCTGGTAAATCTTTGTTTTTGTTTCCCTGCTGACCTCTCTCTTACATAAAAAAATGAGGTGTTTCCACCACACTACTTTCTTATACATATCAGCGTTTCAAATTATAAAATTTTCAGAATTTTTTTTGTACAAAAATTATTCAAAATCCTGTTCTAAGTACTTCTATTCTCTTAATAAATTTCTATAGAATGCATACTTTGCAAGATATTCGAAAAAAAGTGCTACTCGCTAAGAGTAAAAGTAATACCTCCGGTCCGAATTTTGAAATTTCATGTATACAAAAAACATTGCAAATCCAGCTATAAATATTTTTGTACTCTTGACAAATATATATAAAATGCATAATTTACGACATATTTGCAAAAAATCGTTATTCGACAAGAATAAAAGTGTTACTTCCGGTCCGAATTTGAAATTTTTTTTATACAAAATGTATTGAAAATTAAGTTCTAAATGCTTTAATACTCGTAACGTACCTGTCTAAAAAGCATAACTTACAAAATATTCCCAAAAAACTGATTTTCGATAAGAGTAAAAGACCTATTTCCGGTAGGAATTTCGAAAAACTTTTTAAATAAAATTCTTCTCAAATTTAATTTTGAGTATATTTGAATTCTTTATAAATTTGTTTAAACTTAGTAATTGGCGAAATATTGGCAAAATTCAATTTTTTCACTGAAATAAACTATTACTTCCGGTCTACCGATTTTACTGAAAAACTAATCAGATCTCAAGAGGGAGATTATACACGTAAATACAAAATTTGGAATTGATATCTATAGCGGTTTGGCCGCTATCGTGGTCACACACGTACACGAGGATATCTGCAAAAATCTCGAGGTCGAAAATTTTCGTCATCACAATACTTCCTCATACTACGTATAAGAAAGTAATATGTACTTCAGTGCATAATACAAATCGTTTACCATTTTTATTCTAATATTTACATTTGATTAGATGTTTGGAATATCTTTGAACATTATTAGCAATACATACATATAATGACATGAGCAACAAATGCTTGCTTATAGATAATATATTATTATTACTTGTCTCCTTGGGACCTGTTTACACATTTATAAATGGATATCACCCAGATGCTAGTGTAGAATTACCGAACAGATGCAGTAGCAACAGCGCATTTGCCCGTTTAAGCTATTACAAAAATGCAATGTTGCTACTGCATCTGTTCGGTAATTCTACTACTTTACTTTGCACCGCGCAAACACTGTTGCTTTCTATTTATTGTATAGTTTGTAATAAATAATAAAGCCGAAATAAATTAATAAATAACTGTACCTCTTTTAAATGTATAAAAAGTAATTTAATTTAAATTATGTATTTAAAATTAACAAATAAATTCAAAAATTCTTTCTCACTAATTCAGTATGGACTTCGATTTGGAAGTACCGATTTGATTCGTCAGTAGGTATAGTAGGTTGTTTATCGTCTGCCAATTGAATAGAAAATTTAGTTAATTAAGGTAAATAAGAAGATTTCATTTTTGTTACAGCTGGGCAGTATCTACAGTAATGACAAGACAGAATTCTATCCCATCTCAGGATAACAAATCCCAAATAAGTGCCTTAATACCACTGTGGGACATGTGTAATCACACTAATGGAAATGTGAGTATAAAATTGTACTAATTCACTAACTACTCGTATTATTTTCCAATCAAGTTTAAACATATATAGGTACTAGAGTCACAAATCTTTATATGCATACACATTTATCTGGAATATCACGCGTACAATATTAAATATATAAATTTTAATCTACTTATTTTTCTTTAAATGAAACAAATACTTTATTTTATATGATTATGATCATATAATCTCCATAATCGTATATTTCTTCCAGCTTCCATTAACTTTATAATGGAAAAGGCTTTTTTTCATCTCGAGGGATTGTGAATATTATGAACCCTTGGTTTTAAAAGCCTAATAAATGTTTTTTATACGAAAAAAATGTCTGCACCGAGTAAAAACAAACTAAGGTAACATATTGTAACTTTTTAGTTATTAAACAGATTTTTACCATTATCTACTAAAGAACAAGGACTTACGGCTGAGACATATGACACTCTGCTAGTAGTGATAATAGAGAGAAACTGTACCTTCTTTCGGCTTTTTGTTTTAATTATTTTTTGCAGATAGTACCTACTTTGCTTTTGCAAAAGTGTATGTACTCATTATATATGAAAGACTGGACGGAATAGATTGGACGCAATGTTAAGTATCACTGACATCAGTCAAAATGACATCCATTTTACAAATATACTGACAAGTGTTTCGATGAAATGTGTCCAATCAAAACCGTCAAAAAGTGGAATATTCAAAAGCTTGCGTGACAACTGTACGGAGGCTTATTAGCAACCAAATAACGAAGGAATGTTATTCTGCAAAGCGAAATAGCTATTCTAACTATTTGCTTTCGTCTTCACGTTCAAAAAAGCAAGTTGGGATTTGATGAAAAGGACTACTGGTAAACTAAAGAAATACATAGAATTGATACAGAACCAGTATAAGATACGCCATTAGTGGAATGGAAAACGATTACTGATGTGTTTAAGAAGATAAAAGTATATAAATCTTAATTTATAACTTTTGTATAATTTAAAACGCACATACGTATAAGAAAGTCGTGTAGTGGCCACATCTCATTTTTATTATGTATTTACTTTACTGCTTATGGATCGAAGCCCATCCCTTCTCTTCCTAAATCGATTCTTTTTTAAAAACGCTTTTAATTCAATATTTGGGCTACATTTTATAAGAACACCTAGCGACATTTACATAAATTATATTGAATTTATGTATCCTACTGAAGCATGAAAAATAGTGGCTATTTTAAAAGAATCATTACTTAATTTAATTAATGATATTTATATGTGTTCAGTATTCCGGTCTTGAAAATATGTATTAAACAGAAAATAATATTATCCTTTTATCCTCTTTTAAACTTTTGTTAATCTTTTTAATCCAGATATCCACGGATTATAATCCAGATTTGGACCGTTGCGAGTGTCTAGCTGTCAGGAAATTCACAACCGGAGAACAATTATTCATTTTCTACGGTCCAAGAACTAACCCTGACTTATTTGTGCACAACGGGTAAGGTATCTACGCAATATTGTTGTAATACAAGTCATGGTTTGTCCTGAATGCATCCTCAGCACAGGAAATATAATGTTTTTATTTTCCCTGTTTTAGATTCGTCTATGAGGAAAACCAACATGATTATTACTCATTAAATTTAGGTATTAGCCAATCAGATGTCCTAAGAGAGAAACGATTAAATCTTCTGTCAAGACTGAATATAGATAACGCCGTTTTTAAACTTAGAAACGACTCGCCGCCCATTGATGGTCAGCTTTTAGCTTTCTTACGGATATTTAATATGAATGAAGGTATTTTAAAACAAAATTATACATGATGTCCAGAAACTCTCCTGACAAACGAAGACCGGAGATTCCTCAGATAATTTTAAGACAATTTAACCCAATTCACCCTAATCCGAAAATGCTTCCTAAGGGAGCTAGAGCTCTTTGAAGATGGCGCCTTGTAATCAGTTTTTTTTTAATATCTCCCGAGCGCTTCTATTTAGAAAAACAAAAACTGGTATGCTTACTTATCCTCCAGAGATGAATCGATTCCATCAATTGCGAATTTCTAGTACCAGTCATAGGCGTCCGTTTTGGGTAGGTGAACGGTTATTTTAACGCATAACTTTTTTGTCTTTAACATTTAAGCATTTGTGACACTAGATTATTAAATTTTCAGGTATTCTAGTACTAAAAGGTACTCTTACTTTAAGTCGGTAGGATACACCGTTTTCTAGAAAAATCGACTTGAAAATTTTTCGTTTTTTCGTCATTTCATCTTTCGTCATTTCAACTACGCGAACTGACAACAATTTGACAATTAAAAACGTAGGTTTTATTTCTGTTGGCAGTTCAGAGCGAACTAGTGCAAAAAATAATAAATTGAATTTTAATGACGAAAAAACGAAAAATTTTCAAATCGATTTTTCTAGAAAACGGTGTATCCTACCGACTTAAAGTAAGAGTACCTTTTAGTATTAGAATACGTGAAAATTTAATAATCTAGTGTCACAAATGCTTAAAAGTTAAAGACAAAAAAGTTAAAATAACCGTTTACCTACCCAAAACGGACGCCTATGACCTTAGGAAGCATTTTCGGACTAGGGTGAATTGGGTTAAATTGTCTTAAAATTATCTGAGGAATCTCCGGTCTTCGTTTGTCAGGAGAGTTTCTGGACACCTGTATATAAAATTTATTTATATATAAATTTTTAGCTTCAATATATGGATTAACAAGAATTTTTTGACTTTTTCAAAAAAATTTCTTATCTATCCTATCTTAAAGTAGATCGTTTATTACATTTAGAATATTGATTTCTTTTTTTTAGAGCGAAATACCTTGTTTTTTATTTTTGGAGGCTCAAGCATGATTATTTAATTATAATATTAATTATTGGTTTTATTTCAAATTATTTACAACATTAAGGATCCTCGCTAGTGAATCGGAAATGTAATATTGGTTGCATAGCACATAATATAATAAGCCAAGGATTTCCGAGTACCTATCACACATAGGGAATATATAATAAATATTGGAAATAATAACTCAACATTTAAGCGAATAAAAATTCATTTATGATCAAATATTTACACATTTGTAACCGCGGGAAAGATTTTTACCAGAATTTGTTGCCTAATTTTAATTCATTTTATATGCATTTTAAACAAAGTAAAGAATAGTTGAACGAAAAATAAGTGCAGAGCGGGGTAGTTTTTATTCAATTTATAACGTGAACCTAAGCAAACAAATCTCCTCCGAAGGATTTTTGAGGAAACTTGTTTTAAAGATTTTGACATATTAATTAATTTTCTTTAATCCGATAATTTTTTTCTAAATTTGATTATTCAGCGGGGTAGATTACTTAATTCTTCATAAGTTGACGTTGAAAGGTTTTCTCCAAATTTAAAATCAACAAAAATATCGCATCAAAAATCTGCTATTTTTCCATTATTCGCAGATCCACTGTATAGGACCCTTAATAGTTTATTTATTCTCTTTTTGGAACATAACGCGCCATCTAGTGGGCTATCCTTTAGTCGCAGTCGATATTATAGTAGATATCTGTATAATACTTAAGTTCTCGTATTTAGAATTTATCGTTTGGTATTTATATTCTAAATTTATTTGATTAACTTTCAATTCTTTTATCCTCTTAATTTACTCGCGTTTCCCTCGTATTTCAGGTCATACCTTGTGCTTGTGTCCGTACACATGCCTGTCAGCTGCAATTAGTCTTCTACTTTTACTTCTATTTGATTACTGCAAATTAGGATAGCGTCTTTTACTTATGATCTGGATGTGAGTTGTCTTGAATGTGAAAATTGTTGAATATAAACTAGTTGCATCTTATAGGATTGCCAGACTGGGGCGTTTGAGTCTCGATGGTACATGATGATCGTAGTTCAGTGTGTCTTCTAAATCTGAATGTGGGTGATTTTCTATCTTGCCTTAGAATTTTGCTGCGATTTCTCATGTACACTGGAGCTTTTAGGACCCTTTTTAGTGTAATATTCTGTATTTGTTGGAGAGAGCGTATGTGGGTGCATTCAACCATTTCGGTGCTGCTAACGTACGTCATGATGGGACGGATTATTTGTTTGTATATTCTTACTTTGGTGGATGGTGACAGGGTGTTGAATTTGCCTATTAGTGTCCAGAGGCGTTCGCGGACAGATCTTGCCTTCTTGGCGACGTCTTGAAGTGTAGCGGAAACAAGAGTCTTCTACCAAGCGTTACTCCCAGGTACTGAGCTAACGGAGAAAAGGGGATTTCATTATAGAGGATATGCAGATGTCCATCTGCCGGTTTGGGATTTCTTCTGAATATTACGGCTTTGATTTTCTCGCAGTTGATAGTGATTCTCCATGTCTTGCATCGATGATATGTTGTCCAGAGCTATTTGTAAGGTTGTGAAGGCAGTATTTGGGTTGATGGACTGGGTAAGTATGGCGATATCGTCGGCGTAAGTTGCTATAATGGATCTAAAGTTGGTACATCTGCTTTGTTGATTGCGTAAAGTTGAGAGGAGAGATTTGATCCTTGAAGAAGACCAGCTGATAGGACTCTAGATGAGGATAGTATGTCTCTAATTCTTATGCTAAAGTTTCTTCTTTTATGATGGGTATGAAATGTTTTGAGTAGCCGAAAGAGGAGACCCTGATGCCAAACACTATCGAATGCTTTCGAGATATCTAGAAAGTCTGCTGTGGCTGTGTTATTGTTGAAGCCTTCGAATATTTATTTCCGTTACTCTGACCAATTGGGTTGTTGTGGAACAGTGGCGGCTTGTGAGTACGTTTTTTATTTATTTATTATCGATGATATGCTTGGCATTTGGGAGTATACCGATAATAAACGAATCAGTCTTGTCTATGTAATTGCTCCACCTAAATGTACTCATCAGCCGCGACTGTTGTGGAATGACTTTTGCGAAATCCATGCTGCTTGTTGGGAATTATATTGTGTTTTGTGATGTGTTTGTCTATGAGTTGTAGTGTGATTTTTGATTTTATCTGTGATTTTGCTCATGGCGGACAGGAGGCTAATTGGCGTGTAACTTGAAGGGAATGAGTGATCTTTTCCAGGTTTGGGGAACATGATGATAATAGCATTTTTTCCAGGATTTGGGGTAAGTTTCAAGTCTGAGAGTGGAATTAACTATGGCTAGGAGAAACATTATAGCTTTAAATGGGAGGTTTTTAAGCATTGGGTTGCTGATGAAGTCTGGGCCGGGGGCCTTTCTGGGTTTTAGCTGTTTTATTGTGGATCTTAACGTTTGGGGGGATGAAATCATCATGATTTGGAGCTGCAATTAATCAGCTTGTTTTCACTCTTATGTCTCTGAAGAGTACTGTCGTTTAGGATAAAAGACACCATTTCTTTTGCCGCTTATTCTTAATCATTTTTGTTGTTTGATTGATTTTGGTTGCAAGAATAGATGTCATAATCCGAATAAATTAATTAATAGGATTAGCCGAATGTAGTTGGTATCTAATTTTTAATCCGATTTTAGAATCAATATACATTATTAAGTTCTTCTGTCTATACCGCATTGTTTTCCACAACAAAGACTATCAACGTCAATTAGTCCCCAGGTCTCGAACCTGGGACCATTTCTTTTTTTATATACATAAATGATCTTCCTCATCATATCATGTCTTATAAACTTCTACTTAACGATAGTGTGTAATAATATGTTCAAAATAACTCAATGACAGCAGTGTAAACGCAGTTTATTGCAGAATTTTTGTATCTTGCCCAACGGTACTGAAAAAAACTTGTACCGATTTACGTAGAAAAGTTCAGAGAATTTATAGTATTTATCTATCTATGACGAAAACAAGTGATAATCACAAATTTTTGCTGTCAATTTTCTGTGACACATCCAATGAATGTCATTTTCTTTGTGAGTAACTGTTCATCAATTACGCCAGCTGAGAGTCACAAATGAAGATATCAATGTCACTCAAATTTTAAAATGACTATTTATTGCATTGTTTTGTTTATGTACTCACTTATTGTTTTTAGACCAACTGGATCATTGGCTGCAGAGTGAGAAGAGCGAAGACTTAGAATACTCAGATTGCGCTCTGGACACGTTGCTAGAACAGAAAACCTGGAATTTCTTGCAGACCAGAATGAAGCTGCTCCTAGCGGCTTACAAAACAACTTTAAAGGAAGACGAAGAATTCCTCAAAACCTCTCCGACGCAACACGAAGCACTTGCAGTACGCATGGTTGCTTCAGAGAAAAGAATTTTAAATTGTGTTTTGGAATATGCCGAACAATATCTAAAACAATAACTTTACAAAAGGCACTTATTAATTAAATATGGAAATACATATTGCTACTTCATTGTATAAAATTAAGACTATATATTTATTTATCATTATTTAATTTTATTTTGCTCTTTATTTATATTATTAATCATGCTATTAATTTGTTTATAGTTTTATTAACTGGTATATGTATTTATTGTGAAACTAGTAATATCGAATAAACAACTATACACCCATAGTTAGTTATTTTATTTTATTTTATTTAAATACATCCTAATACTCTCTACATATTGATGAGAATATGTACCGTTATATGTAGGGAGCGGACACGAAAAGTTGATGACTCATCGCCCATGGGCGCACTATTGAAATGTTGTATTTTTAAAGAGGTTTTAATTTTATTTATATAATTGCATAAAAAGTGGCTGGTGATCTATACAATACAAAATATTATTTGTTCATTTTGTAGTTCATGTCGAGTAAAAGAGTATTAATATTTACTAGCAATACTTTCTCAAGGTTCTCTTCTGTAAGATTTGTTCTCTTTGAATGAAGTACATCCTTGTAGATAGAAAACGTTCTTTCTACGTCGCAACTGGTTATAAGTGCGTACTGGAAATATTCTTTTATTTCAGCGTATTTAGCAGTTAGATTTTGTCTCTTTGTCCCCATACACAATTGCCGTAATGTTATTGAATCTGGATTTCTATTAAAAACTGCGTCTAACTTTTGCCGAAGGCCACATCCGAAGTCACTTGGAATATTTTTGAGATTATTAATAGCCATATCTAATGTGATTAACCCATCGTTTAATATGGGATTTTGATTTTCAAAATATGTGATTAGTTTAGGCAAATTTCCAAAGTGTTCCTGGAGGAATAACAACTAATTTTTTAGATTTGGGATTTGTATTAGTTCCTTTCATTCAGAAATACTTCGAGCATCGTCATTTAAACATGTAACGAAATTCTCTACATAAAAACTAGTAGCCTCCAACCATGTTCCCCATCTACTTATTACTGGCGAAGGAGGCAGTGACAAAGATGACAGTTTTTCCCTGTGAAGAGCTACTCTCGATGGTGCTTTTCTGAAAACTTCTTTAAAAGCGGATACAAGTCTATCGATTTCAGGTTAGGTGTCTCTGATATATTCACAAATTCTTTGGAGAGCATGTGCTACACAAGTAATATGCAGCATATAAGGATATGTTTCCTTTAATAGTCTGCCTGTTTTTCACATATATGCGGCACTGTCACTAACAAATAGAAATATTTTTTCCCTGTACCTGTCGTCCGAATAAAGCATTTTGTGCAAATTCTCGTCATGGTTTAAACAACTGTTTCGGCAAGAATTTTAGATGCTATTACATATGCGTTATATGGAATAGTTGGATGTAGTAGGTACACCAGCTACAACATTTACCACACAGCGTCCTAATATATCGACTGTTTCGTCGGCATTTATCCATAGGTACTGATTTGAAAGATGTCTTCTAATGCATTCAACTGTTTTCGTGAAGCACTTAGAAACATAATATTTGCGTGAGGTGGATTCATCACGAACATTTTGACCATTTTGATTTTTCAAGAAATGTTTTGAAAGTGGGATTGTCAAGTTTCTTTAATGGGATATTAGCCGCCATTAAAGCTTCACAGAGTTCTTCGTTAGAATTGTCAGCTTCCAACGGGTCCAATTTCTGTGTATGTTTTAGCGATGCTAAGTGACGTTGTACGTGGCCTTTTTCGGCATTCTGTAACGATATTTTACAGACTATGCAATAAATTTCGGAATCACTGACAATGGAGGACATACAATCAGTACGACCCTTAATTCAACTTACCATTGTTTTACGATGCCAATCTCGACGTGCTTCCATATCATAGTAACATAAGCATGTTCTAGATCTAAATAAATGATAACTAAAAATGTATACGTATGTTATTGAAACTTAACAAAATCCAATGCACACTTACGTCGAGATAATTAGGAGAAATAAGTAGAATCAATGAAACGGTATTAAACAAGAACTACTACAAAAATAATTATAATAATTAACAGTAAAAACAATGAAAAGACGAAGCTAACGTATGTATGAATAGGTATATACATATATAACTTTATTTATCATGCGAAATATAAAGTAAATATAATAAATTTTAAAAACCCCTCACACTACTACTACTTACGCCGATGAAGAAACGAATTTTATGAGGAAAGACGACTTTTTTTGCTGTCGTTTTGGGACAACAGATGTTGCAGTTCACCATATGAATACTGCTATCCAGTAAATGCGTGTTATTTACATTATTTCTTTGTTCCGTCGTAATTTAAACCTGGCACGTCCGCTGTCTAATTATATGTGACAAAAAATATTTTTTTTCTGTGACGGGAAAAAAAGTTGACATTTTATCCTTCTTGACAGGTAATAAAATGTCACTTTTTCAACCCGGGCAAAAAGTAAGTACTTTTTCCCGGGGAAAAAAGTGCTCACTTTTTGCCCGCTTAAATTGACAGATATTTGATTATTTTACAGGTTTCCATTAGCAACGCAAGTGTAATGTCACTTGAAATGTCACATCGATTGATTTTCTGACTTTAATATATAGTATTTACGTGTTTTTTTCAATATTAAAACGTCGTTTTTCCCATCACAGAAAAAAATAGTGTATTATACACGGGAAAAAATTAGATTTTAGCTCTCGGTAATTTATCTCCCTCCGCTTCGCGTCGGGAGTAAACCTTACCTCGAGCTAAAATCTAATACTTTTCTCCCTTGTATAATAAATAACTATTATTATCGAAAAGTAGTTTCTCATATATCGCCATCTAGTAGTTGAATAATAAACCCAAAATGATTTCTCAATTTTTAAAATAACACTAAGCATTAATTGTATAATAAATAATTAATATCAATAATAATGAAATAGTGAAATAGAACGGAAAAAAAGTGTTCCTGAAAATTATGTTGTTGGATAGTTTCGGGAATAACAATAGTTCAAAAAGTAAAATTAAGTGGGAATCAATACGTTATAAAGTGTCTGGATTTTGTAGAGACTTCTTAGATTTTGAAGATGTTGTGGTACGCTAAGATAATCGACGCTTTCAACTATACTGGAAGATTTTGAAGCTTTTATATTTCACACCACAATATATGCTTTAAAGCATGTTCAGCTGTTCTTGCAATAGTAGGGCTATTGAAACTAAATGATCCTATTAAGACACACATTTAACCTGACTTTGCTGTGCAGTATACTCAAATATTCCAATAATCTGAATAATTAAAGTGTCTTTATCCAGAAGATACATGTCCAATACCAAAATTTGCCTTATATGTACAAACTACATTTGGGATAATTAAAATAAATGTCAAATTAGTCGAATGGTAATAACTGAGACACAGAATAAGTGGATTAACTGGAAAGCAGTCAAAAGTATATCCAAACACCAATCGATACAGTGTACAAGTCTTAAGTTGTTCAGATATTTAAAATTCCACTTTGTTTGGAAACCACAAACAATAGATTGTACAATTTCTCTAAAAATGCATTCAGTACATCTGTGACAATGAGCGCAAATCGACGTGTTAAACGGATATGCATTTTAAAAAACATGATAAATAAAGACCCGGATATGACAGCAAAATACGTTTTTGACGTAAATGCATTTGCGTAAACCAATCAGAATGATACCATTATTGTCGTCACTGTGTATATGACATTTTAAACAATCATAACAATAAATACACAAAGTATTCGAGAGCTACTGGAACAATGCTCAAAAGAAAATTCATATCCAAAATGTTTTATCTTCTGGATACTAGCGACATCTGTTTATACAACGTTAAAGAAGCTTCAAAGTTGAAGTATTATCCTTTCAAGTTAGATGTCGCTGTAGTAAACAATAAGTTCTATTTCCTTATAGTAGATGTCGCTGATCTACTACCTAGTGCGCGCGACATCTGGTAACAATAGTAAAAGTATCATCTATAGAAGTTACACTATTTCACCATAGATACATTGTGTTAATTCAAATTGTAAGCTTTTGTTTTATATAAATAGAGATCGCTAGAAAGCTTTTTATTTCGATAAAATAAATAATAAAAGAGTAGAAATGTTACTCGATTTATAGAACATAAGTTGCGTTCTGCGATAGTGCGATCAAATTGGACAATCATATCTACCACGCGATAGATATAACTGCCGGCCTCTATTAGTGATACTCAATAAACACATACAAATCAATAACCATAAAATATCATAATAAAAATTTAAACATTTCTGTAAGATTGGTGGTATACACAAAAAATTAATTATTTAATATAATACATATCAAAAACTCTAACAAGCGTTTTAAGTAATATCTATTTTTATCTTATCATCTTGATAAAGAACCTGACACTTCGTGGCTTATCAACGCGAGATGGCTCAAGGTAACGTCAGTGAAAACACGTGGTAAACCTGGATAAACGAACTTCATACGTTCCCGCTAGTGGTTCAATTGTTTTTGACATGTAAACAAATTTCAAATCGCGTCGCCCGTGCTTTATCAAATATTAATTTGGCTGTGAATTTAAAACCAAGCGCATCAAAGAAGCACAAGATGAGCAGTGATTTATTCAAGAAGGAATTGTTATTCAAAATCCTAGTCATTGGTGATTTCGGTGTAGGTAAGTATATTTACGTTAATATTTCTCTTGATCTGATATATAAAAAATAATGTTTGGTTTTAACGATAACCTTGAATTTCATATTAGATTTAGCTTATATATTGTGAGTTTAAATAAAAAGTCTTTTGAAGTGTAAATCTCTAATTGTGCTTAATTAGATAAATATGATGAGGTTACATTGTATATTTATCTAAAATTTATTACCTATTTCAACTTTATATTTCTTTCCTATAAAGATAAGGTCGTTTTTTATTGTTTTTTTTTCTGTTATTACAGGAAAAACTTCAATTATAAGACGTTACGCAGAAGGTATGTTGTTTTCAATTGTTAAATACCCGATATTTTATTTACTATTTGTTTACTATGACCGTAATGATGTTTAAAAAATATGCTTAGGTAGATGCGTAAATTATGACGAATGAGTTGCACTACGATTACACTTACTGCATAATTTTGTTATAAAACTATATTTTTTACATACGTTACATTCAAAAACTTGCGAATTTGTAACAAAACAAACCAAATACGTATTTATAAAATGAAAATTTTATATTTAATTAATGTATACAACATGCTTGTAATTGATTTGATATTTAAATATTTTCATTTTATTAAATCGGCAGCTTGGATAAGTCTTTTTAATTTGTTCTACTCCCAGAGTCGTTCCTAAATATTTAATTTACATAATAACATCATTTTATAATAATTCTTACGCGCCGCGCAGCTATGACATTACCAATATGTTTCGGTTAAAGTTGATTAGTTTATGTCGATAATTTTCAAAATCAAGATTTAAAACTGCGCCTATGAAATTCTAATGTCAAATTTGACAGCTATTTTGAATTCAAGCAGGGGTGGAAATTCTAAAACGTAAAAATCCCTAAAGTGAAATCTGCGGCGGCGTAAACAATTACATACACATTGTATTAATTAATTTATAAAATAGTATATGATCAACAGACTATATCTCCTGTATTAAAAAGACGAATTTAGAAATTATTTTAACGACATGTAGTTATGTTTATTGGGAAGCAATTTTTTTTTTAGAAATATGTAAAAAGAAGATCTTTCCTTACAATATAAGGCGCTTTATATTGCAGTAGTCAAATATTTTTAATTTTACAGCAAAATTTTGCTTACTAAATATCGGAGAATTAAAATATGTTTCTACTTTCTTATAATAACTAAGTAGTTATACATTTGGTGTCACACATTCCTTTATAAATTGCTATAGCTCATTTATCGTTTAAGTTTAGCATTTCCTTTCATGGGGTGGATTATTCCACCTTTCTCCGTTCTTGTCGTAATCTTGGCTGCTTTAGTTATTTTTTCCACAATTCTCTTACATTACCTTCCTCTTCCTTTATACATATTTGGTCTCTATATCTTCTTCAGTCCATATATTCTCCTCATGATCTTCTCGAATATTCTTAGCTTCTTTTGTTCCAGGTTTGTTAGGTGCATTGTCTCTGCCCTATTAGTCAGGACCGGTCTGAATCCTTCTTTGAATACTCCAATTTTTGTATTTATGCTTATCCTCTTACTTTTCCACATGTTTTTCTATTTATAGAAACTACATATATGTATTTCCTGTACTCTGTGATCTATCTCTTCTTGTTAAATATTATTTCTAGATATAGATCAGAGAAGGGCTTGTACGTCATCAAGTGCAGAGAACATACTTCAGTCGGTCAGGTCCATTATATGCCACCACTGGCATATTGGTTTCATTACAGCTGATTCAGGGTTCGTTGGGTCAGTTGCCCCGATTCAATAGTACCTAAAAAATAGAACCATCTATCGGACTACATACATACAAAATTCATTATTATCTCGACCACAGCGCCACCTATCGGCTCCAGATTTTTTAATTTTCTTTTTCGGCACTAAAGCAACATATATTGTGAATATAGGTCTTTTGGTCCATAAATATAGAATTTGTCAATAATTTGACGACAGCACCACCTATCGGATTCTAGCATCTCGGCCAAACAATTATAATTTTGTAAATATTAACTTAATCATACAGGTCGTTCAGATGTTACACGATCAATAACAGACGCACCAACGATTATATACATATATTGTCCGAATTTTCCGACTTTCCTTTGTAATTTCCCCGAATTTTTTTATCTGAAAACCTTTCTAGGACCATAACGAACAATACAAAAAAGAATTATGCATATCCATCTTTCGAATCGTGAATGAGTTCATACAAAAATCCTACATAAAACAGCATGTCAAAAAGTGTCGGTACCAACGATGACGCTATAACCGAATAACGCTATTCACGAGATAGGCGATTTCGAAAAACTCTAGTTTAACAATTTTTTGCGTAACTACTCCGATACGTAACATGCTTTATTACCTATTTTGTAGTACAACAAATGCAAAACTGCACAAAAATCACTCTAAGGATTTCTTTGGCAGCGGTTTATGAATCGAATATTCATTCAATCTGTAAGTTACATACTACTGTATTGTTAGATGGTTTATGAATTCTAAGAAATGAGTACATACATATGTACATATGTATTTCCATTGACTTAACTCCCAAGTAGGGCGCGGACACGAACGGTTGATGATTCATCGCCCATGGGCGCACTATTTAAAAGTTGTATTTTTGAAGAGGTTTTAATTTTATTTATATAATTGGATAACAAATGGCTGGCGGCTGGTGGTCTATAAAATACAAAATACCTTATTCTTTGTTCATTTTATCTTCTGTAAGACTTGTTCTCTTTGCATTAAGTACATCCTTGTAGATAGAACACGTCCTTTCTACATCGCAACTGGTTATAGGTGCATACTGGAAATATTCTTTTATTTCAGCGTATTTAGCATACACAATTGCCGTAATGTTATTAAATCTGGATTTCTATTAAAAACTGCGTCTAACTTTTGCCGAAGGGCCACATCCGAAATCACTTGGAATACTTTTGAAATTATTAATAGCCCACGTTTAATGTGGTTAATCCATCTTTTAATTTGAGATTTCGATTTTCAAAATATGCGATTAGTTTAGGCAAATTTCCAAAGTGTTCCTGAAGGAATAACAACTGATTTTTTAAATTTGGGATTTGTGTTAGTTCCTTGCACTCAGAAATACTTCGAGCATCGTCATTTAAACATGTAACGCAATTTTGTATACTATCGAAATTTTCTGCATAAAAACTATTTCTGTGTATGTTTTAGCAAAGCTAAGTGACAAACGTGCGATATTTTGGCATTCTGTAACGATATTTTACAGACTTTGTAATAAATTTCGGAATCACTGACAATTCATTTTCATATCAGAAAAAGTAACATAAACAACGTTCTAGATCTAAATAAATGATAACTAAAAATGTACGCGTATGTTATTGAAACTAAACGAAATCCAGTGCACACTTACGTCTAGATAATTGGGAGAAGTCGATTCAATAAACCGGTATTAAACAGACTATTACAAAAATTACGAAGTACGTAATTAACAGTACAAAAAAATGAAAAAACGAAACTAACGTAAGTATGAATGAAAATTTTATTTCTCTTACGAAATATAAGGTAAATATAATAAATTTTAAAAACCCGTCACGCTTCTATCTACGCCGATGAAAAAAGGATTTTACTCATAAATTCCTTATTTTATGGGCATTTTTTGCTCTCATTCTCGGGCACTTCTCGGGCGTAAACAGATGTTGCAGTTCACCATATTAATTAGTGCTAGTCAGTAAGCGTGTGTTGTTTACATTATTGCTTTGCTTCGTTGTAACTTCGTCGTAGTTTAAACCGGTCATGTCGGCGCCCTAATCCCAAACTTCACCAGAATTTAATGCCGTTATATGCAATGTTGTTTAAGTTGTCTACTATAGGTAATTCCAAAGACCAAGACGCTATACCCGAGTTGTCGCTATAATCGATGACGTTATAAACGAGCTGTGCTGTATTTTGATTTTACATTGTATCTGTGTTCACATTAGTAATTGCATAAATTGTCCGATAGTTGATTAGAAGTCTTCAAGTTAAACTTATCACAATATAAGTTTTTGTTATATCACCCATAAGAATCTTACTACTTGCTAATTTAAAGCGTGTCTCATACATGTGAAAGTCGCATTTTTGCTCCGGAAATATAATCAATAATTACACCGCTGAGAATTTCTGTGCCAATCGACTTACATACTTTGAATTCTTTTGGGATCGATAATTTCCAAATTCCTGTCATTCCTTTCATACTGTTACTAATCGATACCTTATCGTTTACCCCTCTAGCCCATTGAACTCGTTTCTCGCGACATGTGACTATATGTATTTTCTTTTCTTCGCTTCGAAGGTTACATGGATACTTTCCACATACCTTACAATGTTTGACGCTACAAATTCTTGGCCTGTGTTAGTAAATAAAGACAAAAAGAATTAAAGGTTTTCGTCTTTTTTGTTTGAAATGTATTCATAATATTATATACATAAATACGTTTGGATTCCAAACACTATTATTATTTGCAGTGGACGTGTCTTCTGACATCAGTATGATTATACGAGGTGTGGTTATAAAATAACGAGACTATTGTTGTAAAATATTTTATTTTGAATTTATACATATTTATTTATGTTCACCTTCAATATACATCCCTCCCCTTTCAAATTTTCTATTGTTCGAAACATTGCTGGAAGTCTTCTACTGTGAGCTCCTTCATGACGCGTGCCGCTTTTTCTTTCGAACCTTCAACGAAATAAAATCCTATTCTTTTTAATGTAGATTTGACTTTGGGAAACAGATAAAAGTCGCTTAGTGCAAGATCTGGCCAATAAGGCGTACGGTCTAACACTGCTTTGTTGTACTTGACTAGAAACATCTTGACAGGCAATGTAGAATGAGTCCAAGCGTTGTTTTGATGGAGAATCCATGACTTGTTCTTCCACAATTCTCTCTATAATAATATTAGGTTTGTTCAAACTTCCAGTTCTGAACAGTTCCGGAACCGTTCTAGAATTAGTAGTTCTGATAGTAATGCACATGTCCGGCCAAATCCTAGTTCTGAAATGGTTCGAAGTCCTGAAGGTCCGAACAGTTTTAAAATTGAAATTTTAGGGGAACTTGTACTACCAACATTACTAATAGAATTATTAAAAAACACCAAACTAATGTAAACAAATATCAATCGAAATGAACATTTAAATGTTACTGCATCTGCATCTAACCACCAAAATTGCGACAGGATTTAAAAAGTAATGAAAAAGTTGTTTAGAAGTAATAAATTTTTCTAAATTTTGTAATGGATATTTCTGATAATCCGGGTAAATAAAACAAGGATTTTTAATACAAACTGCTATTACTAATTGGCACGTACATCAAATGCACACACACATTAATAAATATGTATTACAATACGTTTATAATGTTCAAAGCCAGCTCCTTTTCTTTTCGTTTATTTATTCATTTAAAGCAAGAGATTATGTCCAAGATATCTTTTAAGATTATTTTTAATCTGTGAAGCAGTACACTTTTTAACCCATTTTGGAGAGTATTAAAAATTGAAGCCATTTTGGTAATTTGAATTGTGATACCTACATGATTTGGTACTTACATCAATCAGACTCTGAATGTTTTGTGTCATACGCGTCTGGGGGATCACATTAACTTTATTACAATTTTCATGACGTATCATGCTTGTACAAATACATACATATAATAGATTGTCGGATATCTATTTCAATAAAGTATGGCCTACATCAAATTGCTGTCCTTTCTGTTATAAATACATATCACTTTATTCTGAATGAGAACTAAATAGGTTTAAATGTACATCTCCAGAACAACAATCTATAATTCATATGAATTCCTAATATTTTCATTATTGATATTACAGAATTCCTTTATTTTTCATTTCTAAAACAATAAATCACCATTTGAAGAAATTTGAATGTTTAATCACATACCTATAGCTGTTTGCTTCGGCTATTACAAAACTGATATAATGAGTGTGAATAAAAACAAGTGTAAAAATAATTAAAAATAAGCTTGATGAACCGAATCACACCAATACTCTAATAATATTACAAACTAAAATAAGAAACAAAAACAAATACGTACTTGAACGACAACTATAAAATAAAACTAACCTACAACCAGTGGCGGCTGGTACTAAGGGGCACAAGGGCACCCAACCACCAAGATAAACACAGAAAGAAATTCGCGTGTAATTCAGTGCATTATTTTATTATGTTTCTATAACGAAGGTATCAAAGTTGCCTTCCGCACCACACACACTAACGTATGCCAACGCTCAAAACAATGTTCCGGGGCACGATTTCAGATGTACCTCTTTCGAGTAGGAATCGGCTCGCTCCGCTTATCTTGGCCATATACGCTTATAATTTCGGTTTGGGGCACAAATTTGCCAGACTCCAATTAACGTCTTGCATTCATTGCGAGTGCATATTTTCGTTGCGTTACCTTGCGTGTGTGATTTCAAAGGCTTGAAGTGACGTTTATTATTAATGATGGAAGTTAATTGCGTGCAAGATCTTTAAAAAACCCGCAATCACTTGAGGAAAAACTTTTAATTAAGAAGAAAGGAAGGCCTATTCCAGAACTTTAAATAAACTACACTTCTACGAGTAAAACTCGAACTTACAATAGAGTATCCATTAAAAATATACATGAAAAATATGAGTAGATGTGCGGATGTTCACTAACAAACTATTTTGTTTTATCTGCTTAATTTTTAAGAAAGAGGTTAGTGCGTGGAATAAACAAGGGTTGCATGATATGAAGCATATCGCAGAGAGGGCAAAGAAACACGAAAATTCCGTTTCTCACATGAATGCATGCGTAGATTTTAGTGTTCTAGGCAAAGTGGACATACGTGAACAGTTAGACAGTGCTTATTTGCGACATAAAATTAAGTACAACGAAGATGTGGAAAAAAATCATAATATTTTGCGCCGGTTAATTATGTGTATAAAATTTTGCGCGGATTTTGAATTGACGTTACGAGGCAAATTTTTGAACGCTTCTGGTAATTTTTTAAGCCGGGTGGACATAATGCTGAAGTATTAACAAAAACATTGCTGAACGAATCGCAAATAATTTTAAATTCTCCTTCTGTGTCTGCTAAAAATAAATTAATCGCTCAAAGTTACGATGCGGCGTCCGTGATGAGTGGTAAGACAAATGGTGTCCAAGCTATTATCAAAAAACCATTTCCACATGCACATTATATTCACTGTTACGGGTATCAATTTAATTTAATTATTGAACGAGCTGCACAGTGCAATAAAAATGTAAAAATTTTCTTTGCAAATTTGCACTCATTTTCAAGCTTTTTTTCTCGATCGCCAAAACGAACGGTAACAAACGTAGATTACCTCGCGCTGCTCCTACACGCTGGATTTTTAAAAGTCGAACTGTGAACACATTATTTGAACACTAGGATTCTTTCAAAGAATGTTTAGACAAAATTATTGACGAATATGGGATGGATTCAGTTACTATTAGTGGTTTATTGAAACATTTGAATTGCCCGGAATTTCTCTACTGGTTGAAAATATTTCATTTCATCATGCCACATATTGAAATATTAATTAATCAGACTCATATGCGCGGGATTGACAGTGCTCAACTGCAAAAGCCAATTGAACAATTTCAACAGCAAATTATTCACATTAGAAATTTAACCATTTCTACTGACAATAACAATCAAGAACGCAATAATGAAGAACCTGCAAGGAAAAGACAAAAAACGACAGCTGAAGATAACAGAGCTGTTATTGCAAAGGAAGTATGTGACACTATTTTAAGCCAAATTAGCGACCGATTTAATTTTAGGGATCACTTAAGTGCAGCAAAATTATTTGATTCTCAAGATTTTAAAACTTATAGTCATTCATTTCCACGAAAACATTATGATGAAACTGTGAAATCTTATCCTATGTAGAACAGTGTAAAATTGAAAAGTGAACTTTCAGCAATTTATGGACGCGTTGACATGTGTGACGTAGGTAGCGTTTTGCCACTTTTAGTGTTCATAACAAACAACAACCTAAAAAGAGTTTTGTCAGAAACATACAAACTGTTGGATATTATTTGTACAACGTCCATGTCGACAGCAGAATGTGAACGTTGTTTTTCCACCCTCAAACGCATTCAAATTTTCTGAGGAGCACAATGTCAGAAGATCGACTGAACGCAGTGGCGGTCCTATCAATAGAAAAGAAGTTAATCTAGTCTATCCCGGATTTTGACAACAAAGTCATAGACGTCTTTTCCAGCATCAAAAACAGGAGCATGGATTTTATGAACAAAAAATTGGTAAGTTTTTTTTTTGTGCCCACCCTCTGTCATAACTCACGAGCCGCCACTGCCTACAACAACTCTATACTCTGAAATTCAATATAAATACGGTAAAGATAACCATAAACATGCAAAAGTTGATACGAATGACAATGCGCATACTCAGGATTTATCAGAATTTCAAATACCAGCCCATCGGCTTGAACTGTAAGAATTTGTACTTCCAGAACTGCATGGTCCGAATAGTTCTTTTTTCAAATGGCATACGCATTGTTCTAGAACTAGTCAGAACTGGGGATCTGAACAAATCTATTGTGAAGAATTAAACTCGTATCTGCAAATAACACATTAAAAAATAATCACAGAAAAATCTAGGAAAAAATCAATCCCTGTCTCAGAATAAGAAGGAGTGATTCAAATATCCCGCCAAAACATGGAACACATAGCTTAAAATTTAGTAGACAATTTGATATGACATAATGACAATTGAGGTTAGAAGAACTGTATTAATTCTATCTAAAAGATTTAGCTGTTTTGTGTTTCATTTACTACTTTCGTTAAAATAGATGGATGTGCCGCTTTTCATTCTACCAGTCGAAGCAGAAATACGAGTGCACGGCAATTGGAAACAGGAGAGTAAAGTTATAAACACAAGTAGGAGGTGCATACATCTATAATTTGATGAATACAAATCTCTTAACATTCAAATCTGTTCATTATAGTTTTACAAAAAAAATTAGAAGAATCTATGAATAAAGATATAGACCCAATTTACAAATGAAATCATAGAATTTGTTCTGAGCGTTTTGAGGAGGATTGCCGTTATAAATATATAATTACTGCACATTTTAGTGAATGTGCGATATCAACATGAAAATTGTGAATCAAGTCTATTTATTATTAAATATTCGGATCAGAGAGCAAGAATGAATCAAACCTTTTATCAAAATGTCCTTAAGAACTTGCAGAAAAGGTTTTGCTTATTAGTTTCTATTTTAAATATCAATAAAGAACTTATACAGATAAATCATTCGTATTACTGCTACAAACCTTGAGAAGGTAAATTCAAGCAACTAGTCTTGGAAATGTGAATCTTACATACAACAGTAATAAATAGAAAAATTTACATCGGCTGAAGTTGTTTACATGAACTGCAAAGACAATTACATATACCTACACATTACTAATTATTATTCCCTATTAAAGTTTATTTATTATGAAAATATATAAAGTATAACAAATATTTATTTCTACTATATATTGCAAATTAACAATAATTTTTGGTGACATCATGTTAAAAAGATTAAAAATTTACATGGTCGGCACAATTTTTCCAAATACTTATTGTAACATTTGTAATTGCTTCTGTCAAAAGTTCTCATATAAGTGATATTCTGAAAGGGGATTTTTTTGAAGCAACTTCATCTTATGTATCAATTCAGATCCTATATGAAGTATTCTTAATTGCCTATCTTTATCGGTATGGCTATTTAATCCTACAGGTTTTCAACAAAGCTTGTCGTGCACTCATTATACTTGTGGCAAACCAAACTTTTTCCCATATTCTCCACTAGATATTTTCACCTTTTTCTATTAGTACAGGTTTCTTTACGTTTGACATATCTGAAATATAACATGTATATGAACATGTGGTAATATAATTAGTATTTAATTAACACTTACTTGTAATTAATGAGTCAATTCTAGAATATGTGTGAGTTGTCCAGTTCATTTATGGTATGAAGTCATCTATAGTTATTTTTGCAATGATATTAATTGTTGAATGTTTGATTTTTGCACTGACGTACAGTATTTTTGACAGATTCATCAAATTCAAAGTTTCAAATGCATGACCACTTATTCCTTAGGTCTTAAGCCGTCTGATCAACGTATGCTCATGTTGTACATACAAGTACGGATTTTATTTAATAACACAATAAAGTATAATAAACCAAAGTAAAAATGTAAGAGACTAGGTTATGGCTTGGCTATAAACATAAAATGACGTTTTGTCAAACATATTTTCCCATGTTAAACTTGCCTACGTAAGAACCAATGAAATGCTTTAAAAATATACGCCATTTTGGCGCAATATTTGAATCACTCCTTCTTATTCTGAGACAAGGATAGTCTAAATGGTCTATGATTTTGCAATGTCAGACGTTATACCCTGCAAGTTCGTGTCATGGGCGTAGCCAGGGGGGGCGGGCAGGTGGGCACTTGCCCCTCTCCATGAAAGCTCAAAAAACCAGAAATAAAAACTAATATCCTTCATAATACATACACGTACGACCTAACATATTGTTTGTAAATTTGTATATAGTTTCTAGTTGAAAATAAAGTAGGTATATGTAAAGATATAATATGTATTTACTTAGACCGCTATTATATCAAGACATTACCCCCTCTTTCTCGGAAACCTGACTACGCCTTTGCTTCGTGTAAACAATTAATCATAAGAAACACATATTTACATTGTCTATAAATTTATGGAATTAAAGGAGTTATATAAAATAGCTTCTAGATTGTGGTTTCTTTCATTATCTTTATAATTTCAGTGACCTTATTAGGTATAAGGTAGTGCTTCTAATATTTTCCACATCAAATGCGTATTTCAATATAATATTGTAACAATTAATAGATATATCGACTGTATAGTCAAAAACGTAAACTATTTTCTTTCAATAAATGGTAATACCACGCGATCATTTAAATTCTAAATTATAGCAGGCGGGATTTTTTTTATTAGGTTGTCCAGAATGTCAATTATTGATTAATTAACATTTTGAAACGTCACTTTGACAATTCAAATTGTAAATTTGTACTTATATACCAACTTAATTTAAATTTCACAGCCTGCTCTAATTTAGAATTTAAATGATCGCGCGGTATTAGTTTACAGTGAATAGAACGCATAAATCGAATATCTTAACTGTTTTATTGGGAACAAATTTATGAAGCATGTGAGGTGAAGCTCTAGTAAAATATGTTTCATTATTTACCCAGGGGGGGCAGTTTGCGTCCCGGAGCCCCTAAATGCCTAGTTATGCCCCTGGTTACACAATTAGTGAAAAAAGTTATGTTATTAATTACTACATAAAAATAGATTTTGTCATTTATTTTTATTTATGTACTGTGTGTGGATTTCGTAAAATGCAAGGTCGTTCAAAATGGTACCTGCTGATAACCTTGCCATATTTATTGACCCATGGAAAGAAATTGGGAGAGTCTATGATCAAGTATACAAAATACATTACCCAATATAATAAATACGTATACCAGCACAGACATATTTTATTGTTCTAAGCTTTGTATATAAGTACCCAATTATATAAAATATTAGGGAATAGTTTCGTAACTTTCCTTTTAATTTGAAATTCAATTGCAATAAAAAATTTATTAAATTATTATATGACAAAATCACGATTTGAATTGTTATCAGATGAATCATTACAATCGCATTCCTCAGCACTGATTATTAAGATTTATGCTCATTCATTCATATTCCGCGAAACAAATACGCTTATAAAGTTATTACTCTTATCATGTTAACTACCTACTCCATCTAAATTAAAATATTTTATGTCATATACAGGTACGTTCTCGTCAAAATATAAAATAACAATTGGCGCGGACTTTGCGCTCAAGCAACTGGAATGGGATTCAGAAACTCGTATCAACATACAACTATGGGATATAGCAGGCCACGAGCGATTCGGATATCTGACAAGTGTTTACTACAGATATGCGTGAGTAAAAAAAAAATTGTTGTAGTATCTTAGTATGTAGTATTATTTATTTATGTCAATATATGACGTGCAATGAAAGGGCGTTGATATCGGAGCTTTTATAGTTAATAGGAAAAAGTTTTAGTTACATAGTTACACAGCCCTATTTTGATTAGTAAACCCTCGGTTAGATGTATTTCTGTCGCGTCGAGTTGATTTAACAGCGAATTAGCTAAAGGCTGTATTACACTCATCAATTTCTTGACTAAGTTATTGAACAAGAAATTGTCGTCAAGTTCTTGTTGACCTGGGCTGTTTTACACTTATCAATTTCTTCACCAAGCTTTTTTGGGAAATCAAAAAAATAATAAATTTACCGAATATTTGTGTTCGATATTGAATGTAAAAATAACTGCACAAAGGGTGCAAAATTAATAATAAATAGAATAAAAAATAATTTACGCACACAATTCTTTCAAGAAGTATTAATTAACACGTCATTTTTAAGAGGCCTCTGGACGGTTCAACAGCATGTGCATTTACATGTAAATGTGCGCCAAAATATCTCATTATCCAACGAACCTGAACTAAATGTATTGTAAGATTTCGAAAATATACATTATTAGGTAGGTACAATTCACCCGGAGCTTTTTTTTTTAATATTCTGTTTCGTTTAATGACAATTAGATATCAAAGTGGAACGGTAATCAGCGTAATCAATGTCCCATTTGAGTCTCCTTTTACCGCCTTATAAATAATTCAAAACAAATTTGCTCCGGTCAGATTATAGATTTATAAATGAACAACAAAAACATTTACATAGATGAATAAAAAATAATATGCCTACCCCGTTTTCTTGGCGCTCCTGAAATGTGAATTTTGTCACTGTACAGTGGTGCCTTCTGCCGGGCAGTTGTACAATATGTAGAGAAATGAGATGGATATAGATGGTGCGTACTTCCTCTGTACAGATCATTAGAAATTGTACCAGACTTGTAGACGCAAGTTCAAAAGAGTAATTTACGACCTAGCAAAAAATTACTCTCAAACGATCCGGTGTTCGGGCGGTTATAAAGACATTGCTCGGAAAATCTTAAAAATGTTACCAGAATACTTTTCGTGTTATGGTAAATAAAAAACAGACAGAAATAGGCCTTATTATTTTACAGATGTAGTTACATAATAATAACGAATAAACTTTAAACTTTAAATAATTTATATATGTATAATCAAAATTCTGTCGATCGTTCCAGGTTTGTTTTAAATTGCTCCAAAGTATTTCAAAAAAAAAAAATCCTAATTGGCTGAGTTAATAGGAAAAGCAATTTTCTAACAGCCCCTCTTTTGGCGAAAATTGAAATTCTGTTTCAGGTTATTCTAGATTTGTTCGAAACGCTGTTCTAATGACAAAATTCGAAAATCAAAATTCTGACGGTCGTTCCAGGTTTGTTTTAAATTGTTCGAAAGTATTTCAAAAAATAAATCGTAATTGGCTGAGTCAATAGGAAAAGCAATTTTCTTACAGTCCCTCTTTTTGCGAAAATTGAAATTCTGTTTCAGGTTGTTCTAAATTTGTTCGAAACGCTGTTCTAATACATCAAAACCGTATCTCATATATTAAAAGATATTGCCAAAAAACTATGTATATCCAAAAGTGAGAAGTTAGCACCTCTTTTTTTCGAAAATCGAAAATCTGATCGTTGTTCCAGATTGTTCTCAATTGTTCCAAAGTATTTCAAAAAATAAATCGTAATCGGCCGAGAAAATGGCAAAAAACAATTTTTCGCAAGCGCCCCTTTTTTCGAAAATCGAAATTCTGACGGTTGTTCTAGGTTATCCTAGGTTTGTTTTAGATTGTTCCAAAGTATTTAAAAAAAATCACAATTGGCTGTTAATAGGAAAAAACGATATTCTTACAGCCCCCCTTTTTGCGAAAATTGAATTCTGACGGTTGTTTCATGTAGTTGTAGATTTTTTCTAAACATTTTTCCAATGCCTCAAAACCGTATTTCTTATAGGTATGTCAAAGGATATTGCAAAAAAAAAATCAAAATCCAAAAGAGAGAAGTTAGCCGATTTTGCAAGGGGCGGAATGACATGCACTTTCAGCACATTCCGGTGTTCAAGGAAATTTTTGTATGATGCAGTTCAATAACAACCCACTTGGAAAATCACAATTTTAGAGAAGGATGAAAATACGAACTTGCTAATGTAGAACAAGTGAGCATATAGTGATTTTGCCAAGTGGGAATACTCTATTGTGATTTATAATAAACATCTAATATAAGCAGGAAATATTAAATATATATTTTCTCAAGTAATATAATGTTCTATTAGTACAAAACGATATTGTTACCAAATACTGATAAACTATTACAAAGAAAAAATCAAGACTAGCTGAGAAAATAGGAAAAATCCACATTTTTTCAGTCTCCTTTTTTTTAAAAAATCGAAATTCTGGCGGTTCCAAAGTAAAGTCATAATCGCCCCATATAAATAAAATTAAAATCAAACAAAATCCGGTTATTTTATTTTGTGAATAAGCCTAGCCACTTTTTCTTTACATGTTTTTTTTCTGTGAAGACAACACGTGTGTCGACATTTTTACGGCGGCGTATGGCACAAAAATACAACTATATCGGGTAGACTCTGTCGCTCCTTTCGCTTTCTGCACGTCCGCTTCGTAATGGATTTGTCTATACGTCCTACCAAGCTGCACTATTTAGAAGAAAATACGCTCTCTCTAGGCACGATTTGCACGAGCGTACAAATGCCTCTTAACAAGATTTTAAAATGAAATTTTGTGTTTGTGTGTACATTGTATTTGTAGAAGAAAAATAGAACATGTTGTAAGCCAACAAGTTCTTGGTCAAGAAATTTATAAGTGTAATACAGCCTAGCAAATTTTACACCAGAGGTCAGATTAACCTCAAATTGTCGAATGAAATTGTGTTTTACTTTCGTAATTCGTATAATTTATATATATTTATAGTACAAAAATGTGGAAAAATTATACTGTTATCAATGGTTTTCTTTGCATGTAATAAAAACTTATTGCAATTACTTCACATATTTGTTGTAATCGGTTTTTTACGGTAGTTCAGAAATGTTCATCTGAGGGCATATCGCTTATTAGCATGGATCGTTAAGTATAAAAAACCATTTTACCTTATCCTATACTTCTCAGAATAAGAAGGAGTGATTCAAATATTGCACTAAAATGGTATATCATTTTAAGAGATTTTATTGCGTTTATCATCTTGCATAAGCAACTTTAATATTGAACAATAAGTACGAGATATCCGACATATTTTATAACACAACGAAACCTAAGTTGCATGTACTTGCAAACTGAATGAAAATTGATCGTAAATAAGGTGAGAAATAATATAAGCAAGTAATACCAAGTGTGTTTTTTTGTTATTACTTGCTTATATTTCGACATGTTTCACCAAGAGATTTGCATCACGTCATTTAATTATTTGAGAAATAATAAATTGAAAGTATTTGGTGATTTCTACATTGTGTCATTATTGTGTGTGAATACTTGTGAAACCAAGAACTTGCTTATTTTCGTACTGACAGAGAAAAATAGGTATGTTACTTCAAAGTTACAACGAGCCACAACAGACCAAACATTTTATTCTTTATACCATAAATATAGATCCATCAGTCTTCTATGGAAAATCTTCAAATACAAAAAAGTTCACATGTTTACTAAATTACCACCAGATAACCCAGAAGATTCTGATGATTCAGACTTGAGTGAAAGCGATGAAGACTCGAATGAAGAGGGAGTCATACTGGCGGAAGAATCAGATTCTTTTCTTGAAGAAGACGATGAAGAACTAAAAAATGCTTTCTCTCCAATACCTGAATCGGACTTAAAGGAAAACAATAACCAACCTGATTGGAATACAGAGGATGAACTTCCATTGGCGAATTTCTTCGACAAACCGAAGAAAAAGACGAAAAAACAAAAAAGAAGATTAAAGTGGACGTCCACGAAGGCGAGAGAAATCCGACCAATATATCCCTGGAAAGGTCAATTACCCCTCAGTGCGGAAACAATTGGCACACCCTTGTGGTACTTTAGACAGCTTGTTGATAAGGACATATTGCAATACATTGTAGAACAGAGTAACCTATATTCTCTTCAAACAGATATTACTCGGCCTCTTTCGCTTTGAATAGAGGAACTGGAAAGATTTATAGGAATAACATTCTATTTGTCCATTTATGATTTGCCTCGAACCAGAATCTGTTGGCAAAAAAAACTCGGGTCGCAAAAATAGCAGAAACAATGTCTAGGAATAGATGGGAACAGATCAAATCAAAAATTCACTTTAACGATAATACTCTTTTGGCTGGACGCAAAGATAAACTGTACAAAATTCGTCCATTTATTGATTCGATAATCAGGAATATCCTATGGGGAAAAATATGTGTAGATGAACAAATGATACCATATAAAGGTCATCATTCCATAAAACAATACATGAAAGCAAAACCGAAACAATGAGGATACAAAGCATTTGTTCTATGTGGCTCTGATGGCATAGTTTACAACTGGGAGCTCTACACTGGAGCTATTGATCACGATCCTGATCTTCCAGATGGAGGTGTTAGCCGATCTTGCCAGTTCATTATACGCCAGTGGTGACATACAAAAAGACCAAAGAAAAAAAGGGCATCCTAGCTCTTCAAGTTTACAACACGAAATTGAACAAAAATCTAAAAGAGGTAAGAGTGCCGAAATGCCAACATTAGATACACGAAGGGAGAGTATAGGACATTGGGCTACGTTCCAAGCAAAAAGAGGAAGATGTAAATTTCCACGGTGTGATGGTATTCCAAATTTTTTTTGTTGCAAATGTAAAGTACATTTGCTCGCAAAATTGTTTTTATAAATTTCATAATGAATAAATTTCGTTGAAATTTTTAAATTTTATTGCCTGATGTAACTTGCAAGTAACATATCCCTAATATTAATAGGGATGGATGACCTTTGAAAAGGTTAAAGGTATAAAAGCAGCTGACTGCCATGATGAAATAAATTTAATGTAAATAATAATTTGAACAGTGTTCCATAAATTGCCAGATAATGCTGCTGGTCTAGTCATGGATAATGCATCAAATCTTTGACGTAGAGTGGAAAGGCTACCTACTTAGAAAAAAGAGTGTAGGATGGATAATGATCTATTTGTTATTTGTAGTGGAAATAGTGAATAGTGAAAGTGGCTTACAATGGCCCAGTGAACCACACTAATTTCTGCAGTTAATCCAGGTAATATTCTGGAGTTTAGAGTTTACCGGAATAGATTATATCAAACATATAACTATAAATTTAGTCTAAAAAATCACTCTTATAGAGTAATTTTATTAACATAAATTCCCTACACTTATTGAAAAAAATTAAAAAAATTAATTTTTGATACATTCGTTCTCAATTGTTCCCGGTGTTGGCGAGATGTTTAAATCACTCCTTATTCTGAGACAAGAATAGGACATTTAATGAGATAAGAACAAAACGTTATCTATTTTTCAATTTTAATGAAATCAATGTTACATAAATCTACTGCCTTAAAAAATAGTTTGACTCTTCAGGCATGCACTGTATGTTATTTCGTTCAAGTAAGTTAATCCTTTTATACGTTCATATTTTTATTAATATCTCAAATTGAAAGGATGTTTTTATTGCAGAGTGGCAGCAGCCATAGTTTTCGATCTGACAAGGCCTGACACATTCCTGTCAGTTTCAAAGGTAATGTTTTTCAATTATAAAAGATGATTCAATATATACCGTGCCTTGCTTTTTTTTGAATCGTTGGTGGTAGTGCACGTAATCACACACCAACGAATAATTTTGATTGTTTGGTTATGCCATGTAAGTAATAATAAGCGCCTATAATTTGAATTTAAATATGACATCTGTCAGAATTTGAGGTTTTCAAAAGCTTAGCATGTATACCAACATTGATTACTTGCTTACTTAAAAAAACAGCCTACTTTAATGAAGTAAGATTTTGAAGACACGGTATTTCGGCATTCGTAAACTTACTATGGCGAATAACTACACAACAAATCCTACCCGCATACTTAAATTAAAAATTTATTGCATCACCCGATATACAAAACAAAAACAAAAAGATTGTCTATTCCATCTTGTTAATGAATGACATATTTTAGAAGCGTGCCGCATTTTTAGAATAATGTTTTAAATTTTTCATAAGTAATATTTATTGTGTTCACAAATTGGACGAAGGTTACATTGTGTTTCTTTTTGTACTATTGTAGAATCCATAATAAAAGTAATTTATACAGTCGAACGTGAGATGAATCATTTTTATTATACCTACTACTCTTCAAAAGATACAAAGTTTCAAATATAATTAATAAAGTAAATAAGAAATTACAAGAGTAGAGCAACTAAAAACGACGATTCAATGCCATACTACAAATAACAAATTCCCATCGACCGGAACAATTTCAGAAAACTAAAATTAAACTAATTACATAATTAATATTTTTGGATATACAGCAGTCACTACTAAAATACTACTACATGAACGCCATATACAAGTTATATATTATAAAGAAATGTATCAAATATTATTTTTCTATATCTATTTTTGATTTAATACTTGACTATTCTGTTTAGTAGGCAAGCGTGGTTGAGAAAATTATATAGTTTGGATGACAATTATAGCAAACGTCAAAGGGTAATTATGACAAATGTCAAAAGGTGTATGAATAATTAAAATTATTATTGATGACAGTCCGGAGATGGCTGTTGTAGGTTATATTACTTGACAGGTAAAATGTTGCAACATCTCAAATTTGACGCTATTTTAATTTTTTGACTCTATGTAAAGTAGAGCGCCTTTATAATGGGAATGACACGAGATAGAAAATCAATAGAAACCAAATCGGCCATTATGTGGGTATCTGTCAAATGGTAAAATAACAAATAATTCAGTATTATTAAATATTGATAGATATACAGTCGAAAGCAAAAAGAAGTAGACAAGAGATATCATACTTTGTAAACCTGACTTTATTTACTTGTTATTAGTGGCAAGTCATTATTCTATGGAATATCAAATAATTATCAAAACATCTTCTACCTGATTAATACGAATCAAAATACTAATTAAAAGACATCATAAAGAAAACATCTATTAATATCTTTATAGAGCCGTTTTTGTTTAAAACTTCTTACAATCTATTTGGAATAGAGTTATAAAGGTTGGTACAATTATTTTGATTTTGATTCTCTCATGCGGTGTGAACTATTTCTACCAGTTCTTGTCTATTTTGAGATCTTTGATTTAATTTTTTTGATCATTAACTACCACATATTTTCGATAATATTTAAATCAGGACTTCTTGGCTGAAAATCCAACACATTGATATTAATTTCTCTGAACCATGTTTTCACTCTATTCGATGTATTGGTGGGACAGATGTTCAAGTGCATATCTTACAAGAGTTTCTTTGTGGGTCACATTCAAATTGTTTTTCGGTAGTTTTATAGACCGCAAATTAGCTTCTCTAATTCTTCGTTGGACAGTAAAAACAAAACCCAGAAAGTTATTTACATCAGCTGCATTCACTACTGTAATAAATGGATTTTCAATAAGCACATTTGTGATATGGCGGTCTTGCTCGGCTGTTGATATTCTTTTTCGGTCAGAACCAGAAATTCTACAAATTCTATGCTGATCTCGCCATATTTTAATAATTCTAAAAGCTGTGCTTTTATTTATATTATTTCTTTTTGAAACCGTTACTCAAATGTGTAATAACATTTAATATCGTTATTTATGGAAGGCATCTTTATAATAAGCTTAATACCAAGTTTAAGGTTGTCAATTTTGAAAGATAACCAAATATTGACAAGTAACTTTGAAGACGCTATTACACTAATCATTTTGAGTAAGTCTATGACTGAAATCTGTATTTTTGTCTACTTTTTTATCTTTCGACTGTAGTAACCTATAATTTGCTTATTAAATGCATATATGTATTTAAAAAAATTGATAAATAAAGATAAGAATGAAACTGTAATAGTATATTATGCAATGAGCATTTAATGATAGCTATTAAGACACGAGTAAGAAAATTACAATACGAGGCGAAACCGGGTATTGTAATGAATAAGGGCCGGTTTTTCCAACACCGGTTAAAGTATCCGGTTAACTAATCATTGATTACGCTTAATCGTTGATTATCTCTAACCGGCGTTTTTCAACGCCAAGAAATACGCCGGTTATCTGATCAGTGATTAAGAGTTTATTTTAGAAGGTTGGTAACGAAAATGCTCGTACATTTGATCTAAATTAGCATATTTGTTATAATAATATTGGCGCTATGTCCTATATTTGAATTTGTTCTTTGTGCTTTTTGCCTTTATTTTTTTAAAAATTATATTCTTTATATGTAATTAGAAATTTCATTTTAGTAAATAAGGTTCAAGTACTTATTTTGTGAATATTGCATGAGAATTTCTATCTACATAGCCCATATTTAAAATTTCTATTATTCAATAAAATGCCACAAACTTGAAACTGAAATAAATTTATTGATTACTTATTGCTATTGAAAAATACAAACATTTTGTAAAAATGAAAAAACCAATACAATATAAGTAGGGGGAGGTTGTTGTACCTTGGGACGCATGTACCTCGGGACAAAAATTATACTGTTGCCATCTATGATCGTGAGGCAAAAATTCTTAGACATTACGTTTAAATGTAACACAATCCTTATGCATCTTGGTCTGTTTCCATGACAGCGGTTAGTAAGAACGCATGTGTGAGATTTTATGTTTTGGTGGCAAGAAATTTACTTTTGAGGATTTCTGACCAAGAGTCTAACAGCTGAAATATACAACATTGTGAAAAATTATTCATGTAAGTAGATACTTCATTTTTTGCTGATTGTTATGGCCACAACTTAAAAATGTGATGGCTAACCTAAAAAAAATTATTACAACTTTGCCACTACGGCTTCAAACTTGTACCTCGAGACAGGAATTTGCATGTACCTTTGGACTGTCCCAAGGTACATGCACATACATTTTTGATTAATTATTTTAGAAGAACAGTAGTTTGTGACTGTTTTTATTTATTTTAGCAATATGCCTCGAAGTAAAACCGGAAAAAAACGCGAAGCTATCAACGTGGTTGGTCTTAAAGCAGCAGTAAATGATGTTCTGACTAACAATATAAGCCTGAGAGATGCTTCAAGGCTGCATAATATTGCTAGATCTACTTTATCACGTCATATTCAATTGCATCGTGAATCTGGAAATCAAACTTTTAATTATGTAGCGACAAATGCTGTAAAAAAAAGTATTCTCTGAAGAGGAAGAAAAGCAGTTAAGAGAGTATTTAGAGTTCTCAGCTCGACTGAACTACGGTTTAAACAAACAGCAAGTCCGAGAGTTGGCTTTTCAGTATGCTTGTGCAAATAAGAAAGTACTGCCTGATAAGTGGAGGGAAGAAAAAAAAGCCGGCAGAGAGTGGCTTAGGTGCTTCCTAAAGCGTCATTCACAATTGTCATTGAGAAAACCTGAGGCCACCAGTTTGTCGCGCTCCACAAGTTTCAACAAAAAAAATGTCGAAGAATTTTTTTCGAAACTTAAAGTCTGTCTACAAAAATACAAATTTGCTCTACAAAATATTTACAATGTAGATGAGACTGGTAATACCACAGTTCATGTTCCACCGCGTATCATAGCTCCTAAAGGAGTAAAACAAGTTGGGTGCATGACATCAGGTGAACGTGGTATTAACGTAACTATGATAGCTGCTATAAATGCCATAGGAAACCATGTACCACCAATGCTGATTTTCCCACGTGTTCATTTCAAACAGCACATGTTGAACGGGGCGCCTCCAGGAACTGTTGGGGCTGCAAATCCTTCAGGTTGGTCTAATGAAGAAAAATTTCTTGAGTTTATGAGACATTTCATTGAGTATGTGAGGCCCACTAAAGAAAATCCGGTCCTGTTGGTATTCGATAATCATGAGAGTCATATTTCAATCCCCGTGATTGATCTAGCAAAATCCAACGGCGTGGTGTTACTTACATTCCCTCCACATACATCGCATAAGCTACAACCATTAGACCGAACCGTATTTGGTCCTTACAAGACTTATTACAATCTAGCTAGTAATGAGTGGATGTTGCAAAATCCAGGAAAACCTATTTCGATTTACCAAATTGCTGAAATCGTCGGAAAGGCCTACCCAAGAGCTTTTACTCAACAGAACATCACTAAAGGATTCTCAGTAACAGGCATTTATCCTTTCAATGCTGAAGTATTTGGTGAAGACGAATTCTTGAGTGCTTTTGTAACAGACCGACCGAACATTGAATTATCAAATGAAGAACAGGAACAGTTTACAAATATTGATGAACCTGGACCATCCCATCAGTTTCAGAATGTTCCAAGGGAGCAAAAAAATGATATTGTGTCACCCCAAATGATCAGGCCGTATCCCAAGGCTGCACCGCGAAAGACCCAAAGAGGCCGAAAAAAAGGAAAATCAAGAATATTAACGGAAACTCCTGAGAAAAATGAGCTAGAAGCAGAATATTTAAAAAGAGAAACCAAAAAATCAAAAAATAAAATTCAAAAAGTAAAGAGGAAAGTTTTGCAAGAAGAGAGTTCCGACGATGACAACATTGAAATACTTACTCAAGATTCTAGTGACGATGACAATTACTTAGAAAAGTTAGTTGAAGAATCAAATCTTGAAATGGAAATGGAAGAGCAATTAGTAGGAAATTACCCAATGTTGGAAGGTGATTTTGTCTTAGTTGAATTGAAAGGAAAGAAGTCTGTGCGACATTACATAGCCGAAATAAAAAAGAAATTAGAGGAAGGAGTTTTTGAGGTTGTGTATCTAAAAAAAATTATGAATAGTAACAAATTCGTAAGAAATGAAGAAACATACGAACTGTGCGATTCAGATATACTGAAGAAATTGCCACAACCACAAGTAGTTGGTGGTTCAGGGCGTCGAATGGAACAGTTTATCTTCCCATTAGACTTTCTGTCTTATAATATGTCATAAATAAGAATACATTACGCACTTTACACCTATTTAAATTTTTATTTATACATTTAGTTTTAGTGTCCCAAGGTACAAATTGTGTTGTCTCGGGGTACAACACCCTGTTGTACCTCGGGACAATTTGCTGATATCAATTACGTGTATGATATCATTATCAAAATATAAAATAAGCCCATTTGCAAAAATTAATCTGAAAGAGCATAAGTCATTGGATTTCAGTGATGTTGCAGAATTTGTTTACCTTGAAAATTGTCAAAGAAAAAAATTAACCAAATAAATTGTCCCAAAGTACAACACTTTCCCCTACATACGTACATATGTGAAATTAATAGTTACCAAAATTATGTAAAATATATGATATGTAACAAAATCATAAAAATAGGAAGTTTGCTGAAAAAGAAAAGTCTACATCTAGGGTCTTATGCTGGATTATCAGTCACACTATAATGATATAAAATATTGTACTTTGCATTGCCATATCTGAGATGATTTAACTTTCACCAAATTCCTGTGGGGTGAATAAAGCCAGATATTTTTACTGAAAGATCATACATCAGCTGTTTATTAAGAACAATGCATTCTAACTAATTTTATGTCCATTAATCAAAGGTTTATTGAGAAAATCTTGTTTCCAAATTGGTTTACACGATTTCAACATAAAAAATGTTATGTTCTGGAGGAATCGGTGTGAACTTGACAGTGCCTGTAATAATTATTAGTGCAGAATTCAACTGCACGTCAACTTTACGATGTACATTATTCATCCAAACCCAGTTCAGCTAAAAGAATTTAAAGTGTTTGCATATAATCTCAACGTAAGAGCCTGCCAGCTTCTCTAGAATTTCTTCCATATTTTCAATTTCATTTGTAATTTTCAGTATAGTTTAATATGTTAATGACATATCTAAAGTGAGTCTAAAATATGTTCGACTAAAATGATGTTTTCACAAGGTGCTATTAAATGCAAATACAAAAAGGGAATGAGCAAATGCAAGCAAAAATTGCCACAGGATCTTAGAATTCACACGAATTAAGGTAAAGTCCCAGAATTGTAGTAGAATAGAAAAACTTCCAAAGCTGTATCACCCTCATCAGAGAAAATAATGTATTCGTAGTTATTAATTAATTAAATTTCTGTAGTAAGCTAAAAGTTACACATATTTAATATTATGCTATTTTTATACTGTTCATTACATTTATAGAAGAAACAATACAATTACTAAATCACTGATGTAAATAATTATTAATTAATTCCAAAAAATACTTTTATACAGTAAAACAAATGCATATGAAAACAACAGCTGTCAATAATAACAGAAATAATAATGACAGAAATTGAAATCTTCTAGTTTATGCGCATGTGTATATAGGCCTAATCACTGTTTAATATTTTATCAGGTATTTCTTTCGCCGGTTAAAATTTGGTCGATTAACGACGTTCTTAATCAACGATTAGAGTTAACCGGCGTTGGAAAAACGCAAATTTGTCCTAACCGGTGTTTTAATCAATGATTACGCTAACCGGCGTTTTAATCGGAGTTGGAAAAACCGGCCCTAAGAGTGTCTTAATAACCATTAAATGCGAGTTGCATATATACACTATTTTTTCTACGACCCCATAATAAAACATTAATTTTTGAACATTCCATTTCATAAATTGAGCTTAAAATTTTCCATGAACCTTTGCGAATTTAGCTGGTAATAAATTGTTCGTGGTTACTAAGGCTTGTTCCATAATTTCTGGTGGAATCAAATTTTACATTTCACTGTCATTATCCCTCATTTTTACCGTTTATATTTTCAAAAAAGCACAAATTTTGAGTACTTACTTGTAAATTGCAGAGAACTGTCACATATATTTAATTTGTATATCTGTCAGATATACAGTCGCCATATTGAATATTGGAATGTCGCATTCCTATTGGATATGAACTTGTATCGTAATGAAAAATCTGTATTCCTATTGGATATAAACTTGTATCATAATGAAAATCTGTATCGTAATGGACATCATTAAAGTACAGGTTCGGCATATCTAATAATACAATTAAAGTATGGGAGTAGAAAAAATACATTTTTGCACAAGACGCCATTATGTGGGTACAATTTGTTTCAATCTATCAGAACTAATCTCATCTTTGTCACCACTCTGATAATAATAAGGCACTCTATAATGTAATTACATGAAGTTGCTAATATAGAGCATCCTACTTACAGACATTTTTGAAAACATTATTTGAAAAAGACGGTATATAGGTATATATATATCTATTGCATACGCATTCTCTGTTAAACTTTTAGTTAAACCCTGCATTTATTTTGACAGTGGTTAGATGATCTTCGAGACAAAGTCTTTCTACCACATGGAAAACCTATACCTGTGATAATATTAGCAAATAAAGGAGACGTGGCAGCAAATAAAGTACCGCCCCAGATGGAAGAATTTTGCAAAAAGAACAAGATCTTATCATGGTATCTCACTTCTGCAAAGGAAAACAAAAATATAAGTAAGTTTGTATTTTCCTGCAAAATAATGTGTGCAATTTTATTTTAATATTGTGCCCTTCTGTTTATTTAGATGAAGCCATGAACAAAATGGTAAATGAAGCTTTAGAAAACCAACAGAATAACAACTTACACAATATGGACTCCATAACAGTAGCTGAAGAAGCAATCAGTGAAAAGCACAACAATCAATTATGTTGTTCACGTTAGATCTCTTTAAATATTATACCTATTAATTTATGTATTAATGATAATCTCTTATAAATTATTTATATTTATACCTATAAATTGTTTAATATTATTTTGTTCCTGTTAATAAATAAGTTGTTTCATTAACACTAATTATTTTCATCCTGAGAAATAATGACCTAAATAAATATTGAATATTTTTTCAAGGAAATAAATACCAAATATTTGAAACTAAAAAACTTATAAAAATTTGATATGACTTTATATTTCCATTGAATGACGGACAATTTCACATTTCCTGGTGCTTCTGCATTTTATATTCAATTATTTCTTTCACGTTTTAAAGAATGACTGCTTTATTTGTATTAATTTTACTGACTGATTTCCGTTTTATTTACACCAACTGCAGTTTATATTACATTACATTGACACTAAATATTAAAATGTATATGCAAACTTACATAAAAGTTATATATGTATATTATTCATCAACCATAGATAATTTAATGAAAATATATACACGAGAACTTTAAACATATATTTCAACTATATAACAAAAATTACACTAATTTATAAAAAAACCAGGAAAAAGCTCATCTCAGCTGGGAGTCTGACCCATTTTTTGAGCAGCTGCTAAAGCATTCTCATTCGCTATCATTTGAAATTCTTGAAATCGCTGTGAAATTCGTTGGTTTGCTTTCAAGAATTTCTCCAGACAATTTAATGCACATTTTTCCTAGAAAAAGACAAAGTAAGTTATGACGTATTGTCAATTAAAAATTAAATTATATCATCTACATTTTAGTCAAAGACATACTTCTTTTGGTTTTACTGTTCTTGACGTGAAATCAGTAATGCAGTCGTTAAAGCACAATTCAGTCAATCGATTGTAAGATACAAGGAAATCTTTAAACTGAAATCAAATTTGGAGGTTAGTTGTTATATCGTGTTTTATTAAAATATGATTAGGTAATATACCGTTTTAATGTGTTCGGGGTCTAAATTGTCCCCATCAATGGTTGGTGGCATTGGTACACTCATTTTAATTTAATTTCCTTAAAATTATAAAAACTATTCAATCGATAAACATATGAGGTTATTGGTTATATTTGAAGGTTATAATGGTTTATAATTCTTAATTTTCAAGCTTACTTGGTATAATAGAATTCTATAATCTAGAGATATATTCAAATAAGTTTCCTACAATATCAATGCAAATTAGTACAGGGTTCAAATCAAATCTACAATGCAGTTTTTTGTAAATTGTATTTTTTCGATAATTATCTTTGATTAATTCCTTTTATGTATTTTAAAGTCAGATACACACAGGTTTTACTAAATATTAAACATTTTGAAAAGATTACTCTAATTCAATAGAACACATTGGACAGGTATCTTACGATTAATTCATCTATTATCATAAAGATGACGCTACACAACCGAAATGCCGAATTGACTTTAACCGTCAAAATTTCTGTTGAACGCGCGCCTATTTAGACTTGGGGTTTAATTTTTTAAATTCTTATGCGGGCGGATTGCGTGAACTCCACCTGGCAGTTGGCTGTTAACCGTTAAATGCCCCTTGTGAAGTAAATTTCGAGTGTACATATACCTAACCTATATTTAGTATGTTTTACAAGAAAAATGGATAAAAACAAACAAAGAAATAAAGGAACGTGTAAAGGTGGAAAGAAATGCAATAATTCTAAATGTAATATAAAGCAAAAGGTGGCCGTGCAAAAACATTTCGATCCCACCAAAAGAATTAGAAAACCGTCGAACCACGAGGATTTTCCAAATATTTTGCTGGCCTCTGATAATAGCTTGGAAAAAACAAAAAAAAATAAATGCAAACGAAAATCGTCCCTATCGACGGGCATCAGTGAAAGTAGCTTAAAAAGATCGAGTAGTGATAATAAGAAAACTGTAAAACGCAAGTCGTTATCGCCAGAATGCAGTCAGGTCGTAGTATGTCCAAATAAAATAGTGGTACCTGCTTGTTACAACTCGCAATTGGAAAACATAAGATCACAAGACACAGACTGCGTCAGGAATCGTGGAAATATGCGGATGTCAGTGAAAGACATGCGTTGTAGATTACAACAGAAGTTAAAGTTGGAAAAGTGTAATCCGGTGTATGCTTTAAAATCCCTGGAACGAGCAATATCCGAATCCGCTGAATCCAATTCGAAACAATGTGCGTGTGTCGAGGATGAACTTTATTTGCAAAAACTGAGAAAAGAAATTTCGCGTTCGCGTTCGCCATGCACAAATGACATAAAGAAGACGGTGAGTGAACTGAAATCGGAAATCACGAAATACAGAGAGACCCTGAATAAAAATGTAAACTTCCTGCAAAAGCGATTGGGACCAAATTTCTTCGAGAAGCGCGGCTCCTCGCCATCGAAACATTCAACAAATACACCCATACAAACCGCAGCACTCGATTCTTCAGCCGAAGGCAGCGTTGCATCATACGAAGCAGAACAAAAGAAAGGGAAAACTGTGTCTGTTCAGCCAGGATCGCCCAATCCTATAGTTGAAGACAGTGATGAATATGACGATGTTTCAATGTCAGCCGTAGATAAAGATAGCAATACAACGAACGTCTCTGAAACATCAGCCCCTGTCGCCAAAAGTAGTGCTGGACGTGATGATAAATTCAGTAACTATTCTCGATCTAGATCAGCCAGAGTTAAACATAAAAGAGCGGCAACTCCGCCTAAACCACGAACACCAGACCTTACAGATAGAGATGAGAAAGCGTTTTCGAATTATCAGCCATTCAAACGTACACAAACAGTAGTTGTTGACCTTAAACCCAAATTGTGTGATCCGTTATGTAAAAATGCTGGTGTTCCCCCAACAGTCACAGTAAAACAAAAGGGAACGGTAACGGGTCCATCGAAGTATGATGTCTCTAGTGGTCCTGCGGCTAAGAGTAGCGTCGAATACCGTAGTACTTTCTCGCACTATCGCTCATCCACTTCATACAATGCAAAAGCAATGCGGCCTGAACGAACTGATGACAATTTTCCTGCTGATTTTGACGATTCCGATCACACTTCTTCGGTCCCTACAACTACAGAAGGTAAGTGCATATACATATACATATTTCCTATATGTAAGCCGTCATATTTTCATCGAAAAGCTAAATGAACACATTATTTGATTCCAGTATAGCTTGGTTTGTGTCTTTGCTTAACGATAAGTTTGAGTTCGTGAAGTAAAACAGTATGCATTCAGATGTCCTACGTGGAGTGTCGCAGGGTTTAACTCTCGGACCCCGCCTATTTCTTACATGATTTGCAAGTTGTGATCCTGTATCCGATTGTGCAATAAGTTATGTTAAATAACTTACGTAGACGTTATATACAGTGGCGCGCAATAAATTCTTGTCAATGTTACTCTTAATGCAGTTGACAGCGTTGTAGTGTATATCTGGTTTTGGTATTAATTTTTTTCAACCGTTTTTATCATTTGCTATTTGTCAAATATATATCATATATTATAAATATTGGTATAATAATACAAATTAAATAAGAAATGTAACATAGTTTATTAGACTAAAAAATAAATAAATAAGATCGTAGTATTTGATCATTTTGCCGTTTACTTGAATAATTTTATTTAAGCTGTTGGGCATAGAAAAACATAAGTTGGTAACAGTTTGTCTTCTGTTATCAACATTTGTCCTTTATATAACCATTTATCAAGAAGCCCTTGTCTAATCTCTCTTACAAGTCGAATCAGTAGTTAATTGGTTATCACGGGTATTTTTATTCATTTTGTATGTTTATATTATGCGTTTTTGCATACTGATTCTCTCAAAATACTTTTAAAATATCTCCACAGGATTTTGGAATATTTGCTTAGGTATTTCTGCAAATATATTAAATTTTAATATAAATTTTAGAAACATAAACACAAAATATTGTAGACAAGATATGAGTGTTTCGACAAGATTATCTCAGCATATTTGGCCATGTGATAACCATTGAGCCACCTTACTTTTTGCCATTTTATCTATAAACTAACTAGCCCGACATACGTTGTCTGCCCTTTTCGGTAGGTGGCGCTCTGAGTCGACCACAAAACCACCTATTGAGTAGATTATGTCCAGATCTTGTGATTTGTTTTTTAGCACTAAACCAACATATATTGTGAATATGAGTCATTTTAGTCCATAAATATAGGATTTGTTAATAACTTGATTACAACGCCACCTATCGGATCCTAGCATAGCTATAAATAATAGTCTCGACAAAACAAATATATGTGATTTAGTGAAATTGAAATAAAAAAGTAGTTATTTTATTTCTATTCCAGTTTATTTGACTACCTGCGCAAATGTCGTTTGACAGAAGAATTAGATAAATAGAAATAAAATAACTACATTTGTTGGACAAAAGTGAAAACGAATGTAATTATATTTTAATTAAGGCGGAAATGTGTTTTTCCGTATTTTCCTACTTTCCTTTGTAATTGTCCTGATTCTTTTTCCTGAAAACTTTTCCAAAACCATAACGAAGAAAACAAAAAAAGAATTGTGAGGTAGGGTCTTGAGTTCATAGGAAAATCCTCTAGAAAAAAGCACTTTCAGTTTTTCCCGAATTTTCCAATTTTCCGGGCATCTTTTTCTCTTTCCCTAAAAACAATATTCGGACTATGACGAACATTTGAAAAAAATGCCAAATTCTAAGAGCAGGCAAGTTGAAGTTGCACATAATTATTACTCAAAATCGGCCCACAAAATTGTCGCCACAAATTGTTTCCAGGTTAATTTTATAATATTTCTAATTCTCTAAGAAATATCAAATATTTATGCTAATTTTAGCATACTAATATAATAATATAATATATGTATATATAAATATATATTCGAAGATAGTAAGCCAGTAGCCGGTATCAAGTCGGACAAAGCTGAAATCATGTTGAAAGTGTTAAATTCAAAATATTGTCTTTTCACTTCGTATTTTACTTACATTTATTTTCTTTTAGAAGATTCGGATCCTATCCAACCTAGACAATTCGTAAAGGATGATGTGTTGGACCAGGAGGTTGAACGAGTATCTAAGGCTATACCAGACTTTTCTTTAGAAGTTGCAGAGGTCCAAGAAAGGTAAGTAATTTATTTGTTTCTTTTCGATCACCAGTAATTTTACTCGAAAAGGCCGTATGAGACAAATATTCGAGAATTTTCCATAGTGCTGATACAAACTTTTCAAATTTTGTGTTAGAAATTGTGTGTAATAGGAGTAAAAAAAGTTTTTAATTCTGATCAGATATAAACTCTGAAATATGTATGCGTTTCGTCAACAAGATTGTCATCTTCAATACAAAGTAAAAAATACCTTTATCTTACTTAGTGTTTATGCTTTTTCCCATTTTTGGAGTTTGTAGCATTAACTGTCTTACATATTTTAAACTGTGTTTTTCGTCGTAGAAAGCTAAGCATATGGCGCAAGAACCAATGAAATCTCTTAAAAATGTGTACCATTTTGGCGCAAAGAAGGTATAATATATGCAAAAAAATACAAAAACAGCGGTTAATTTACGATTTTCATCAAATTTAAGAAAAATCTCTACTTGATAAATATTTAGTACACTTGGAATGAGTCAATTAAGTTGCAGAACACACACTTCGATGTTATATAATGTGTTTTAATTATTGTAATACTCTAATTTATATTCTTGTATTTTCCTGTAAATGTTATTTACAGGAACATTTCGGCGTCAAATTATTTATTATTTAACTTATACATCGCGGGAAGGTTTGTTTTTGTTCTTGGAAGACTGCATAAATATTTCTTTCTATTTCAGATAAGAAGAAGGCACTAAAATATATTTTGCTGCTTTATGATATTTTTCCTTGGAATCCATTATTATCTTACACGATTGTCAAATAGGTTGAAAAGTTTGTATCAGTTAAGGGTTTCGATTCTGGCTAATACTATCCATTCTTGTAATTGTATTTTGTTGTATTTATGGTTGTGTGTTTTATGTGTGTACTCTGTATATTATATAAAGGTAAGTTATAGTTTATTTTCACTGTAGAGTAGTTTCTGTAGTTTTTAAGTCGTGCCTTAAATTTACATGGTAGAAATTAGTCTAACTTTTGCTGTTACATTAAATTTAAAATTGATAAATCGTGTTGTGTTGGTAACAAAAACGTTCGATTACTTATATTAATGCAAATCACTTCATAAAATTTAATTGTAGTATTAGGTGCATATACAAGATGGTAGCGTCCCGTGATCAAGAATATTGAAATTAATCTGAAATTTCCGCTATACTGCGACCACAGAGTCATTATTTTGGTAAGGCGTTTTGATTACAAAAGAACGTTGCTCGCCGGGCCATGATTATTGAATAGCATCAAACGTCAAATCATTTGACAAGTAAATGCATAGCAACCTGTGCATAGTTAATAATATAATAATAATGTTTTAAAAGTCTCCATTTACCATAAACTACCTTGAATTAAAAGTTCGTTTTTGAATTTTTTGAAACTGTTTATGACTGTCTATATTGATTAGATTTTTAAATAACCCAGAAAGGGTTACCTACCTTCTATATATCGTATGACATTTTCTGATATGCATTAACTATAACAGATGCCGTGATTGTCAGCTGATAATGTTGTCAAGATGGTGAAAATTAATTCCTTACATGTGTCATTTGATGTTGCTTCGGTGGTAACCAGTCATATATTAAACGAAAGAACGGGATAATATTCACTGGATAAACTTTCTGTCGCTTACACTATAAATGTTGTGAAGAGAGGTGGAAAAAGAAATACAATTGAAGGTGATAATTCGCATGTCCAAAATGGGAACAATATCTCTAATAGCTAAAACATACGAGTGTGAGATATATATTTTCAACAGAAATGATATAAATGATGGTACTATTCACTTGAAACCATTATGCACACAAATTTGACAAATTGTTAGGTTATTGTACACAAATTAAACAAAGCGTTTGTAAAACTAAATTAAACAAAGTGAATCATTATTAGCCGCTTCTTCGATTGTGCTTTTGTGTTTTAAATAAAAGAAAAAAACAATTAGTGGAAGATTCATGGTTGCTTGTGGCGCATATTCTAAAAACACTTTAAGCTCTGATGCACTTCCGGTTTCACCGGAAATACACGGAACTTAATATTTTTAATGATTCACCCTGTATATTTTTGGATTTTTTAGTGCTGTTTTAAATTATCTATTCAACTGTTCTATCTTTTTCAAAATTGAGCCAATAGTTTTTATTATTAATTTTTTTTTGAAATTTTTTTACCAAAACACGTATTCAGAAAACTATCATTTTCGCATTGTTTTTAAAAGTAAAAACATTAACTTTGGCGGTGCTTGTAGCCAAGAAAATTTTGCATCATTTTGTATAAGTTGCACTCGAGAATACCTCAAAAAACTCGGTTTTTTTCAAGCTTACTTCCAGAAATTTTTACATATCAAAAACTTATTTTTTTTAATGAGACACCCGGTATTTTATTGTGGAAATCTTTTTTTATTCTCTTTTATTTTTGTTAATAATGTCCTATACCTATCTTTTGTATTTTCTGAGATAATCACTATAGGAGCAATTATCGGTCAAAAAACAACAGCGCTCGTAGTTCTTTATTTGACCGCTGATTGCTCCTATAGTGATTATCTCAGAAATTACAAAAGATAGGTATAGGATATTGTTAACAAAAATGAAAGAGAATAAAAAAAAGGAAGTTTTTTGAGGTATTGTCGAGTGCAACCTATACCAAATGATGCAGAATTTTCTTGGTTACAAGCACCACCATGTTAGTGTTTTTAGTTTTAAAAAGAATGCGAAAATGAGTTTTTTTTCTGAACACCTGTTTTGGTAAAAATTTCCAAAAAAATTAATAACTGAAAAACTATTGGCACAATTTTGAAAAAGTAAAAGCAGTTGAATAGACAATTTTAAACAGCACTAGAAAATCCAAAAATATATAGGGTGCGTCATTTAAAAAATTCAAGTTCCATGCTTTTCCGGTGAAACCGGAAGTGCTTCAGAGCTTAAAATATTATTTTAGAATACGCGCCCCAAGTAACCATGAATCTTCCACTAATTGTTTTGTCTTGTTTTAGAACACAAAAGAGCAATCGAAGAAGCGGCTACTAATGACTCATCCTGCATATTCATTTGGCATTTATAATTAATGTCGAATGAATTGATTAAGACATTGTTTATTAAAAATTTGCGAAAAATTTGTTTAAAATGTTTGTCAAACAATTTATTTGATAAAGAAATTGTTGCGTATAATTGGTACCCAGCGGAAGACAAAAATTGAATATTTTAGGGAAAAACTAAATTTTGTTGGTCTTTAATTAAATTCACGCATACAGGATCTAATTTCTATATGATGACATCGTGAACAAAACGCACGTACACGTGTTCCAGCCTCCACAGAATTCATCAGCGTGCGACGTCTTGTCATGATACCTGTTAAAAAATCAGACCGCTAGTAAATCTGTCGACTTACATTGAAGTGTAAATGTATGTATGCATTACATACATACATACATACATTTAAGTATTACCTTTTTCATTTTGTAATTACTTTTAGTTTGTAATAAATTTAACACGTTATCTTGTTTGCAAAACGTGATACCATGATCGGAGGTAAGTGTATAATAATTGCAGAAGGGCTCATCACTCATTTGGGTGTATAGTTAACTCTGAAAAATTAAGTCGTATTTTAAGTCAAGCAAGAACATGTTACGCCCACCGCAATAATTGAAAATTCATATTATAAATTTAAGAAGAGATTTCTTACTAAAGTAAACTTTATAATCCGAAACGTCATTTCTTATGCCATCTGTTGTAATAAAAAAAAACCTGTCGTTTTGTGCCTTCATGTCCAACACTTTTTTTTTCACCCTACTACCCCGATATTTCTCCTTTTGAAAATAATCAGCCATTCATCGAGACCCGTACGCAGATGCTTTTAGGGTTCCCATCGTGTGTAAATGGTGGCACATCTGTCTTGAAAGCCACCCCAATGTCTTTGTTGTAGCACACGAGTCCTTCGAGACAAGCAAGGCGATTTCTTTTCTTGACATGGTCGTACGTTACGTTCTCGTTTATTACGGCGCAAATGGGTGTCCTATTTCCTATTACAAATGTTTGTTATCTACGTACTGGATATAGTAGTAATATAAATTGTTCAGTTATGTAAATTTGTTTGAGACAAAATGAGGTTTAAGACAGGAGAATTGTTAACGGTGTTTGACAATATTAATTCGTTAGTAAAAAGTGCATTCTTGTTTTTTTTTTAATAAATGTTTATAATCCGTGATAATATAATCATAAATATGGTCTGTAGTTTTTTTTAAGGTTATATAAGGTCATATAACATAATATACAATTTTACGCATTCAAATGTGTGCGGGAATAGTTATTTACGAACCAAGTGCGGGAAGACTGTTTTCCCGCATGAGCGCACATTGTAAGCACGAGCGACCGCAGGAAGCGAGTGCTTTTAATTGCGCGAATGCGTGGAAGATGTCTTCACGCAAGTGGTTTGTAGAATATTTTTTATACGAACATTAAATTAAAGAAATATTATTGATTAATGTCATTAGTATCATACCTAACCTAAAATAGATTACCTAATTAATTTAAGGATTTCATGTACGTAACTATTACTCACCTTTCCCTAAAATTAAGTTATTATATTGTTGCACATGGCAAACATGAGGTATTTATTCTTATATTTATAAATTTATAGTACATTTATTGCGTTTTTTGGTTTAAATACAAACAATTCCGAATTGCCAATATGAATGTCGATTTGGTTCAAATAGATGGCGCTTGAATCTTACTTAAGATGTCGCTAAAAATGTAGTCAAATAGATGGCGCCACAATTTTTTTGGAAGAATTTTTAATTATTTCTCCTACTTCCTCAACTTTTAGTGAAGAATAGTGGAGGGAAGTAGTATTTTATAGACTAAATTTTATTAGTACCAAGTTAAAAAAATTTTTAAATGTCCCAAAGTGCCAGGGTTTTTTTCAATTTTTGCAGTCGTCTCAATCGGGAAAACGTATTTCCCAGTCGAGCTACACATGCGCCAAATGTCACTTTACAGGCGGTGAGTACAAACATGTTATTTTAAAATCATATTTTTTTTGATTCATGCGTATTTTTCATTTATAAGTTTGTCAAAATTATTTTCCTAAATTATATATTAAATCCACAGATTATACACTGTGGATTTAATTACAGTGCAATTACTTTTTGGAAAAAATCTGCTCTTCAATTATGTTAGTACATACCTATATAAATAGAACAACAACTTAATAAATAAACATATAATTGCAAAAAACAAATTAATAAAATAAGGTAAATAATAACAAAACAAAAGATCACAATCTAAGACAAAATATGTGTTTCTATGGAAATTCTTTGGATATAGGAATTATTAAAATTAATTTTATGAAAAGACAGTATACATCTAAAGATTTCTACCATGATAAAATAATGTTTCATTTCTTGTTCTAATTTCTGTATTTTTAATTATTTCAAAGGAATTTGTATTTTAAGTTTTTTTACTTCTTATTCAAACAGAATTTCTTGCCTTTCCTTTCTTATGTCATTATTTTCTTTTTCTGCTTTGTATAGGACAAATTTAATGTTAGCTAAATTAGAATATGAGTTCGGTTCTGGCTTGTGTAGAGAAAGGTTGGTGATTTGTCGCTCCGTAATAAAACCCAAATATATGTGTAGTTACTAGTAATAAATTGACAAACAGTATAAAATCTAGTGTCTAAAAGAGGAATACATAAAATAGAGAAATCGCAACATTAGCAAGGTAGGAACAAAAATACCACAATAATATTTAAAATAAGAATCGCTGTGTTTCGATAAAAGCAAGATTTCCGACGGGTGGACCGGGATTTGCTTTTTGCGCGTACACATGCGAGAGGCAGAGCAAAAACGAATATAAGAGGTTCGTGAATGTAAACAGCGGAACAGGGTCGGATCAAGGACTTCGATAAAATGTCGGATTCGGAAAGTGCGAGCTCGGATACAAGAAAGAAAAAATGAGGTGTGGCCACCACACGACTTTCTTATACGTATGAGCGTTTCAAATAATAGAATTTTAAGAATTTTTTTATACAAAAATTATTCAAAATCCTATTCTAAGTACTTCTATTCTCTTAATAAATCTCTATAGAATGCATACTTTGCAAGATATTATCAAAAAAGTGCTACTCGCTAAGAGTAAAAGTGCTACTTCCGGTCCGAATTTTGAAATTTCATATATACAAAAAATATTGCAAATTCAGTTCTAAATACTTTTGTACTCTTGATAAATATATATAGAATGCATAACTTACGACATATTGGCAAAAAATCGTTATCCGATAAGAGTAAAAGTGGTACTTCCGGTCTGAATTTTGAAATTTCTTTTATACAAAAGATATTGAAAATTATGTTTTAAATACTTTTATACCCGTTACGTACTTGTCTAAAAAGCATGACTTGCGAAATATTCGCAAAAAACTGATTTTCGATAAGAGTAAAAGACCTACTTCCGGTAGGAATTTCGAAAAACTTTTTAAATAAAATTATTTTCAATTTCGATTTTAAGTATATATGAATTCTTTATAAATTTGTTTAAACTTAATAGTTCACGAAATATTGTCAAAATTCGATTTTTTCGCTGAAGTAAACTGCTACTTCCGGTCTACCGATTTTACTGAAAAACTAATCAGATCTCAAGAGGGAGATTATACACATAAATACAAAATTTGGAATTGATATTTACAGCGGTTTGACCGCTATCGTGGTCACACACACACACACAGACACACAGACACACACACACACACACACACAGACACACAGACATTTTTTAAAAACCACTTTTTTGGTATCAGGGGACTTCAAAACGTGGACATCTGCAAAAATCTCGAGGTCGAAAATTTTCATCATCACAATACTTCCTTATACTACGTATAAGAAAGTAAAAAGGCGTTACGGAAATATGCAAGCAACTGTTAGAAGAGGTAAAACAGGTTAGAAAGGATCAGAGCGAAATGAGAAAAGAATTGGAGGGAAGCAATAAGGAAATAAAGGCGTTAAGAAATGAAATAAAAGAGATAAATCAGAAATGGGAACAAAAATATGAAGAGCTGGAAAATAAATTTAAAAATTTAGAAAGGAAAGTGGAAAACATGGAGAAGGAGAAACGAAAGAATAATATAGTTGTAACGGGAAAAAAAATAGAAGAGAGGAACGGAGAATTGAACAGACTGATGGAGGAATGGATGAAGACGGAGTTGGGAATAGAAAGTAAAATTAAAGAAGTGAGAAAGATTAATCAGGATAAAATTTTAGTGGCAATGGAAACTTTTGAGGGAAAAATGGAAGTACTTAAAAGTAAAAGTAAATTGAAAGGAAAAGAAATATATATTGATAGTGATCTAACAAAGCAAGAGAGGGATGTGCAAAAGAAACTGAGATTAATGGCCAAGAAAATTAGAGAAGAGGGAAAGAATGTAAAAGTGGGATACATGAAAATAAAAGTTGATGGAAGGGAAATGTACTGGGATGAAGATGGAAAAACTGTGGTGCAAAAACCTACAAAAAACTAACAAAAAGAAAAGCTGGAGAGGGAACAATGGACTTGGCTTGGCAAACGAACGGACATGAAATATATAGTAAGATGGTAGTAAACGATGAAAAAATAAATAGTAAATTGGGAGGGAAGAACATGAACAACGGAAAGCGGAAGCAAAGAAATAAGAAAATCAGAATAAGCACATGGAATGTGAGGACAATGTTGGTACCAGGAAAAATGCAGGAAATCGCAAGGGAATTGGAAAGATACGGAATAGATGTGGCAGCAATACAGGAAACGAGATGGGAAGGAAAAGGGAGAATAGATAAAAAGAATTTTACAGTGATGTATTCGGGCGAAGAAAGGAAAGGACAGAAAGGAGTGGCATTCATGATACTAGGAAAATTAAGAAAGAGTGTACTGGAATTCAGACCAATAAACGGAAAAATGGCTTACATGAGACTGGATACAAAACCGCTCAAATTATCATTATTAAACATATATGCACCCACAGAAATAGCAGATGAAGAAATAAAGGACAAATTCTACGAAGACATGGAAATGGAAATTGAAAGAATACCAAAAGAAGATACCATTGTAGTATTGGGTGATCTGAATGCACAGATAGGGAAGGAGGAATCTAATAGACAAGTAGCCGGGAAACATACAATACATAACAAAACAAATGACAACGGATATAGATTATGTAACTTAGCAGAACGAACAAACATGGTAATTAGTAGTACTAAGTATGAGCATCCGAGACAACACAAAGTAACATGGATCTCACCAGATCAGAAAACGCAGACACAAATAGATCACGTGCTGGTCAATAAAAGGAAACAATCGTCGATAACAGATGTTAGGACGTATAGAGGAGCATGCGCAGATTCAGATCATTTTATGGTGACAACGACAATTAAATTGAAAATAAAGAAGACAATGAAAATTAAACAAAAGAGTAATGATTGGAACATAGAGGAATTAAGTAACGAAAAAGTAAGAGAGGAATACAGAAAAGAAATAGAGAGGCAGTTGATGAGCGAAAGAAGAGACGGAAATGATACAGAAACAAGATGGGGAAATATCAAGAAATGTATTAATGAAGCAGCAGAAAAATGTATCGGAAGAAAAGGAAAGAAAAAGAGGAATGAATGGTATAATGAGACTTGTCAAGACATACTAGTCAGGAAGGTGGAAGCAAGAACCAAATGGTTACGGACGGATAAAAGTGAGAATAGAATCGAATATGAGAAGATGAGAAAGGAATGTAAACAAACTATACGAAGAAGTAAAAGAGAGTGGATGGAAGAGCAGATGAAGAACATCGAAGAAGAAAGTATGAAGAAGAATACCAAGCGGTATTACCAAAAAATCAATGAACACAATAAAGTATATAAGCATAAAGGGAGTGGCATAAGGGATAGTAGGGGAAGAGTAGTTGAATGTGAAGAGCAATATAAGGAAGTATGGGAGGAATACTTTAAGGGACTACTTAACGACAGGCAACGGAGTGAAGAAATATATGAGGAAGATGAGGACAAAGTTGTGGTATATGAACCAACATTGGATGAAGTAAAAGAAGTTATAAAAGCTAGCAGAAATGGAAGAGCACCGGGAAAGGATGGAATAAATAACGAACTATTAAAATATGGAGGAGAACGATTACAGGAACATATTTACGAATTGATACGGAAAATATGGAATGAAGAAAAGATGCCGAACGAATGGAAATTAGGACAAATAGTGACATTGCATAAGAGAGGAGACCAACAAGAATGTAAAAACTACAGAGGGATAACACTATTAAATACGACATACAAAATACTATCATCAATAATACAAAGAAGGATAGCCGACATAATGAGAAGTATTATGGGACAGTACCAGTGTGGATTTGTGAGAGGAAAATCAACAACAGATGCAGTGCATAATGTAAAACAAATAATGGAAAGAGCATATGAACACAATATGAAACTGGAGTTGTTATTTGTGGACTTTCAGCAAGCATTTGACAATATCAGAAGGAGAAAACTTATAACCGCAATGAAGGAACTACAAGTACCAGCGAAGCTAAGAAGACTTGTAGTAATGACTCTGGAATCGACAAGGGCTAGTGTGAAAACATCCAAAGGAGAAACGAGAGAGTTCCAGATAAATAGAGGAGTCCGGCAAGGCGATGCTTTGTCAGCAACCTTGTTCAATCTGGCCTTGGAGTATGTAACAAGAAAAATAAACAGAGGAACTTTAAGATCAAGTGGAAGTCAGATAATAGCATATGCAGATGATGTAGTAGTCATAACGAAAAGAAGAGAGATAATGATCAAAACAATGCTAGAAATAATAAGGGAGGGAGATAAATTGGGTTTGAAGATCAATGAAACAAAAACGAAGTTGATGAGAACTGGAATGAAAGGGAAAGAGAGCAGAGGAATTAAAATAGAGAACTTGACATTTGAGGAGGTGGATAAATTTAAATATCTGGGAATCGTAATAGCAAACGACGGAAATAGGGATGTCGAAAATAAAGAAAGAATGATGTCGGCAAATAGAGCTTACTATGCAAACAAGAAATTGTTGAAGGACAGAAATTTATCCAAAAAGAACAAAATAAGAATATATAATACCATGATAAAACCAGTGCTGATGTATTTGGCAGAAACAATGACAATGACCAAAAAAGATGAAGAGAATTGGAGAATATTTGAAAGGAAGATACTGAGAACAATAATGGGGCCAGTTAAGACAGCAGATAATGAATACAGGATAAGAACCAATAGCGAACTGCAGAGCGAAATAGGGAGAGAGGATATAGTAAGAAAAATAAAGCGACAAAGAATAAAGTGGTTGGGACATGTATGGAGATTTGGGGAACAAGCTACAACCAAAATATTATTAGAATGGAAACCGAGTGGAAAGAGGAGAAGAGGTAGACCGAGGTCAAAGTGGCTGGAAGAAGTGGTAGAAGATTTAAGAGGAGCGGGCATTAATAACTGGAAAGAAAAAGTAAAGGATAGAAAGTTATGGAGGGAAATAAGCCAGAGGATATAAAAAGTAGGATGGGGGCCGATCCACCCCGAGACAAAGGATCTAGAAAGCTTCTAGAAGCGGTGTAGCTCCGATAGGGGCGTCTTAACCATTATATATATATATAAATTAGAATATTCTTCTTCTAATTTTGATGAATGTTGCTGTTCTATTTATGTATGTACTAACATAATTGAAAATTAGATATTTTCCAAAAAGTAATTGCACTCTAATTAAATCCACTGTGTATAATCTGTGGATTTAATATAAAATTTAGGAAAATAATTTACTGTTGTTGACAAAACTTATAATTGAAAAATATGCATGAATTAAAAAAATATGATTTTAAAATATTATTTAATGAATCAAATTACAGTAAGTACCAACTTTACTTTCCCCCACAAGTGCTTGAAATAGAATTTCGCGCACCCACTTGAATGCGAAAATTGTATTAATATAACAAAATTGTTATATCACCTTACATAACTTAAAAAAAAACTACAGATCATATTTATTATTAAATTATCACGGATTATAAACATTTATATTTAAAAAACTAGAATGTACACGAGTTCATTTCTTTTAAATGGGGGTTGAATCAGATTTATGCGCCGCTCATAGTCAATAGACGGCAACCAGTTTGGCATCTAAAACATAAAATTTTGGTATTATAACCTCAAAATAGTGCTTTTTTAAGACGAAAATTTGATACTTTTTACTCGCCTACTGGCAATGAAACCTACATTCTTGGATTCCGTGAAATGTAAGCTTTCTATTGATGTATACAGGGCAATCCAAATTAAGTGTTCACCATTGGTAACTTTGTTATTATTAAAGATACAAGATTGTTTAAATTAGCAAACTTGTAGTACTTTTAACGCTCTTTAAGATGGAAGAATAAAAAAAAACAAATGAGCAACGCGTTTTCGAGTTTTGCCGAAAAATATTTTTTTTTCAAATGGAAACCCCTGTATATTATATCATTTTCTGCTAGAACTTTAATTTTTAAACAAAAAATCTTATAAGAAATTTTTTACTGGGATTAAAAATACTTGAGTTATAATGAATAAACGAAAACAGCTAAATTAGTTTTATAAACTTTATTTTATACATAAACTTATCATTAAAAGAAAATAAAAGCCACTGATTTTTTCATAGAAGATGTTCAAAAATACCACCTTGTAGTTCAATACATTTTTGTACACGCTTCCGAACTTCTCGAACTGCCTTCAGTATGATCCTACCATCTATTTGGTTTATCTTTTCACTAACTGCAATCTTTAGGGCGTTTACGTTTTCGTACCTTTGCTTATAAATCTGGTTCTTTAAATAACCCCATAAAAAAAATCAAGCGGCGTTAAATCGGGCGATCGGGGAGGCCACTGAATAGGACCATTTGTTCCTATCCATGAAGTGTTAAAAATAGTATTTAGAAGTTGATGAGTACCTCTGTAGTTGTGCGCAGGTGCGCCATCCTGCTGAAAATGCAGATTCTGTCTACTTATGAGATCCAGATCGTCTAAGAAATTATTCAAAATTTCAGTCAAAAATTCTATGTACCTTTCACCAGTTAGAGTGCCCTCATAAAAGAAAGGACCAACAATCCATGAACCGATTAAACCGCACCAAACATTAAAACTGAATCAGACTTGTGGACGTCTTGGATTTACTAAAAGAAGATTTTCCTTTGACCAGTAATAATGATTTTTTTTATTGTACATTCCAGAATTTGAGAAATTCGATTCATCGGTCCATAAAATATAACGAAAGTTGTTTACATTTTGGCGACAAAAGTTAAGATATCAGTGGCAAAAAAACATTCTTCTCTCTGGATCCCCTGGCAAAAAAACCTGAACTGGTTTGTACTTATAAGGAATGAATTTGTGTTTCTTCAGAATCCTATGCACAGTACCGTGACTCAAATCAGATTCATTGACAATATCTAGTATGGAATTCTCACGGTTGGCCTCAAAATATGCGATAACTGCAATTTCCGTGGCCTCGCTTTTTATAAAAGTCCTTTTTGTCCTTGTTTTGGCAAAAACACTCTCATTGCCTCTAAATTTTCGGTAAAGTCTCAGAAAATATTGCTCATGTGGTTGTGTTCGGAGTGGATATAATTCAGCGTAGTGTTCTTTTGCCCTCCTAGAGGATTTTCTGCACACTAAATAAGATTCTAACATATCACACTTTTCTGAATGGGTAAAAATCATTTTTTTGTCAAATTAATAACTAGCACAATGAAACTTATGAGTGAAAAACTAATAAAACTGTACTAATATTTGACGTTTGGTAGAAAGACTTATCGTCGTTTTCATAGATACATAGAAATGCACTTGACTTAGCTGTTTTTGTGTATTCATTATAACTCAAGTATTTTTAATCCCAGTAAAAAATTTTTAAAAGATTTTTTGTTTAAAAATTAAAGTTCTAGCAGAAAATGATATAATATACAGGGGTTTCCATTTGAAAAAAAAATATTTTTCGGCAAAACTCGAAAACGCGTTGCTCATTTTTTTTTATTCTTCCATCTTAAAGAGCGTTAAAAGTACTACAAGTTTGCTAATTTAAACAATCTTGTATCTTTAATAATAACAAAGTTACCAATGGTGAACACTTAATTTGGATTGCCCTGTATATTACCCTTGTATTTTGACGCTATCATGGGGCATCCTTTCTAAAGAATAGCCAAATTTTTTATTTGTTTTCACTAAGCTTAACGTAAAACTTCAAATTAAAAAGTATTGTAACAAACTCGAGCATGATCGCGGCTATACCGTGAAGGGTAGCGGCGTAGTGATTCATTTCTTGTTTAGTTCTTGACGCGGACTGGCAAGAGATAAACGAAATGTCACTGAATTGTCACTTAGCTAAGAAAGTTTGAAACAGCGTTCCAGTGGAAAACCGTGCAAGAGGCTGTAAATTCTCCGGACAGTTTTTTTAATGTTTGGACTGCAAGGAGGGTTTACCAAATACTGTTGTTTTTTGTGTCTGTGGGATAGCCGAGCAATTGAACATCATTACCAAATAAAAGAATGGCAGCCACGGGCTAGCATTGTTCCTGGAGAATTTAATATACAATTTGAGCCGTTAGTGGATTCTGACTCGGTGATTCTACCCTCTCTACACATTAAATTAGGATTGATTAAACAGTTTGTCAAAGCACTAAAAAAAGAAGCCAGCTATTTTAAATACTTAAGAGATATGTTTTCAAAGCTGTTTGATGCGTAAGTTCGCGAAGGAATATTTGCTGGTCCACAAGTTAGGAAGCTGTTCAAAGATGAAAATTTTGAACGTACCATGAATAATTTAGAGTTGGCAGCATGGACTTCTTTTAAAAATGTTTGCAAATATTTTCTGGGAAATCAAAAGAATAAAACCGACCAAGATATCGTGGCTAATTTGCTAGAAAACTATATAGGGTGCCTAATGTGGCTCAAAGTTCATTTTTTGCATTCATATTTGGATTTCTTTCCTGCTAATTTAGGAAAGACGAGTGAACAGAGGGAAAGGTTCCGTCAAGAGATTGCAGAAATGGAGAAACGACTTCAAGGTAGGTGGGATCCCGTCATGAAGGGAGTTTTTTGCTGGTTTCTCTTTCAAGAAGGCAATAGGCAACAGGCAACATAAACGGAAGAAATAACTCTATTTATGCCAAACTTTGATTGTCAGCAATATTTCATTGTGTGCAGTTAAATGGTTTTGTATTATTGATACTACTTAAACATTCAAGTATTTGTTATTTCAAGATTCTTGTACTTATCTATTTATTTTTATAACTTCTGTATATAGGCCAATAAAATTAATTCGAAAAAATCTGTTTTGAGGAATTAATTTCCAGCAAGCTGGAAATCGTTTTAAAACCTCTGTTTGGTCCTAAATGCGTGTAATCTGAGTTTGCACCATCCCAGGTGGTGAGCTTAACTTTTAGTAACCGAAAAACCGCCAAATTTTTGCACCTTTTTTATTTTTTTGCTTATAGCTGGAAAACGGTGCGTCGGACGGAAAATGTCATTCTATTTAAAAATACAGACAACTAAATTCTGCGTCGACTGACATTTAAAAAATCAAATTCGGTTTAGTGGTATAGCCAAAATCCAATGTTATAAACGAAAAAAATTTCGTATTTTGGTGCAACCTTACATTATGCGGCTTTCCAAGACCAGATATCTTGAAAACAGATATTTCTATGAGAAAATCCATGGAATAACAGTTGTAGAGAATAAAATTTCACGTTACATTGATACCTTAGTTTTTAAATACATTCATTTAAAATTCGAAATTTGGAATCAATTCTAAATCGTTTTTTCGACGTTTTGAGTTATTTTATGTCATTTAAGGTAAAAAATATCATCATTTTGCACCAAAACAGCAATTCTTATTGCTTTGCAATGTTAAAGGAATATGCATAACCTGAGTAGAAATTCGAGTAGTACAAATAAAAATCAATATTAAATTTATCAAAGTCCTGTATTACCATTAAATCGTTAAATAAGTATTATTATTATTATCATTATTAATTTCCTAGTAACTAAATTAATGATAGCTAGTTTAGGTGCAATGAAGTAACAAAAACAATTAAAGTTTATTGATGAAAATTTGAATATAAAGATGATATGAATCGATAGGTATGCAGCACAAAATGTAGCAGCATTTATGTTCGCATTTTCTTAGATGTTGATGGTCCTTCACCTGAGAAGCTCGGACGGCGCGGTTGTATATCAAGGTCCTCTTTATCGGGAGTCTCTTGAACGGGTCTTGAAGGACAGATGCTTGAAACAGCTGATCTTCGAAATATGAACAAGAAAACCCTAGACTTGATAACACATCCAGGAGTTCTCTTGATCCGTACTTCTGATGAAGCGTTGCATCAAGTCTTACGAGCAGTGGGGACAGGAAGCACCGCGGTCTCGCAGCATTAATTATTGCGTGAGCAATAGCACAGGTTTTCGTTTTTTGTTTAGGCCGAGCGGAAGGTATTTTTCCCTTTTTGGGGTTTACAATTGACCCTACAAGTACCTTAAGGGTTTCTGGAATGTCATTCTCAACGTCCTTCAAAAATTCGTCTACTTTGGGGTAAGTATCAAGGGGATAAATCACTGACCTAATATCCTCGCTGATAATGGCAGCGGCGGCTTTCACTATGCGAAGTCGCACTTCTTTTTCGTCGATATTCCAGGACTCATACCAAGACTGAGTTAAAATTTTGTAACCTGTATTTCGAAAGCATATTACAGGTAGCTGATTTTTGCCCCTTCCGCTAGTGATAATAATGTCGTCATCATACTTTGTTTTCAGCTTTTTCATCAGGGATTTATGAGTTGGGACAAAGCCTTCGAAGTCTTCCAAAATTTCTGACAAAGTGAATTGGCATTGGTCTTCATTTTCCTCCATGTATTTGCAAATATAGTTGAATACCAGAGACACATCTTCATCTTCAGGTCGGCCAACTGACTATCCAGTTTTTGCATCTTTTTTCAGGAACTTGATACTGCAGGAGCGGTGGTACCTGGCCTCTACCGCCAAGACGAATTCTTTCAAGTACCTCTTCATCCTGCCACCATTCAGCTGCAGTCAAGAGGGAATTTTTAAACTCAATTGTTGACAAATACTGCACGGTAACTCGCCTGTTCAGAGGCTTCTTGCTTTCTTTAGCCACAAATTCCTGTGATGCGTCTTCCCCACATATGATACATCTCTTCTTAAAATCGAAAGTCGAGAGCCTCTCTCTACGCCTCTTGGGGTTTTCTTCGTCACATCTTTTCTCCTTTGAATATATTTTCCTGCATCTTTCGTGAATCACAACTGAAGCAAGACCTTGAAGTTGAAGGTGCTTCTCATCCTTCATTGCTATACTTCTTTTTATCAATGTTTCTATTCCTCTTTCTTTTACTGTAGTTGAGGCCTCATCATGTAATGGTTTATCACAAATTAAACACTTCGGGACATTCATGTTTGTCACTTTCTCGCACCAATCTGAAAGTAAAAAAAACAGACTTTAAATTGATGCAAAATTTAGTGTTTCAAAATTGACTGAATTAAAAAACTGAGGCAATTATATTACGTAGAATTTTATTCTCTACAACTTTATTCCACGTGTTTTTTCAATAGTAGTATCTGTTTTCAAGATAGGTGGTCTTGGAAAGCCGCATAATGTAAGGTTGCACCAAAATACGAAATTTTTTTCGTTTTTAACATTCGATTTTGGCTATACCACTAAACCGAATTTGATTGTTTAAATGTCAGTCGACGCAGAATTTAGTCCTCTGTATTTTTAAATAGAATGACATTTTCCGTCCGACGCACCGTTTTCCAGCTACAAGCAAAAAAATAAAAAAGGTGCAAAAATTTGGCGGTTTTTCGGCTACTAAAAGTTAAGCTCACCACCTGGGATGGTGCAAACTCAGATTACACGCATTTAGGACCAAACAGAGGTTTTAAAACGATTTCCAGCTTGCTGGAAATTAATTCCTCAAAATATATTAATTTGATTGGCCTAATAACAGATTTTCTAAATACAACATTATTGTTTATCTACCTACTAGCGGAGTATGATTATAACTCTAAAATTAGACGTGGTTGAAAGATATGGTTTTTGGTTATGTTTTCAGATAAAGACTATAAGAATTGTACACCCATTTTTACAACAGTTATTAAAAAAAAATAAAATTTTTGGCTACTGTTATTTATGCAGGACGTCCTTATATCATTTAGCATATCGTAGGACGGAAAATAAATAAAGTAATTTTAAAATAATCGATCTGTTTAAATAAATAAAACCTTTTTGTTTAATTCTTTCTTCAATATTTCGCTGTAAATTTATGATTTCATCAGGAGACCTGTTATTAATTACATAATTTGCGTACAAGGTATTTCTAAGACAATTTCTTCCTTATATCATTTAGCATATCGTAGGATGGAAAATAAATATAGTAATTTTAAAATAATCGATCTATTTAAATAAATAAAACTTTTTTGTTTAATTCTTTCTTCAATATTTCGCTGTAAATTTATGACTTCATCAGGAGACCTGTTATTAATTACATAATTTGCGTACAAGGTATTTCTATGACAATTTCTTCCTTATATCATTTAGCATATCGTGGAACGGAAAATAAATATAGTAATTTTAAGATAATCGATCTATTTAAATAAATAAAACTTTTTTGTTTAATTCTTTCTTCAATATTTTGCTCTCAATTTATGACTTCATCAGGAGACCTGTTATTAATTACATAATTTGCATACAAGGTAATTCTAAGACAATTTCTTCTTTTTATTTACACTTAAATACGCACTGATATACGCAAGTTTAAGAAATTAAACAGCTCACATTAGCATTATTAAAAAAAAAAATTATCATAATTTCATAATTTTCATCTCAACTTAAACTTAAATGTGTTTGCCAATAAATTTCTTATATTCAACCATTCTAATTCAACTATTTTTATTTCAAATAACTAAATAATGTAGACGGCGGAGAATGTTTTACACAAAAATTATAGATAATAATTTATTTATTTATTTATTTATTTATTCATTGAATACCCAACAGACATAGCTATGTACAGGGTAATATATAAAAAAAATTAACAATGACTTAAAATAATTCACATTACGATGCAAAAATGAAGTACAGATAATAATAAAATACAGAATACAATACAGAATACAAAAATACAGATAACATTAAAAAAAACATAAATACATCATCACCTCCCCAAGAATGGGTCAGCGCATAAGAGGTTGGCATTTGTGCACATGTGATAGAAGAGCGGGGATTTAAGAAGAACATTTGCCCGAGCTGTAGGGACATAATGAGATTTACAATGTAAAAGTATTTTCATTTATACAGAGTGGTCGACAAAGACGAACCAGAACATAATTATTTTGCAGTTTCTTATATTTTATGATAGGCCTTTAGGAGATGGCTAAACTGACATGAATTTGTATTAGTCGATATTCACTGGTTTTGTGATATGGCAATTTTTCGTCAAAAATTGTGCAATTTTTTGAATATGTAATTCCTATGAAATAACGATTAATGATGAAAGAACAATTATGGGCTGAATTAGTAGAGATATTATTTCAGTACATGAATTTAATTCGTGTTCTTTAGAATTACATACCATTCGAAGAGGTTAGAAATTTAAAAAAAATGAAGTGAAACTGAAAGGTACTAAAAATTTACTATTTAAAAATACCTACTTTTATTTAAAGTTGTGAACGTAATTTTGTCGTTTTGACAAGCTTTTGATGCATTGTAACTGCGTATTTTTTAATTATGCATAATTCCTGCATTATGAAGCTCGTCACTTCAAAAGTTTTAAAAATTTAAGGAAAATTAATTATTTGTAAAAAGAAAATTTTATAAGTAACTCTTTTCGATTAATTTTAGTTGTGCTATGTGTAATACAAGTCATTTTAAATAAATTAAATAAAAGTCGTAATCTGCTTTATTCAGACGTAAGATACTACAACTTTTGTAGTATTGCCCATAGATGCAAGATAGTAGCTATTTTTAAATAGTAAATATTTAGTACTTTTCAAGATATATAATATATCTATTTATTCTTTTTTAGAATTTTTATCTTTTGCTAATGATTCATTTGGATTGCTTATAGAGTACCTAAAGGTCGTAATACGTAGGTACTTGAATGACAAAAACCACGTAGCGAATTCTGTGGTAGCCTCATGAAACGGAAAGCAGCTGATTTGGTGGACACCACGCATTCTCATATTTCTTCAGTTACTAATAGAATAAAATTCATCACAACCGCTCGGCATATGTTGACATACGCCAGTGAATGTTAGAATATAAATATTTCAGTTAGTTTATGTCGACAGTCACCGGTGAATGATGACATGAACCACTTTGGGTTCTTTACAGTAACATACCGTAGTCGTCAAATTTTAATTTCGGTTTACACTTCTATCCCATGCAGAAGATGACCTTATAATATGCTGCGATGCCTGCTTGCTAACAGTGGTGGGAGAGCAATGCAGTGTCGGGGGACCCCCACGCCTTAGAAACGTTTGTCGAGTGTACTGTCTTGGCAGCCTCGCTTATGTTTATCTTTAGTTTATTTCGTCGCGCTTTTTTCCTCTTTCTACTTTCGTATCAGAAATTAAAATATGTCGACTACGGTATACATACATACAAGATCAAGAATACCAATCGATTTTTGCCATGTTTTCTTTATCTTTCTTTGACGAAATATACATAAAAATTAATTTCTGAATGTTCACATTTCCTTCTGTTAGTTGCCACAAAGACTAATAATAATATTCATTTCTTCGAGGATTTTACCCACGCACTCGTTTAAAACGCTCTCTTCCACATGTGACATGAGCCTTTTCACGATGTGACGAGGGATAAGAAGCAATAACATAATCGGTCGACGGTCATTGAAACAAGGCGAGTTAAGAGAGTACATGATGGCGCAGTCACGGACGACTCGATTAATATTAATCGCTTTCCTGGAAGCGAACAATTGCCAGGCCTAATATGTGTGGTGCGGACTGGTTTCACCGAACGGAGGACAGACTGGAAGTACTGGTTCTTCTGTCCTGCGTTCGAGCGGCTACGGAGACCAACCCAGCGTAAAAGTTCTCGCCGGTGGTTTTGTTTTGCCCGCCCGTTTATTGTTTTACGCTCTCGGAAAGGAAATCTATGTCGTTAAGAGTGATTTTTATTGATGTCGGGACCGTTTCTCTATAAACGGATCACATTCCTCGCATTAAATATAAGTACCTACCAACCATATTCCAAAGATAAATATCGTGTGGTTGTTGAATATCAATATTGAGTATAGTTACTGGGAAATGATATTTTTTTTATTATTAAATTCTAGAAATATAATAGAACCTTTTGCGAGGGTGCGTTGTAACGGTACAGCCAAATTGAAATATTTTATAATGTTAAATATGAATATTAATTATTTTCAAAGCATATGTGTTAGATACCAACGATAAATTTCTTTGAACTGTTTGTTCCAAATGTATATCTATGTATAAGTTAACCTTATTTAGGTAGGGAATGTTTGTATTAATTATATTATAAGATTTGTGGCGCTGATTTTGTGTATATGTCGCCATCTCGTACGTAATGGAATGCATGGGAACGATAACGGCGATAAATGTGTAGAGGAGAAGAAGGATTGCATGTGCTTCCTAGAGAGCGATTCTCAATCAAATAAAAAAGTCGACCAAGAGCCTCCAAGTAAGAAAGTCGGCCAGGAACCTTCTCACAACGGTTAATAGCGTATTAAGACTGTCCTAATTAGGCCGTTTAAAAGTATGTAGAAGGTTCTCTGATATATATATATATATATATAAGTCGACTTAAACCTATCGGTCGACAGATATTTGTTTGTCGTTTTGAATCGCATAAATAATATAAGAAGTTCTTTATTTATGTAATGAGGTTAACCGACTTAAAAGTATTAAATGTGTAAAGTTTAATATATCTTCATATAAGAAGTTGAAAAAGTGCAAATAGCAGTTAAAGAAGCTCCAGGTGTCTCGTTCGTCGGAGGAGGGTTTTCACGAAGCAAACTGACAACGAGATCTTCTGTTTCAGCGAAGAGAGAAGAACAGAAGACGAAAATATATAAAAGGTATTTAAAAGTTATTATTGTGCGAGTGTTAGATTTAATACGAGACCTAATTAAATAATATAATAATCTAAGATTAAAAAACATATTTAATAGTTTGTCTTAGATACAGCCATGTCTCGGCATTTGTAAATTGCTTGTCGATGATGTTCTAAACATATTATATGCGTGTATGATTATTAAAATCGAAGCATAATTTGTTTTCTATCGAGGTCTACGTTGTTGGTGTTTATGTAAGTGCTGAAGGGCATCGGAAAACAAATGATGTATGATATATATTATTTCGTAAAGACGATAATATTTAAATAAATTACAACTAATCTTTCAATATTAAATAAGTTCTGAAATAATTTTAATAGTGTGTTTATTTTAATTAAAGTTGATATTATTTTGTATATGTTTCTTTTGTGTTCGTATTAATATTGCTAAATGTGGGTTTCCAATACAAATTATTATTTAAATTATATTACTTTTGTTTTATTTAATTGTACCAATTAATGCCCTGAGAGTATTTTCTTTAATCTCTTGACCTGGTTCGTCCTGGGAATAAAATATGAGCTAGCCAAGTTTGCATTTTATTTAAAAATATTAAAGACATTAAGAAATAACCGGCAGTAATCTTTAGAACGTACAGAAAGAAGCTTAACTGGGCTCTTACAAATTAAAAAATTAGGTGTGGAACGAATTATAATTCTTTTTTTATACAAAAATTATTTCAAATCCATCTCTAAATACTTTGATAGTCACAATAAAGGCGTATAGAGTGTGGAAATTACGAAATATTTTCAAGAAACTGCTATTCGATAAGAGTTAAAATTTTAGATCCGTGCCAACTTTTGTAATTTCTTTTATACAATAATTATTTCAAATCCAGCTCTTAAATACTTTGATAGTTGCAATAAATGTGTATATAGCGCATAAATTACGAGATACTTGCAAAAGCTGTTATTGGTTAAGAGTAAAAGTGTTTCTTCCGGTCCAAATTCTGAGGTGTTTTTATACAAATTTTATTTCAAATTCAGCCATTACATGTTTTTGCGCTTGTAATGAATCTATATAGAATGTATAGTTGGCGGAATATTTGCAAAAAAACTGTCAGTCAAGAGGTCAGAACTCAGAAGACACTAAAATGATTGAAAATGAACTGGATTGTAATTATTGTCAGAAATATTTCAGCTCTCTTGGGCAGTAAATACTTGATACTCTCTATATGTCTGAAGAAGGAAAAAAATAAAATAAATAATACCACCTCGTTTTATTTGAATCCAATGACACCGCAGGAGATACTAGCAATCATGGGATCCTTAAAATCTAAAAACTGACAATATAGATATGGGTTTTCTAGAGCTGTATTGAAGGAGGTTCTAGTGAACCTAATGGAGCCATTGGCATAGCTTGCTTGATAACCAAATAACAACCTTATTCTTTTGTGGGACGTAGGATGCCTTGTATTTCCTGAAAACTTAAACCATTCTTTTCCATTTTTTCATCATCTATATTACTATCTATATTTTCAATAAACTCCACCAAGTCGTTTTCATATTCTTGCGCTACCACAGAAGGGACGGTTTGCTTTATGTGTAATTGTTGTTAAGTCATTTATTGTTGATGCTCCCAGCACCATTGAAATGTTATCCGCAAATAGTGAAATGTTGCAACTGTGTATCTCCGGAAGATCATTTATATATATCAGAAACACGACAGGTCCCAGTATGGATCCCTGCGGCATTTCCTGCCCAATATCTTTCCATGACGAAGTCAGTTTTTTACCATCTGCAGTGATTGCAACATGCTGCTTCCTGTCATTCAAGTAACATTTTAATAAATCTTGTGTTCTTCCTCGGAAATCCATTATTTCTAATTTGGTAAGTTTTCAGTTGCATGCTCAACACGATCAAAAGCTTGGTCTGCCTCGTTTATTCCTTTGAGGTCAATTCCAATTCCATACTCTTCTTAGTAATCTTTCTTCCTCCATTCGACGCAGATGTCCATACCACCTCAGCTGCCTCCCATTTATAGCATCTATAATAGTTTCCTTCACCCCCATTCTATCTCTGATGTTCTCATTTCTGACATGGTCGTATAAAGTTATTCCGCAGCATCTTCTCCAATATGTCATTCCCGCCAAAAGCAACCTTTGATTCATTCTTTTGTGCATCATCCATATCTCTGACCCATATGTCATAACTGGTTCAATGATTGCTTTAAATATGTTTGTTTTTGTCTTTTTTGTCAGGTTCTTGTTCCACAAGTAGGATGTAATGCTTTCGTCATATTCTTTGCTCTGCCTATTTTCTTCATTATGTCCTTGTCGTCTCTTTCGTCCTCGTCTATTGTGGCCCCCAGGTATTCATACTGGCTTACATTTTTTATTGTTCCGTTGTCTAACTCTATATCCCGTCCTTTCCCTCCTATGACCATATACTAGGTTTTCTCCATGTTTAACTGCAGGCCCCAATTAGTATATTCTTCTGTGAGCTTGTTCAACATGTATGTGATATCCTGTTGATCCTCCGCCGCTACTATTTGGTCATCTGCAAATAGTACCGTATGTATCGGGCTGTCATTTAGCCATGTTCCCATGGGGCTACATTTTTTGGTCCAATGTTTTAAGGCCGCGTCCAGGTAAATTTTAGAAAGGGTGGGGGGCAGACAGCATCCTTGCCTTACTCCCTTTGATGGTGTGAATGGCGATGAGACTTGGGCTCCCACTTTTACGACTGTCTTTGTACAGGGCTTTCACTGCGATATGTATTTTTTATTTATGCCCGCTTTTTCTAAAGTAACCCATAGCTTTGGCGTAAAAACATAAAAAGATATAGAAAAAAACCCTAGCGCGGAGTCCGAATAGACCCATTCAGTCATAGAATTTTAGATAAATGACCGAAAGCAATATTATCAATTGCAATAAAATATGTCATAAATGCTGAATACATTGAAAGGTGTGCCATGAGGCTCCCTTCTAGGCTCCTTCTTATTTGTGATCTGCATTAACGATCTCGAATCCAATATAACCGATTGTAGTGTGGGCTTAAGCCCTATATTTTAGTGCTTAGAAACATAAAAGAAGAAATGAATCACAGTTCTACCGAGATAACATTTTTGGGCTTAAATTTAATTTGGTCAAAGCATATAGCAGATCTTGATGAAGAACTTCAAACTTCAAAGTATGATAATTATATTATTAAAAAATATTAATAAAAGATATAATATTTTTAGATTAATACGGTATTGGTAGGAATATGTTTGTGGATTACTAAAGTCAAGACTGAAATTATTACCTATGCTTTTTCAAATCCTACTTCAGAACGCCACTGTAATATTCCCTTACATTAGCCCTTTTCCTTCCTGCAGTGTGGCTTAAACATTAGGCATGCTATTACGCAAAACTTACCTGTCATTCGCAAAGAAGCCTACCTTTCTTATAGTTACCTAAAACGGAACCAGCACCGTATTAATAAGGGTGCCTACAATGTATATAGAATTCGTCTTTTGTGCTGCTTCTTATGTATGAGTGTGTGCGTGCGTTTTTATATTATGAGTACACGTGGCCTAGATACGATTTATGAAACACCGACTTGTAGAATTCTTTTGTGATCTTTTCCTTTCAGATATACTTCTTGCGCAGGGGTTCCAAGAAAAGAAAAAAATCTCCGTATATTACATCTGCGTCATTGGAGTTGCTTTGTGATATAATATATGTGAAGTATGCCTTTCTTGTTTGTGATTCTTTATATCGCAAAACCTCTAAAAAAATGTTATTGTTATTACTTCTTTCGTCTACTCTTTTGCGATCAACAACAAGTAAAAGTATTGATTTTTTTACTATACGTTTATAGTACAGCTGCTCGTCGTTAGATGTCATTAGAATCACGTTTTGTAAATAATAACTATAATTAATTAAATATATGAATCTTGCTCAACATAAAGGGGATTTATTTACTTCTGATAACTCATGGACAAAATTAACGCACCACCGCATATATTTTGTGTTATTCCAAAATAATGATGATTTTTAGTTTTCTAGTTATCTAACAAGTAGGTTGTGGGTTTACTGGGACGGTTCCAGGAAATGCTGTCAGCAAGGGTTTCGTTTTAAAAGTACAATTGCAAATAAAAGCATTTTTGACAAAACTTGATCCACATTCTGATCGGAAATTTTCGTTTATTAAGACAAGTTGTCTTTAGCAATCAAGTTTTTTTGTTATTGATAGTGTCAGTGCGAGTGTAATACATTTTAGTAATGAAACGCAGAACAAATTTGTCAGTGGAGGAAGCAGTAAGAGCTTCAACTTTTCTGGATGAGGGATATTCGATGAGTCATGTTGCTAATGTGATAGGAAGAAACCATTCCAGCTTAAGTCGCATGGTTAGACGATTTAACGAAAACGGTGCACTAATGCAATAGACGAGCGTTTTCTTAGACAATCCGCTCTCAGAAACAGGAAAGCGACTGTTACCATCCCAAAAAATTAGCTCGTGGCTGCTCACAATCTTCTTGTGTCTTTCCGAACGATTAGAAGGCGCTCAAATGAAGCTGGATGCACAACAGAAAACCGGCCTGCTCTTCAAAATTCAAAGATTGTGTTTAGCGAGAAATCATCAGTATTGGACTCTTAATGATTGGAAGATGGTTTTATTTTCAGACGAAACGAGGATTAGCCTTAAATCTCCTAATGGACGTGAGCGTGTCTCGCGAAGGCCAGGAGAGAGTTTTGCTAGTAGCGATATCTCTCCAAGACACCTGTTTGGTGGTGGCTCTGTAATGTTTTGGGGAGGCATATGTTTCGATAGCCGCACAGAGTTGATCCCTATACGTGTTAGGTTAATGTTATTATCTTGAACATATCGTTGTTGCCCATGTAATGCCATTTGCTCCTTTTGCGGGGCCGAATTTCTTGTTTATGCAGGATAATGCTCGTCCTCATGTGGCTGGGCAAATTATTCACTTCTTAAATGCTGTTACTATTCAGTTCATGGAATGGCCAGCCAATATTCCTGACATGAACCCAATAGAGCATTTATGGGACGATATTTAAAAAAGGGCCAAGGCGCATGGAAGCACTAATTAGAAGTAGAGGAGGACATACGCGATATTAGAATAGCTCGAAGTCCATAAATTCTATTGCTTTCGTTAGGTTTTTGTTTACATGTTTGCGATGTTTTCAAGAAAAAAAGAAATAACGACATGTTTCGCTGATTTCATTTACAAACTACTATTACTACTAACAATAAGCTTTCATGAATTTTTTTTTGCAATATTAAATTCAGTATGTATTGTAATTATACAAGTTTAATTGGGTGGTACGTTAATTTTGTCATGAGTCCACTTGTATAAGTGACTTTAATATACCGAGTGCTTAAAATGCTATCTGATTGAGGAGTAGTGTGCTACGGAATGAACACAACAACGAAAGAAAAAGATTTGAGTATCGCAATGCCTCTATACTTATTTATTTATTTTTTCGTCTTCTACTTCTTCTCCTCTTCATGTTGGTCTTTGGCCTGTTTTTCCAACTTAGTTTTCGTTTCATGTCAATAGCTTCGAGTCTTTCCAGCGTTTGGCAGGTTTGCTCAGGAGTCGCCATGTTCGAGGAATTCCGTCTCGTACGACCCTTGCTATTCTGCTCTCTTCGTTCCACTGCCTCCGTCTATGTGTCTTCCCCATCTTGCTACATCCATCACCTGACATTCGTCTTTTATGTCCTTACTGTAGATTCTGTCTCTCAGTGTGTACCCCGATATACTTCACAGGATTTTCATTTCTTTCTTGCTGATGGCGCCAGATAACTGTACTGAAGGCTCCAGATATTCTGCGCGCTTTGTTGGTTTGGTTTTTGATCTCGTGCGATCTATCCTGGCTTGAAAATACTTCCAGTTCCAGATAGTTGAGCGCCATGACTTACTCTATGAGGTTGTCTTCTACCACGAGTTTATATCTTATTGGTTCTTTTGAAATAACGAGAGATTTTGTATTTCCGTAGATATTTGCATGTTTAGGCTTTAGAAAATACCAAAAAAAAATGGAGAACTTCTTACATGGAAAACTTAGAATACAGACAAAGATCACGAAAGCATATAAAATTATAAATGGGATAATGTTGGAAAACTGCAATACTACTGTGGTAAGGAGTGGGACAATATATGAAAGGAATGTCCAAAAGGACTTTAGATGACTAGGAAGAGAAGAAAAAGAAAAAGAAGACGAAAGAAAAGTGGAATACAGGAAGATCGACATAAATAATAAGACAAGGGGATGATATGGAAATATTCTTCCAAAAACCTATTCGCGGAAGGGACACAGAAAGAACAAAGGACGACGAAACAAGCTATGAAACAAGTAAAAATAGAAATGAGAAAAATAGAATGAGACTAAGTATATGGAACATAAAAGCAATGCTGAAAGTAGGGGAAATGGAAGCAGTATCAAAACAATTGATGAACTACAAAGTCAATGTGGCAGCTATACAAGAAATTAGGTGGAAAGAACATGGGCAAATAATGAAAGGTCAGTACACTATATTTAGACGAAAACCAACAATACAAAAATGAAGTAGCTTTCATAATTGCAGAGGAAGTGGGAAATAGAGTTTTATAGAGTACAAACCAATCACTGGAGGATTAGCATATTTAAGACTAAAAACAAAACCCTACAATACGTCAATTACAAATGCATACGCGCCAATAGAAACGTCCGAAGAAACAGAAAAAATAAGGACATTGAACAATTCTAGACCAGGAGACTTCAACACCTAGGTAGGAAGAGAAGAATGTCTTAGAACAGTACCATGGAAGAATACTACATTAACCAACAAACGACAATGACCATAGGTTAAGTAATGTATGTTGGGATGGAAATGGTAAGCAAAAATATCAAACACAAAATGGAACATAAGATGACATGGATGTCACAGGGACGAAAATATAGTAGCCAAATCGACCACATATTATTAAATGAAAAGAACGTACAGAGACGCTAATGCTGACTCTTATCACTTTGTGATTATAGCTACAATAAAACAGAAATAGAGTCAGGAAAATAAAGAAAATGGTGTATTGAAAATTTGAAAGCTAAGAAGAAAAGGCAGGAAAATGAAAGTGGTATAGAGAGAGAGAAACAGAAAAAATCCTAACAAGAAATACCGACATAAATGAAAAGTGGAGTGCTGTCATGTAAAATACGGCTTAGTCACAAATAGGAAAAAAACAAAAAATGGTACCAAAATGAATGGTGCAATCAGGAATGTAGGATGTCTATAGAAAAGAAAACAAATTCAAGAAAAAAATGGATTAAAACCATTAATCAGGAAGATAAAACAAGATATGACGAAAGAAGAAAAGAAAGTAACAAAGCGATAAAGAGATCGTAACAAACGTGGTTACAAAGAAAGATGGAGGAAATAGAAAAATAAAACAGAAATTATATCTCAAAAAAGTTGTATAGAATACCTGTAAAGAAAACAATAAAAAGTATTAAAAACACGAAAAGACAACGGAAAACACAGAAGAGGTAATTCCGATATGGGACGATTTCTTTAAAGATCTACTAACTGATATTAATGAAGAAAAGTATACTGAAGAAGTGGAAGAACCTGAGATTGACGTAGAAGTGGAAGAACCTGAGATGGACGTAGAGGAACCGAAGTTAGACGAAATAAATGACATAATAAGAAACAGTAAAAATTGAAAAATACCTGGAGATGACAACCTAAACATGGAAATGAAAAAATATGGAGGAAAAAGATTGCAGAAAGAAATTTATAATCTCATTAAAGAAATATGGAATACCGAACAATTCAGATGGAGTGGAATAAAGGTACAACCATAAAAAGACGTTTGTAAATTGCCGACTTAATAACACGAAAATTTCTAAATTGCGGGGTGTAGAGATCAATTATAGACACCCATTAGTAAGAACAACAGTGATTTCGAGTCACTCGGTATTTGCAGTAATGAACAATGATTAAATTTAAATTAATTCAAACACTTCAACGGCTTTAAATAATTTGCATTATTTTCCCATTTGTTACAGGTAGATACCTAAGTATTTTTTTTTAAATAATCCACTATAAAAACACAATTAAACGTGATGCACGTTACATTCTACTACTGCATTGTTAAAGTATATATTACAAGAATAAATTAGTATAGGTAAATGAAAGAACGTGACCTTCTAATCACGAGGTGCGGATATAAAAGCCAACCATTAACAAAATCATTATGGTGGAAAACGTGATGGTATTTCGGTAAAGTTACCTAACCTTGTTTCGTTTTATTGACCCTCTTGCTTATAAGCGTCTTTCTCGTATATATACTTTTAATTAGTTTGCTGTATTTCCTTCTATTTACTACATGTAATTTTATACATAATTGCATAAATGTGGAAACGTTATTGTATATTTGCATGTTTCGGCTGTTCTTCGTCTTCGACATATATGGTGCGTTAACGGACGATTTCTACATGAGCCTCTTTAGCTCAGTGGTAGAGCACTGGTCTCGTAAACCAGGGGTCGTGAGTTCAAACCTCACAGGAGGCAGGTATTTTTTTATAAATATCTATTTTCAATTAAAAAAAATAGATATTTACTATGTTATACATCTATTGACGAAATTTTTCCGTAGCTAACTAATAAGTATTTTGTAAAATACCTCACAGGAGGCAGGTATTTTTTTATAAATATCTATTTTCAATTAAAAAAAATAGATATTTACTATGTTATACATCTATTGACGAAATTTTTCCGTAGCTAACTAATAAGTATTTTGTAAAATATACAGTGATATTTATTATCTACATTTTTATTTAGATTGGTACCAATTTCTTTTTATTAATTAAATCAGTCCTGTATGTATCGAATTAAAATATTTTTTTACATTGAGTTTAGATTTATTAAGCTTGTTTATTCGTCAGTTGTAAAATAAACACTTTTTTGTAATAATTAGTACCAGGATTGTATAAATAAAACGAAAAAAAAACAACACAACACAAATATATTAAAGTGAATTAAATTTTCATACAATAAAATAGTATACAGTGTAATTTTTGATATCTGAATGTATAAATATACCACAACAGAAAATTTTCAAGCTTTGAAAACACCTAAGACGTCTTCTGTTGAACATTCCGGTTTGGTGTTGCAACGGTGACAACTTTGTTTTTTTTTATGCTGGGAACGGAAGATCCTGTTGAAATAGTGGAATTTTTTTTGGCACTTCGATCTGCTCAAGTACTTTTGTCCCAACATCGGTCCTAAAAAATTATGGGCAACGTCAGAGAACCAAATTACTTCAAGATATTGAAGCTACAGCAGTTTTTCTGTAATTGCCCAAATGACAAGAAATTTAAAGATAAAAAGATCACTAACACCACTCTTTGGAAACAAATAGCTCAAGTGAGTAGTAGTCGATATTTTGTTGATTATGGCTTGGACGAATGATGCCAGCGCAGTCAAAAGCTTGTAAAACTGCAACAGACCTATTTAAAATAAATGAACGAAATCCCAAAGCACAAAACTTTCATAACTGATTGATTGCGGAGCTACTTGATGAAACTTCATTTCAATAATTAATTAATAACACAAAGTTTAGTTTCAAAAAATGTTTATTGTAGAAACTACATATGTTTCACCACACTGTGGCTTCAGCAGGTGATGAAAAGAGCATCTGGTATCATCGCCAAAAAAGATGTCAACGAATTGACGTCCATGATATTAATGCCCATAGTATGAGCAGAAATTTTGTATTAATAAGTGACGTACGTCCATGAGAAGAATTATACGATTTTGTACTTTGTAGAGCATGTTATCAGACTATTTGACAAACTTGAATATCCTTTTCCGCCCCATTTAAAGTAGTCAACGTTAAATCAAAGAACAACGTCAACGAGAAGCGGCAAACAAGTAAAAAGTTGTCTGTCTAGACCAGATGTTCGAAATAATGAAAATGTCTTTATTGTTTCAAATACACAAACAGGGAATTAAAATTAAAAAAAGATGATATAGGCTGAGCGAAAACTAAAAATTTACAACATTTTATTCTATGTATGTAATGCTCACGTATTGTAGGAACAACACTACCGGTGGTTCTTTCAGTGTAAATATACATACGTTTTCTGAATGTATGTGGCTGTTTGTCACTCAAATATGGCGAGGCGTAAGTGGGACACGAAACATCAAAAGATCCGACAATACTGTCGCTTCTCTGTGGTCGTTTTTCTCTAGTCAAACATTGATAATATTATTATATTGTGTACATGCTTTTCGCGTAGAGTAGAACATAAATGCAATATTATTTAAATAGTATTGGTGTCTCGTATACACTCTTTAATAATAACAGTGTTGATTCGTGTAAATTAACATTACAGAAACGTCAGGCAATATGTATACAGATAAATAAATAAAACTTATATAATTATTAAACACAATATAAATACATGTTAAAAAAACATTTATTGTAAAAAAAAAGGCGAATAACACAGAAAAATACGATATCAAAAACGTTAAAAAAATCAATATATTTTTGGGTTTTGGGATCTGAAGGTGTAGCCTTGATTTGATGGGGTAGTCATGAGTCTCACCATGGATCGCAAAACTCGTCTAGGTAAGGGTACCCTTTATATCGAAGCCCAGGAATGTTGCTTGCATAGGTTCAGACTCGCGTTTATTATGGAATATTACTTTATTGGTTTTGGATTCATTCTGTAACAACTTATTTCCATGAAACCAGTCCTGAGCTTCCTGCATTATCCGCACAGATTCGTGGAATAAAGTACTTTCATCACAACTCTTGACTGGAAACGAAGTATCGTCAGCATATAAACATAAATGCTCCACTAACATCGGATGTTATTAAGATAAATAATGAATAGTAAAGGACCCAAAACTGATCCCTGTGGAACACCATGCCGCATCTTTACAATGGCGGATCTTGTTACTTGCAATTCTACAAATTGCAAGGAACAGCTTTTGAATCAGAATACCATGATCGACAATATCGACAATAGGCCTATCATGTTCATTTGCACTATTTGTCTGTCATTTATAGCATCTGTAATGTAATTTATGACTTCGATAATGGCTGTGGTTACTGATTTTGTTTTACGAAAACCATGCTGTTTGTTCGAGAGTAAATTAAATTTCTCGAAATAGTTTAGAAGCCTTTTTGCGATTATCTTTTCAGGGATATATGGAAATCGGCCTGAAATTACCACAGACGTTGTTATCAGCATTTTTATGAATCGGCACTACCCTAACTACCTTCAGTTCATTCGGAAACACACCTTCGCTAACGCACTTGTTAATACAAGGCACAAAGGGAAAACACATTCCTTCACTATACTTTTCAATACGTATGTATTTATTCCACAAGCGTCTACACAGCTCTTTGACTTAAAATTATTCACAGCGTCAATTAATTCGGCTTCAGTAATTGATGGGAAATAAAAAGATTGCAAACGGCCACAGTCTAATTCCTTTAAGTAGCTCACAGCGGAACTCACATTCGGTATATTTTTAATAATATTCTCAGCTACATTACAAAAAAAGTTGTTTAGTTAATAATATGTACTTAGATAAAAATTAAATCAAATTAATACATTTGATAACAGCGTCATCTGTTTACTGAAAACATAAACTAATGAACTATCTTATAAATTACCCCCACCACGTGTGGACACTTGGATAATTAGCGACTACTTGTGGTGACGTGCAAAATGTTGATATTAGCCGCAACCTTTTTCTAATGGACTTGGGTAACCTTCTTATAGTATAATCAATGAACTGGTGTTTAAATTGAAATAAAATAAACCTTCCAATATCCAGAGAAGTCTTGTTTTAGCGGTACTAAAATTTCTATCTCAAACATTAAAATATCATAGGGTTTCGAGAAATAAAAAAGGAGAAAATCCGCAGCCACCCACCATTAAATCCCGTCTGGAAACTGTGTGCATGTTGCTTTAAATACAAAATCGAAGCTCATGAGAGTTACACTAAAGCCATGCGCCGCAAACAAATCGATCGGTGCATGTTATTTTCTAAATGGCGCACCGTTTTTGACCGTCTCTTCCCTTGGCGTAACCAGAGAGAAAGACGACAAGAGAATGCGAGCAAGATACAGTGGTAGGGAAGATTGAAAACGGGTATGGTACGCACGTGCATTTAGGACATGCACCTCGTTTTGCATCCGTCGTTCGACACGAACTGAAAAAGAAAACCGAGGTCAACATCCCCGCAAACACAGAAAGAGTAGACAAGGTATCGAAAATTATAAAATGGTGTTAATAATTCACAGATCTGCCATGAAAAATTTGTCTTGAAAAGAATGACTGTTGAAGAAAGAATAAACTATTATTTATTTAGAATTTTTCTTTCAACTACTAAATTGTCACTTAAACATAACAATAAAATCAAAGACATTAAGAAACTTGAGCTTAAAGCTTTGTGATTTGTTCCTTCTAGTATTCCCCTGCCATTATCCATTTTATTTTCTTCATCATCAGTTTGGATTCGCGCCTTAGTTTAATAGGTGCTAGAATCAAATGCATAATAGTAGATGTGCAGATTTGAATGTCATAATAGTTTTTATCACCATCCAGAACACTCATACACATTTTTCCTTGGGAATTGGTGGTTTGATCAAAATCGGCATATTTCGTAGGTAAGTAACCCTTTTGAAAAAAATACGGTCAAAATTTACAAATTTCCAGAAGTATGTAACCGTACATCCTAATTTAATAATTTTATAAATTTTAAATACTAATATGAATTATATTTCAAACGATATATTTCTTTGAACTGTTTATCCTAAATGTATATCTATGTATAAGTTAATGCCATTTAGATAGCTTATAAGACCCATGGCACCAAATGTTTATACTAATTATATGATAAGATTTATGGCGTTGTTTTTTATGTTATCGGCGTGTGAAACTTTAACAACTACAATACATGGACAGAGGAGAAAAGCGAGCATGTGGGTCCCGGAAAGAGTGAAATCCGGTGAAAGAAATAAGTCGACTGAGGACCTTCGAAGATATCGATCGACAGTGTATTAGCCCGGTTTTACGTAGACCGTTGATGTAATATAAGGTCCTGTAATTAATAAGTAAGTGGACCCACACATAGCAGTCTATAATGTATTAAATTGTTGTTGTTTGTAATGAGTAATAAAATAAGTTCTTTGTTTACATAAAAATCGGCCGCCAACATGTGTAACGTATAACATATCTTCCTATAGAACGTTATTTTTGTGCGATTAGTGTTTAAAGAAGCTACAAGCGTCTCTACCGTCGAAGGAGGACTCCCACAAAGTACACCGACAACAGGAAGATCTTCTTCAGTGAAAGAAGGAAAAAATATATATGAAAGGTATTTAGAAACTGTTATTACGCTAGTGCTAGATAAACTTAAATATTAAAATTTGTCTTAATGTAGAGACGTAATAAATTAATATAATAATCTAAAAATAAAAACATATTTAATAAGTTGTCTTAGAAGTGATATAGAAATAAATCATAACGAATCTTTCAGTATTATATGCGCTATGAAATTATTTTATTAATGTGTTTGTTCAAATTATAATTGATATTATTTTGTGTATGTTTCTTTTTTGTGTTTTAAATAATATATGCAAAAATCTTGGTTTAAATTAAAATAATTTTGTTTTATTTAATTGTGCCAATTAATGCCCCGAAGATTGTTTTTTGTTGACATCTCTTAACCTGGATCATTCTGGGAATATGAGCTAGCGAATTAAAACGATTCACATTTTATTTTATTTAAAAAATATTAAAATATTAACGGCATTATTGAGGACTTCTTTTCAATATGGCTTTAACAACGTGGAGCCGTTACAACTAATTTAAAGGGGTTTCTTTACAAGTAGTGCAATAAAATATACAATGTGTAATGTAATGTGGTTTCCTATAGGGAAATAGTTATTTACGAACCAAGTGCGGGTAGACTATTTTCCCGCATGAGCGCACTTTGAAAGCACGAGCGACCGAAGGGAAGCGAGCGCCACAAATTTATTGGAAGAATTTTTAATTATTACTCCTATTTCCCCAACTTTTAGTGAAGAATGGTCGAGGGAAGTAGTATTTTATAGACTAAATTTTATTACTATCAAGTTCGATTTTTTTTAAATATGTCCCAAAGTGCCAGCGTTTTTTTTTAATTTTTACAGTCACGTCGACCGGGAAATACTCCTTGCTCGTCGAGCAATGTATGTGCCAAATGTCACTTTACAGGCGATGAGTACAAAAAATATTTTAATGTTAGTTTTAGGAGAAAAACTAATTCTTTATAAAAAATTTTGATTGTATCGAAACCCCTTTTGGCAAGTAAAAAAAAAAAAACAGTAATCATTTAAGATAAAAAAATACATAAAATTATGTCGAGTTCTTGATTTTAAATATGAAATCCCAATGTTATATTATTAATGTTAGACAAAAGGCAAATGTTATTTCGATATAACTTTTATTGTTTTTGTGTTTGCAAAAAAGGACGACCAGTAAACTTTAACATTATTCCACATAATCTCTTCTACATCCAGCGCAATCTTTAACTCTTTTTCTAAATTGTTGGTAAACTTTGTTCAGCATTTCAAAATTAATTTCTCGAACAGCCACCGCAGTCCGCATTTTTTAGATAATTTAAATCATTTTCTCTGTTTCGGTATTAGAACAACGTTATTCTAGCAGTCATTTTGGTGTTAGAATGGAGTCCATTCTAACACCGATTTTTGGTAACTTTTTATTTTAGTAGAAATAGGTTGTTGGCATAAATTTTTCATAATCTTTTTCATAATTGCTTTTTGATTTACCTGGGAGTAAATTATTTATGGCGTTGGAGGCCCCGTTCCGCAATTCTAGTGCCGAAGATTGACGCTCTTCGTCTGACATTCCGCCCACAGATAATATGATTTTTTTTCTAATTTAAGCAAACTTTTGAATTCAAATAATTCTTACAAAAGTAAATTGTCAAATATAAATCAGTGCTACCAAGCGACTACGTCACGATATCAAAATTTCCATTAAAGAATATTTTTAACAATTTTTCTATAAATAAATAATATAAATACAATCCGAAACAGAGAAAATAATGTAAAATACTCGTAACAGAAGGCCATTCCAGCATTTTTTCCTTCGGCCACTCGCGCTGCGTGATCGAGTCCGAATTTGGAAATCATGCTGGAATGAAAGGCCTTCTGTTACTTGTATTTTAATATACTATTCCATTCTTTCTCTGTACACTTTTTGCTTTAGATAACCCTAAAGAAAAAAATCCATGGGAGTTAAGTCCGGTGACCGGGCTGGCCAATGTATTGGTCCATGTCGTCCAATTCATATATTACTAAGGTGCAAATTTAAGAATTTTCTTGCAATCAAGGTACCATGAACTGGACACCCATCTTGTTAGAAGTAGTTTCTCAAGTGATGGCAATAAAACATTCTTAAGCATTTTCAAGTAATTGTGGTGATTTAAATTTCGATAAAAAAATAGGGTCCAATGATTCTGTTTAATAACATTCCACACCAAACATTGACTTTTTGATATCGCCGATTTCGGATATAAATTCTAAAATTTATATTATCCTTTGACCAATATCTATAGTTTTGTGAGGAAACAGTACCATTTGTCGAAAACGTTGCTTCATCACTAAACACTAAATTCTGATGAAAAAAGGCGATGTTCCATAGTATTTTCTCACCAACCCATACGACATAACTCGAGTCAGAAAGTGTGATCTGCATTTTCTAAGGTGTGCCTTACTCTAGGTTTATATGGGTAAAATTTATTCACTTTAGGCTTCTTTTGTCGGAAACGCATGCAGTTTCATCAAACTATCATTGATTTCTTCAATGCTGTTCTGCTTACACTTACATTCGGATATTCTTGATTAAAGAACTGTATTGCATATTTATATGAGACTTCTTCTATACCATAACATTTCACCAGATAGATATGCTGCTTTAAGGTCAACAGTTTTCACAAATAAAGCTAGCTGCACTGTTAGGCAATGTCGTTCTTTAATTACTAATGTATGCGTAATGCGATACTGAGGTAACATTCGGACTTATATTATAATCAACAACTCGTGATAATTTCAAGCTGTCATCTTGTCCGAAATGATTACTGGTTTTACTTTCTTATACGTAGTATAAGGAAGTATAAAAATGTCTGTGTGTCTGTCTGTCTGTCTATCTGTGACCACGATAGCGGTCAAACCGCTGGAGATATCAATTCCAAATTTTGTATTTACGTGTATAATCTCCATCTTGAGATCCGATTAGTTTTTCAGTAAAATCGGTAGACCGGAAGTATCAGTTTACTTCAGTGAAAAAATCGAATTTTGCCAATATTTCGTCGACTACTAAGTTTAAACAAATTTATAAAGAATTCATATGTACTTAAAATTAAAATTCAGAATAATTTTATTTAAAAAGTTTTTCGAAATTCCTACCGGAAATAGGTCTTTTACTCTTATCGAAAATCAGTTTTTTGCGAATATTTCGCAAGTCATGCTTTGAGACAAGTACGTTACCAGTATAAAAGTATTTAAAACATAATTTTCAATATCTTTTGTAAAAAAAAAATTTCAAAATTCAGACGGGAGTACTACTTTTACTCTTATCGAATAGCGATTTTTTGCAAATATGTTGTAAGTTATGCATTCTATATATATTTATCAAGAGTACAAAACTATTTAGAACTGGATTTGCAATATTTTTTGTTTATATGAAATTTCAAAATTCGGACCGGAAGTAGCACTTTTACTCTTAGCGAGTATCACTTTTTTGATAATATCTTGCAAAGTCTGCATTCAATAGGGATTTATTAAGAGAATAGAAGTACTTAGAATAAGATTTTGAATAATTTTTGTATAGAAGAATTCTTAAAATTCTAGAATTTGAAACGCTCATACGTATAAGAAAGTCGTGTGGTCACGCTTCAAGGTACCTTTATGGTCGCGTTAGATTTAGGTAGTATACATATATATGTAGGGATGTCGTTTGTTAAGAAATCAGTGTTATCCACTGGTTATTTGGTGAAGAGCATGTCTTCAAAGGTTACACCTTAGCCAAAAAGAATAAGTTTAACAATCTTTTTTGTTTTATACAGATTTATTTTATATTATATTTTATTTCAGATTTGTAGCCACAGTCTCCACCCATTATTGTTTTTTTATTTTCCAAAAGAGTTTTCGATACAATCAACATTTTTTATAAGGAATAAGTTTTTCTCCTAGAATTGATATTAAAATGTTTTTCTTTATTTTTTATATTTAAAAAAATTAAGCTTCATGCTTTTCCGGTAAAACCGGAAGTATTTTTAAAATAGGCAGCCCAAGCAACCATGAATCTTCCGTGATTTTTTTATTAAATTAAGCATAAAAGAGCAAATTTACTTTATCAGTTCATTCTTGAAACACTCGGTATATGCTACTTTATTGTACATATACCACCTACGAACATAATAGGGAAACCGACAAACCCTAACCTACGCTCTCATCGTTTGGGGGCGCGTAACTTTCTATTTCGCGTATTTATAGACCTCTATGTATACATACACATAAACGTCGATGGTGCTGATGGTGTGCGCGCGTGTGTTGTTTGTGTATGTGTGTGTGTGTGGTGCAGCTGGATCGACATGACGGAGGCGGCGCCGCGTTGCAGACCAACGCACAGGAATCGATAGTAGAAATTCACGATTCAGGGTAGGTCCTGTACCGAATCCACCTCGTTCCGTCCATCCCAGGATCGATATCTCATGCTGAGTGTTTCATACCTTCGGGGAGCAATGGAAAGCTTCCAACTGGATTACATTGGCAGTGAGGGGGATGACGGACTTTATTGATCGGCGATGGTCGGTTCTCTCTGTTCAGGGGATGATCGGAAAGGACTGGATGCGGAAGGTGAAACCAGATGGGGGAGGGGGAAGCAGCGTGTCGAAAGCGAGGCTGCGATAAAGGGGAAATGCTCGCGCGTGGTCGGGCATTAATTCCATTAAGAGATTGGGTTGTCGGGGTGAAAGGGAATTGATTTGAATGCGAGTGATGTAAATTATCGGATATTATTTACATATATACAGGGTGGAGGTATATTTGATGCGTTTTATATAGGACGATTTATTTGCTCTGTTTCAGTTTACGTGGGGCCCATGTATTTGTGAGTGGACTGTACGGCGACTCCACGCTAGTTTATTCAAATGCTCACATGTTTTCGAAGGACCAAAAAGTTTTGTAAATTCAATAAAACAATTGCACTGTAGCACTTAAATATTTTAACTTTATATTCATTATAAATTACCCATCCGTTATCATTGTTATTATTGTATATACAAAAAAAACGTTTCAAATAAAAGTGGTATAGTTGAGACTGAATTTTATTTGCATGCTATCAAAAACACAGTGGCGTGCAGATACAACGGTATTATAAAATATTATTTTTAAAATTTTGACTATTTTATTAGGAAATGTCATATATCAAACACAATAATTGGCATTTTCATTGCTTACTTTAATAATGTTAACTTTTCCAAAGTACAGTAATTACGATATTCGATATTTAATAACTGAATACCGGTATCATATGGTATATTTTTGAAATCAGAGTAAAAAGACCATTATAAAAATTTTATAATATACAGGGTATGTATGTCATTAAAAAAAACATTATTTTCTTTTTATACCGTTGCATCTGCACGCCACTGTGTTTTTGATAGCATGGAAATAAAATTCAGTCTCAGCCACACAACTTTTATTTGAAGCATTTTTTTGTACGTGCAATAATAACGATGATGAAGGGTGGGTAATTTATAATGAATAACACTGTACATACAAACAACAGTATCCTATTGAAAATATAAGATTCACATTTGAAGAAACATAAAACTAGCATTACTATCCAAGGTAAAATAATTTAATTTGGTGGAAAAAGGGGACATTATTTTATAGACTGACAAAAGTAAAGACACTGCAATCTTAATATAAGTCAAAGTCTGAGTTATATAAGAAAGTTTTTATTGTTTTTTAAATTGTTAAATGTAGTGTTTTCATCTATTAACGCAATGTAATGATGTGTGAGACAGGTCTGAAGGATGAACGATTAAATGTCCGAAACGTCACAAAGATTAAAGTTTGTGTTGTATTTTCAAATGTAAAGAAAAACCAAACTCTGTTTACTATAAACAGTAATATACCATTTCTCAAAATTTGAAGAAGTCAGTGAAAGTGGCTGATTGTTTGCTTTCAACATGAGGGACGCATCAATATATATTTATAAAGTATATTAAAATTCTTTGCCGAATATACAAATCAATATGATTAATAAATGTCATTATTTATTAATCATATTGCCGCTACTATCAAGAAAGCTAGTTCAATATATATATATATATTGTTTGACCTCTTGATGAGAATAATTGGGATTTTTCGGCAAGTAATTAATCAAACACGCTTTAGAAAATCATAATGTTTGCATTTATTTTTACGTTTCGACCTTCTTTTTTTTTTGGTCTTCCTCAGAAAAGACATATATATCTGAGGAAGACCAAAAAAAGAAGGTCGAAACGTAAAAATAAATGCAAACATTATGATTTTCTAAAGCGTGTTTGATTAATTACTTGCCGAAAAATCCCAATTATTCTCATCAAGAGGTCAAACAATATATAAATACGGCAACAAAGAATAGCAAATATATATATATATATATCAATCTGTCATCATGACGTAGATGCTGTATAAATACTTTCATTGAAGTTATATTGACTAATAAATTAAGGAAATAGATTTGCTAGTTGCAATATCTCTCCAAGAGCCCTGTTTGGTGGTGGCTCTGAAATGTTTTGGGGAGGCATCTGTTTCGATAGCCGTACAGAGTAGGTCCCCTATACCTGTTGGGACAATGAATGCAGATTATTATCTTGAACACACCGTTGTTGCCCATGTAAAGCCATTTGCTCCTTTTGATGAGCCGAATTTCTTGTTTATGCAGGATACTGTCGTCCTCATGTAGCCGGGCAAGTTATTCACTACTTAAATGCTGTTGCTATTCCGTTCATGGAATGGCCAGCCAATAGTCCTGACATGAATCCAATAGCGCATTTATGGGACGATATTAAAAAAAGGGGCTTGACGTAGTACACCTCCACCTGCCAACCGCAATCAACTGATAGACGCAGCAATTCAAGAATGGGAATATACTCCTCCAGAAGTCGTTCAAAATTTGATCTCCAGTATGCCAAGACGCATGGAAGCAGTAATTAGAAGTAGAAGAGGACATACACGATATTAGAATAGCTCTAAGTCAATAAATTTTATTGTTTTTGTTTGGTTTTTGTTTACATGTTTGCGTTGTTTTCAATAAGAAAAAGTTTTTTTAATAAAAAAATGATTAGAAATAACGCCATGTTTCGCTGATTTCATTTACATGCTACTAGAGTACCTAACAATAAGCTACATGAACATTTTTTTACCATATTAAATTCAGTATTGTAATTATAGTGGTGCGTTAATTTTGTCAATGAGTTTATATACATAATAGGGAAAAATGAAATCGCTATAAAGATAAAATAGAATGGTTAGAAAGTGAATCTCAGATTTTAAAACAAATTCAAATATATGCAAGTGTTACCTGTATATTATTCTTTGAAATTTTAATTGTAAAAAATAGAAAAATTATTAAGTTCTATGTTATTTGAAACGTAATACGTGTTTACCATGTTATACGAACAATTTTAAAGGACAGAGGCCAGTTATAGTGTATAAATTTAATTAAAAATTCTCCTATTAATAAACTTAAGCAATCCTATATCATTTCTCTAGTATGAATCTTTTTATCTATGAATGTAGAGTGCTGCATAAAAAAAACACAATTCTAGTAGTCTGACACTGCCTTGTGGAACACGCTGTATAAGATAAGATATTTTCAAATTATTGAAACACTTGATAAATTTTTAAATAAGCGTATAACCCTCGTTCCCTACTTCTCTGGCGGACCCTGTATATACAAATATGAAATGAAACATGCTGTATACACCAGGCACTAATTATGAGAAAATTCATGGGTCCACATATACATTACATCATTTCGTGAAGGAGACGAATTATTCATATGTTTACTGAAGTGTGCAAATCAGAATAATTCATCGTCTGAGAAAGATGTATACATATCGTATAGGCTTCTCAACAACGTAGGTCATAATAAGCAATACTCATCCGAGTTGGAAACATAATAATAATTGAATGGAATTAATCGCCTATTTGACCTATACTAAACTGGTTTGAAACTTTCCAAAGACTGTGAAAGAATCTCAATAACGGGTAACGATTCTTACGTGGTTCTGTCGACGACGTCGCGGACTGTTTATTATGCTGACGTCAGCTGTAGTAATTACTGCTAATGTCCGTGTTACTGTTACTTAGGTAAGAGGCAAACGCGCGCATATACACGCAGACATCAATGTTAGACAATAGAGTAAATAACAGCATTACGATGATGTTGTTTCTATAATCCATAACAACATAAAGTTTGCAGCAATCAGGATAAAAATAGTTTTAGATCGTTTAAAAATCTAAAGCGTATTTATTCTACATGCTCCTGGAATCATCCTATTCTCATCCTTTTTTACCAACCAAGTTTCATCCTATAAATGCAGTTTTGCAAATAAAATAATAATACTTTGTACTTCTTTTTTTAATTTTCTGTAAGATTTATCGATGAAGTTTCCGGATGATTATTATAATTTAATAATCTGCCTTAAGTATTTGTATTTTAGTTTGATTTAATTGATGTTCTTAGAGAGGTAACCACATGCAGGAATATGAGAAATATCAGAAATGAAAATGCTATAATAGTTGCTTAGTTTCATACGTTACAAGTATAGAATCATCAGCTTACAACGAAAATTCCAGAGATCAAATAAACTGGGTTGAAGTCTTGTTTGGTACAGTCGGAGAATAACGATCAACGAGAAGCGAAAAAGACATTAAGAGGAGTGTTTACCTATCAAAAACTATGGCCCCGTAAGGCATCGCCGTTTTGCGTTTTTTAAATGTATTTTATAATTTTAGAATTTCAAATTTGGGTTGGCAATGAAAAAGGCATAAATTTATAATGTCAAGGCCAGTTTTTGTATTAATTTATTTTCTTAAAAAAATTCTGTTATGCATTTATTTGCAATTAACCCGGAATTATATCAATACTCAAAATTGTTAATGTCGAACACGATACTGGCTTGAACTGTAGCACAATATCATTAAATATAGGAAGGAAGTATATATAATGTGTGTTTAACCTTAAGAGGGGCGTTTACCAATCGAAAACTAAGGCATCGCCGTTTCGCGTTTTTTGAATTTATTTTGTAATTTTAGAATCTCAAATTTCGGTTAGCGATGCAAAAGGCATCAATTTATAATGTCAAAGTCAGTTTTTGTACTAACTTGTTTTCTTAAAAAAGCTATGTGTCATAGAAATAACGACAAAATGCATGAATTTAATTAATGTCTACTAACTAAGGCTGGTACACAAAAGAAAAAAATAACCTCTACGCGCCAGCGGCACATTTGATGGACGATATAAAAAAAAATCAAATTTATGTAATTATATTTGAAGATAAAAAATTGAAAATAGTAAACATTGTCACACACATTTTACGCAAGTGTTTTTGGGAGCGATCCCATCGTCTATTCCCACTTTACGGTATCTCTACCGGGCCTAGCGAAGATGCAAATCTATCGGAATCGGTTGGCTATTGAATCCGAATGACAGACAGTTTTTGCAATGAAAAAGAAATGCAATACCTATAATACTGGAGTGTATATAACAGATGATGGGCAAACGGAAATCGAATTATTATAAAAAATCAACAAAACAAAAAAAAGGAAATATGCAAGTGGAATCAAAAATCAAAATACGGCATAAGTAATTTTTAGTCTACAATTTTATTTTATTTTGATATTTATTAATTCGATTTAGTTTAACTAAGTACATAATACCAATATGAGAGTAGATTTCAGAATTTAAATATTTGACGATTCATTTTATGTATGTACCTGTATATTAAAATTTTCAACCCACGCAGCTGTTTGGCGTAATATTAAGTAATTGTTTGTTAGCCTACTTGAAGGTAGCCGTATTTAATTATTATTACTATTAAATTACCGGTTTAGAACCGCCATTTTTTTCTAGTTCAGAACCGAGCGTCTTTTCCCGATCTACATAGCGACAGAATCTGTGAATAAAACCGAAGCGCTCTGATCGAAACCCGAATATCGTCTAGCTCCACCTACTTACACCCCCTTGCGTCTACCATCCCGCTAGTAATAGAAGTTGCATAAGTTACTATTTGCCCAGATGCACTTGGTAAATGGTGTCTCTATTTCTTCGAAGAACGGAGTGAGTTTGGATGTTTAGTCGTCATTTCCACGCGGTCATCTCACCTAGATCTTCTAATTAATCCACATGAATTGTGTACAACAGCTCTACTCTTAATTTTATCATTACTCTTTTAATATACAAACCAGAGTTCTATAAACAATTTTTTTGTGATATTTAAACGTACTCAAATACAAAATTAAATAATTACCAGGATAAAATGGTTAAATAACATTCAAGACTGTGTAGTTAATGAAACATATTCAAATGAATTATGACATTCATGACTGTGTTTTGTTGTACGTACAGTCTATATACAAATCATTCACAAATTAAATGAAAATTATAGAGACCCATTTGGATTAAGAGATACTGTTTTGCACAGATACAAAACAGTTTTAAATAATTGTTCTTACGATCAGTAACTTATTAGAAATTATATACATTAATACTCATTATCGAATAACTTTGATGTTACATAAGAATGATTGCAACATCACTTCGTTACCTAATTATGTTTGCATCTAATCTACTTCTTATTTACTATTATTATTATGTCGAGACATTTCGTCGTCCATGTATCTTTGTAATAAAATAACGTAACATTTAATCACCAACTGATATACTTTCGTTGTTTATCAGTAAGTGGTTATTTAAAAGCTATTTAAATACTTCACAATATTCCATTACGTTTGTGTTCCAAAGGTCTTTTCTTCGTTTAATAAACATAAACATATCAATACAGTTAATAGCTTTTATGGATATGTGTTACATATATACACTAAGTACATAAAAGTTGGAATAAATTTGTTAAAAAATTCGAAAATTGTTTTAAAATAATGAATGTGGCCACTACACGATTTTCTTATACGTATGAGCGTTTCAAATTATACAAATTTGTTCTAAATAGTTTTATCTTCTTAGAAGAATAAGCCAGTGGGTAAGTGTGTAACTTCATTTCCAAATTTTGAGATTTTTTTCTATAAATATTATTTTATTAATAAATTTATATAGAATGCATACTTTGCGAGATATTCCAAAGAAAGTGCTATTCGATAAGAGTAAAAGTTTTACTTCCAGTCCGAATTTGGAATTTTTTTTTTTTATACAAAAGGCATTGAAAATTATGTTTCAAATACTTTTATACTCGTAACATACCTGTCTAAAAAGCATGATTTGCAAAATATTCACAAAAAACTGATTTTTAATAAAAAAAAATCTCAAATTAAATTTTGAGTAAATTTGATTCTTTATAAATTTATTTAAACTTAGTAGTTGACGAAATATTGGCAAAATTCGATTCGGTCTACTGAAAATCTAATCAGATCTCAAGAGGGAGATTATATTCGCAAATGCAAAATTTGGAATTAATAGTTATAGTAGTTTGACTGCTATCGTGGTCACACATACACACACACACTGACAGACAGGCAGGCCTTTTTTAAAAAACACTTTTTTGGTGTCAGGGGACACTTCAAAACGTGGACATCAGCAAAAATCTCGAGGTCAAAAATTTTCGTCATCACAATACTTCCTTATACACGCATAAGAAAGTAAAATTAATTGAATAAACGTTATCTTAATAGCTTCAGAAAACTCTCCATGGTTTCTGGGGGTTAAGCTGCTTTGATTTTTCAAAGAACTGACGACTAATAAGTTTCAGATTGAATTGAAAAAAATATTATGTGATTTTTGTTTTGACACTGTCAGAGAGTTTCTTGACTATAACTTAGAAAATATTGCTTAATTTAACATTTAATAAGCTTAAGTGTTACATGACCTGCTATCCATTACTACTATTAAGCTTTGTGAATATTTTTATTTCAGTCTGTTATAAAATTTTAAACAATTTCTATTCTATTTCTGTGCATGTTGCAAATAACTGTTATAAATATTGTTATATTTTTTTTCTCGGCGCTACTTTATGTATATTTATTTAATATATATATTATAAACACTTTCATTAACTCGTAGTCCACAGTTTATTTGAGATTGGTTTATATATGTTTCGATGTTTTTTTATGATTTTCTTTTCTTTGTTAAACACTATTACTTTAATTTTTTTTTTTGAAAATTGTTCTACAGACTTGTCCTATTTATTTGTGTAACTGTGTCAATAAAATATTATGATGCCTACATCATTTGATACTTACCTTAATTTTTCAACGAGTATAAATATTAATTACATATAATAATTTCTTTTTGTGCTTTTAATCGGTAATCTAATTTAATTTCAACACCGATGATTGTTGTGCTAAGGCACTGTGTGATGCAATGGGCTCTGTCGGTTTTATTCAGACAATTCATGAAAATAAGAGATTTAATAATTGTATAGACAATGTTTTTATAAATTTTGTTTGTTTATTTTATAAGTTTTTAGTGTGAGCGACGATTCGGGTCAATGTTTGCAAATACATGTGAATAAAAACAACGATTCAAGGGGTTCGTTAAAGTGTAGATCGACGACACAGAGAGGGAAGATATCATTCTTTAATATAGTAAGTAATGTGGATTGGGCGTTCATAGGTGATGCTCATATGGGTTTTAGTAAAAAATTTGGAACATTTCATAGTAATATAATCGATGCTTTTGAGCTTGCTTTTCCTATTAAACTAGTCAGGCAAAAACCTGCTCGGGAATCATGGTATTCTGACACTCTAAGTAATATGCGAGATAACTTAAAATTGTTAGTCGATATGAAAATTAAAAGAAGCAATATGTAAGTGCAATCAATGAAGCGAAAAGAAACGCTAATGATTTATTTGTATTGAATGCTTCTAACAAGGTCAGAGCAATGTGGTTGCTTATCAATTCAAATCGTAAACATATAAATAGAAGAAATGAATGCTCACTGACTCCAGACACCTTTAACAAGTTCTTTCACCATGTACCGTTGTATATTGCTGAGCAGTTGCTTGAATCTATTTTAATAAATTCATTGTCTGGTGATCCCTTTAGATTGGATGACGTTTCGTACAATGAAGTACGCAATGTAATTAATTCTATGGAGCTATCGGATACAAGAGATGTGTACGGTCTAAATACAAATATATTAAAAATATTAAAAAACGAGATTATTGTGCCTATTACCAATTTGATTAATTTGAGCATTTGGTCAGGTAATTTTCCGGATGAATTAAAGCTTACAACAAAGATTTTTGAAGATAGGTCATGATCGAATTGTGTGTCATAGTACTTGGTAGGCTGGGTGTTACTTGTTTTGTATTAGTACTGTTGTAAAACTGTAAATTTGACAATGCATTGTTTCTTAGGAACCTTGGAGCAATAAAAATATAAATGTTGCAGTGTATCGTATTATACATTATTATATTGTATTGTGTACATGCATATTTATATTAATTTGAATATGACAATGTCCTATGTTGTTGTTACAATTCTCAACAATAAACAATGATTTGATTTGCTTTGAAAAAATTAGAATTTGTCATTTACTAGCATTAATCTGATATTTATTAGATTTCCTTTTGCAATGTTGTCAAAGCATACCTTGGTCATTTGTATCTTGTAGATAACTTATTAGTAATTGTACGAAGAAATGTGTATTTGGCCTCTCTGGCGGATATCAATGATCTAGCAGCTACGTATACAAAACTTTTATCCGAGTGTGAGAAATTGGCCCATAGTAGCATAACAGTATTATATCATTGGTCACCACTATCTCTCTGCCTAGACTGCATCCTTTAATGAAGTATTTATTATAAGATCAATCCTCATATCATGTAATAAACTACATATATCATTAATATATTTGCATACATTAATTATTGTTATTAATGTTTCTTAATTACAATCTACGCGGTTTCTTTTTTGCACATTGCTTATACAACGGTTCAGTTTGCTGTATGCACATGACGCCGTGACTACAACCAGTTCGAAATATCACCACGAAATCGGTCAGTGTTTCCACGCAAACTCGGAGTTCTCGAGCAGTTTCAAACGGAACGTCTATTTGGGAAGGGGACGACATTAAACCAGTTCGGGATCAGAGTGTGAGCGCGTTCGCGTCAAAATGTGGACGGAAGAAACCGTAGAACGGCTCATCGTATTGTACAAACAGCACCCGTTGCTGTGGGACACGAAGGATAAGAATTATAAAAATCGCATCATGAAAGATCAATCCTTAAAAGAGATCGGACAGGCCATGAATCTTGAAGTGGTTGAGGTGGAAAGGAAACTGAACGTGTTGAATACGCAGTTCAGACGGACTCACAAGAAAGTCATGAAATTGAGGGAATCGGGCATGGCGGCCGACGAAATCGAAAATAACATTTGGTACGGATATAAAATGTTGTTGTTTTTAGAGAATAGGTATTATCCTAGAAGAAGAAATGTATTACAACATTTGGTAAGAATATATACAGTTTTTATTCTTGATGTATCAAGGAATAATAAATCTGCCTTTAACGGACAGAATAAAAATTAATCTTTTAAATATTATGCATTATCTATTCAGTTTACTTGAGCAAGAATTTTTAAAATAATAAACTTAAATATTTGATAACCGAATTACTGAAACCTCAATACGTCTGACAGTATATATTTTATCGCGCCTGTCATTAGAGAATAACAAAAGTGAAAAGTGTGAAGTTAGCTCCCTTCTTTTCGAAAATCGAAAGTCTGACAGGTTTCGAGGTTTTTCTAGGTTAGTTCTAATCAGTGGGCGGCTGGTGAGTACGTTTTGGCAATGCACGTACATAGACAAGACTGATTCGTTTTTATCGGCGATATACTCCCAGATACCTAGCATATCACCAATAATAAATGATTCAGTCTTGTCTATTGACGCACTGCCAAATCCTACTCACCAGCCTCCACTGGTTCTAATTGTTCCAAAGTATTTTAAAAAAAGGGTCAAAATTGGCGGAAGTTATTGAAAAATACGAGCTTGCCACCCAGCCGCCCTTTCTTGGAAAATTCAAATTCGGAAGGTTGTTCCAAACATTATTCTAAACAATCTCAAAAAAAATTCAAAACTGACTGACAATCGGAAAATCCCCTTTTTTCGAAAATCTAAATTCTGGTTGTTCCAGCTTGTTCTAAATTTGTTCTAAACTTTCCAAAGTATTAAGAAGAGGATTCAACCGGCCGAGAAAATGGCGAAAAATAATTCTTCTCCAGTCCCTCCATTTTCGAAAATCGAATTTCTCACGGTTGTTCTAGGTTTGTTCCAAATTTTTCCAAAGCATTTCAAAGAAAAAGGCATACTGGGTATTAGGAAACTTATAGGTTTATTCAAAGTATGTATTTCAAAAAAGAAATCATATTTTTTTTGATATACGTAGTTTGGAACAATTAACTTTGTACTTTTGGATTTTGTTTTTTCCAAAATCTTATATAAGGGAGACGGTTTTTATGTTTTAGAACAGTGTTTAGAACAAACCTTGAACAACTTAGAACCACTGTCAAAATTTTTGCAAAAACCGGGTCCATACTTTTGGCTTGTTTCTCCCATTTTTTCAACTGATTTTGAAAATTTCTTTGAAATAATTTGGAACCATTTTGAACAAACCTAGAAGGACTCAGAACAATCGCCAGAATTTTGATTTTCAAAAGAGGGAGGCTGAAAACTTATTTTTTCCGATTATGATTTTTTCTAGATATGTTGGAATAATATTTAGAACAACTAGAACAACATTCAGAATTTGAATTCATGAAAAAAGAGGCCGAGTGTAAAAGTAGTTTTTTTTAAGTTAGGTATCTTAATTTTGAGTTTTTTGATATTCTTTGGAACAATTAGAACAAACCTAGAACAATTTGGAACAACCGTCAGAATTTTCCACCTCATTTTTTTTTGAGATTTTTTGAAACAATGTTTAGAACAACTGGAATAACATTCAGAATTCCAGTTTATAAAAAAGGGGGCCGAGTGAAAAAGTAGTTTTTTTCAGTTATTTTAATTTTGACATATACTTAGGATCAATCAGAACAAACCTAGAACAATTTGGAACAACCGTTAGATTTTCGAAAAGAGGGGGGCTAATTTCACACACCCTGATTTCCAAGATTGATAAAAATGCAAATTCACCGAAATATCAAAATCACATTTTATTGTATAAATTTATGACGAAACACCTACCTACACAACGAAAGTGAACTGTGTTACACAGAGATACAGCATTTTATGACTTATTATCCTTAAATCGACCCAATTTGTAATTTTCTTCTGTTCAATGATGTAGAGTTCGAATAAAAAGGAACGTTACCTTAGTGTTCTGTCCAGAAAGTTTGCAAGAATATTACACAAACATATCCACACTAAAAAGAAACATAAACTCCTTCCTTCGTTATATGGTAGTAGGTGCATAATAATATATACAAAAAACGATATTCACTATCATATAAATGGGAAAGTACATGTACCCAGTCTCGTTTGATATTGTTTGTGTATATAGTAGTATATACATCTGACCAGCGGAATATATTAACAACACCTTTCAATTTAGAGCATATATTATTAAAGTTATTGGTGTTTTTAATTTTTTTTTAAATTTCCCTCATTTAAAATTATTTTTGTTTTCTTTAATGTTTTGGATTGTAGTACTGAATTTTTATTTTTTCAATGATCCTGATTTGAGTTATATAACCCATAAATATATTATACAAATATCAAACAAACTCCAATTATTACGGAAATTACACAATAAAATGCCTGTTCTTGTTCCCCTGTTTACGCGGTTGCCATGACAATGACACGTAGGCCGTAAGCGAGAGCGGATCGCATTACGTCATCCTTGTGAATCAACACAGTACGTTGCTTCACTCGTCCAGTCTGCGTCTGATACTCGTTCTGTCTGTGTCTCTTATGTATCTCTATGTCTAGGCGTGTTTTGAATTATCGTATAAAATGTCATTACCACTGTACGATCCCGTGCGTGTTTTATTGGAAAAACCTTTTTCGCTGTGGCATGAAGAAGATAAAAAAGACTTTTTAAAAAGTGAAAAACCTGTGCCACATTTGGATGTTAGTAAAGTAGCAAAATGGAAAGACAAAGCGTGCGTGCGAAAATTTAAAACATCGTGGTATAATCAGTATGATTGGTTGTGCGGTAGTCATTATCTGAAAAAATTGTTTTGTTTGCCGTGTTTAATTATTAGTGCGAAATCTGGAGTGTGGAATAAAAGCGGTTTCGGTGATTTTGGTAATGTCACTAGATCTATACATAAACATGAATCATCTGCAGAGCATATGCGTTGTGCACTAGATTTTAAGCGGTTAAAGTCTAATGTAAGTACTATTCAAGATGCTTTAAGAGAAAATTCTAGACTTTTTATACACAAATTTAATGAAAACGTGTGACAAGAGATGTCTAATGCAGTTGCCAATCGCGCAACACTTACTTGGGAAAACAAGAATTATCCTTTCAAGGGTATCGTGAAGATTTGCTTTCTAATAATCGCGGAAATTTTAAAGAAATTTTAGATACGTTTGTAGCGATAAGTCCGATTGACATTCAAGAATATTATAAAACAGTTGCGTCAGTGTTTACAGGCAATTCTAAAATAATTCAAAATGAATTAATTGGTTGCATTTCCGAGTATATTGATGAGCAGACCGGCAACGAAGTTAAAGAATGCAACCTCTTATCAATGCAGTATTATTATTCAATATGTTATTGCTGGAGGAATGGTAAAGGAATGATTTTTAGGATTTTTGAATGTAAGCTCAAAACGAAGTGCTCACACTTTACTAATCTTGTTACCAGTTGCCTTGAAAAACATGAGTATAAGTCAAAACTTCTTGCGCAATATTAGGCAAAAATCAAACAAGTAGCTCCACAAGCAGTTTTGGTTCATTGCATGGAACATCGTTTAAAATTGGTATTACAGCAAAGTTGCAACTTGATTTCAAAATGTCGTGTCTCAATTTAATGATTTTGAATTTGCACTCTTGGTGAATATTTTTTGCGACATTTTCGTAATTACAGATGTCATTTATGATGTTCTCCAAAAGAAGTCGTTAGACTATAATTATTGCGTTTCGCAAATTACTGATGTTAAGACACTTTTAGATCAGTGGCGGCTGATGGTGAGTACGTTTTGGTGGGGCGCCTACATAGACAAGACTGATTTGTTTATTATCGGTGATATGCTCGGCATCTGGTAGTATATCACTGATAATAAACGAATCAGTCTTGCCTATGTACGTGCCCCACCAACACGTACTCTCCAGCCGCCACTGTTTTAGATAGAAAAAGAAATAGAAATGCCTTTATGAAATTGTTTGAAACGGATTTATCACGAACAATGCTTCCCACTGATCACCACGGAGGTCGCAGTAGAATCACACCTACACAATTTCAAGATTTTGAAAAATACAAAGTTTTGTACTTCCAAATATTAGATACAATTTTAATACAAATTAATATCCGTTGCGAAGATGTTATGTTTCAAAATGTTAAAACTTTTCCAAAGAGTTTCCGATAGATGCTTTAAACAATTTAAAAGAATACTGACCTACTAAATTTATTGATGTGCAATTGCAAATGTTAAAAGCTGAATTGCAATTAATTACAATAATCTATACATGGACACAATGTGTCCAATGTGTCCATGTATAGATACTATTTGGAGATTTGGAAGAGTAGGTGTTTTTTTAAGTACTCGACGTAAGTGTATGATTTTATTTCTTTTTTAACATCATGTTGCTAGGTCTGGTCAAAAGAAATTTTTTTTTCAAATTCAGTCACTGTTAATATGTGTTAGTACATTTCTTTCGCGCACATAATTTCTTTGGACTATACTAATCTTCCCATTATTTTTCGCAATACAGATTCCAGAGAATGAATCCAAATCGAACAACATTGAAGAATATGACACATCTTCCGATGATGGCTTGCACAGCGGAATCAAATTTGAATGCACTGGTTCGTGTCAAAATTATTAGTTTTGTTTGCAAGGTGATTTCGTAATTGTTTATTTTTGCAGACGTGATGTCGAAAAGGCCTCGGTTAGAGGACGAGCATTTTGTCGAAAGGGAAATTAAAGCCACTCCCGATGAACTGCCAGGAGAAAAGAATGAATGTGATGTTTACGGAGAACTCCTGGCGATAAAACTTAGGAAATTTGACGAAAGGACCCGCTATACTTTAATGCACGAAATTGATAACTTAATATTTCGTACGAGAATGGATTATAATCTTTAATTGTTGTTCTTTTCTATTTTTGTTATTGTTGAAAGATGTCTCCAGGTTGTATATTTTATTAAAATAAACGTTATAAGTATACTTTTCGTATTTTATATACTACTTTATCTTAGTAGGTACTGAGTAACCAGTACTTGTAAATTATAATAAAACACTTGCCTTTTATTTATAAGTAATTATTTATCTAATGTTATTTTGACATTTGTGATTTTGTGCCTAGCAATAATTTTTTTCTGACAAATAAGTTTTTTACTTAATAAACTGTGCTACTATAGTTATTTGTATCACTAGTCCAGAAAATGATATTTTGCGAGTGTGAGTGATATTGCGTAGCCGAGGCGTTTAGCCGAGGCAAAGGAACACGAGTAGTCGCAAAACATTTTCTGGACGTGTAATTCACAAAATTTTCCATGCCAACAAATTTAAATCATTTTTAAAAAGTAAAAAATTACCTAAGTAAAAAATTAACCAAAATAACTGGGGATTTAATTTTTGTGCTTGGTACCTGTCACTGATGCACCATTTGATTTTCAAATTTAAAATTAAATTGACATTTACCTAGTTTTCTTTTGAAAATAGTAAAGTAATAACTAAACGAATTATGGAAACGCCAGCTCATATAATGGAATCAGCTGAAACAGCCATACAGAATTTATTACCTGCAAAATCTGCACCTCGATATTGAAAGGCTTATGACGGTTTTGTAAAATGGTGTGCTGACAATAATACGAAAAATGTGTACAATGAGTATGTTCTCCTTGCATATTTTGATGAGAAATCGGAAAAAAACAATTCTGCAACTTTGTGGTCCATATTTTCCATGCTGGAGTCAACGCTGAATATTAAATACAATATCAACATTGTAACTTATTCCAGGCTAATCGCTTTTCTAAAAAGAAAAAAAGATGGTTACTTGCCGAAAAAAATCTAAATGTTTAGAGATTGAAGACATTGAAAAATTTATTATAACTGCTCCTGATGAGGACTATCTGTTAATGAAGGTAAATAACTATATTTCTATATCATTCGACTACTCATGGTTTGTGATTTTAGACAGCATTAATAATTGGTACCAGTGTAGCTTGTCGTAGAGAGGAACTAAGTAAAATGACAGTGCATGATGTTAAAGATAGAGACGATGTAATTATTATATCAGTTCCTAACACCAAAACAAAACGTCCCAGAAGTTCATGTGTTACTGAACCACTGTGGTTGAACAAAATTAGGAAATACATGTCTTTAAGACCATCTGGCACGCCCTTGGATAGAGTTTTTCTTTACTACAAAAAAACAAATGCACATTCATTCTTTTGGAGACATGCCTGCTAAAATAGCTACATTTTTAAAACTGGAGAACCCGAAAGAGTATACAGGGCACTGCTTTCGAAGGAGTAGTGCCACAGTTTTGGCTGGCCATGGAGCAGATATAACAACAATTAAAAGGCACGGCGGGTGGCGAAGCGCTGCTATCGCTGAATCATATACAGGGTGTAGATAAAGTCTGGAACAAAATTAATATTTCTGTTATCTTCGGTTTGATGGAAAAACCCTGAAACAGGTCGATTTTGTTTTTATCCCGTGCACTTTATAACATCGTGAATTTAATTCTGTCGTCATCTGGTTGCGCGCGGGCGTGACGTCATTAGTTTTTCCAAATGGTAACCCGCCACATTTATTACCCCTTGTCGTTAGGTATTCCATTTTGCATGCAACGGTATAAAAAGTTTGGTACCTTACATAACAATTTTTGGGAGAAAAATGCTTTCGAACTTCAAAAAAATAAAATTTTATTTCTAATGAAAAACTAATCAAAAATTATTTTAAAAAAATCAGATAAATTATAATCCGAGGTTTATCTTGGATTGTCGTCAAACAAGACACCAAAAAAATGTCAACGGAAGTGTTCAAATTGTCCGCTATTGGCCATTTGACACTGGCCGAGACGGACGTACACGCTTTCTACGACACGTCGTATTGTCTCTGCACCAATATTTCGCATTTCCTCGCGGATACGATGTTTCAGATCATCCAAGTTATTTGGCTTATTGGTGTACACCTTTGATTTCACATGACCCCATAGAAAAAAATCAAGTGGTGTGAGATCTAGCGAACGGGCAGGCCATTCAATTGTTCCCCTTCGTCCGATCCATCTCCCGGGGAAAATTTCGTCGAGGTAACTCCGAACACGCCAGCCAAAATGTGGAGGTGCTCCATCTTGTTGAAACCAGATTCTGGGGTGAGGCGTGTCGGGGGTGTTTTCATCCGGAAATAATTCTACCAATGTTGGCACTAGCGTAAATCTTAGGAAATGTAAGTATGTTTCAGCGTTTAAATTTCTGTCCAGAAAGAAAGGCCCCACAATGCGATCTCCCACTATTCCCGCCCATACATTAACTTTTTGCCGGTGTTGGGTGTGCTCCTCTCGAACCCATCGAGGATTTTCGCCCGACCAGTACCTACAATTGTGGCGATTCACTTCACCGTTCAAGGTAAAAGTTGCTTCGTCACTAAAAACCACATTGTCGACAAATCCGGGATTCTCATCGCACCGTAGCATGATTTGTTCACCGAACTCGAGTCGGCGGTCGAAGTCATCTTCATTCAGTTCCTGAACCCGATTGATTTTGTACGGATGAAGTTTTTCCTTCTTCAGCAATTTGGCTACTGTGGTAAAATCGACTGCATGATCCCTGGCAATGTTCCTTGTTGAAGTGTGGGGGTTGTCCTGAAGTTCCAAGAGAATATTGACCCTTCTATCTTCCTCAATTCTTGGTCGACCTTGACGAGCCCTGTCTTTTACACTACCAGTTTCAGCAAATTTTGCGACAATTTTGCTCACCGTTGACCGCGAAATCGGTGCGCGGTTTGGATTTTCTGCATTGAAAAACTGACAGGCTTCTTCATGGCTACGTATTTTATCACCACAACCAACAATAATGAGAATTTGAATCCGCTCTTTTTCGCTCAAATTCGCCATTTTCGCAATGCACGTTCAACACTACCAATGGAGCAAGTATTGTGAATGGATAAGTTCAAACACCAAGTAATGAACTGTCAATATGACGTGTCGTAGAAAGCGTGTACGTCCGTCTCGGCCAGTGTCTAATGGCCAATGGCGGACAATTTGAACACTTCCGTTGACATTTTTTTGTGTCTTGTTTGACGACAATCCAAGATAAACCTCGGATTATAATTTATCTGATTTTTTAAAATAATTTTTGATTAGTTTTTCATTAGAAATAAAATTTTAATTTTTTGAAATTCGAAAGCATTTTTCTCCCAAAAATTGTTATGTAAGGTACCAAACTTTTTATACCGTTGCATGCACAATGGAATACCTAACGACAAGGGGTAATAAATGTGGCGGGTTACCATTTGAAAAAACTAATGACGTCACGCCCGCGCGCAACCAGATGACGACAGATTTAAATTCACGATGTTATAAAGTGCACGGGATAAAAACAAAATCGACCTGTTTCAGGGTTTTTCCATCAAACCGAAGATAACAGAAATATTAATTTTGTTCCAGACTTTATCTACACCCTGTATAGAAGAGTCCTTGAAAGGGAAAATTGCTATTTCGAAACAGTTAACAGGGCACCAACAATTACAACCAGCCCTTAATATACCATCTACATCTAATTCAAACCCTACCGTTACCAACATCCCAACTACATCTACTATAGATTCTATGGATACCAACGACAACACCCCTCTACTTCAACGAGCATTAAAAACTTGGAAGTGAATTCTAATCATTCAGCCACCATGCCAAGCATTAGCGTCTCTAATTTGCAAAATTGCACTTTAAATTATAACTTTAAATAATATTGCTTTTAAAAAAATTAATGTTGGATAAGAATCATGCACATGCTCAAGAATATTTATTAGATACTCAATAATGTTACTTCACAATATTACTTTATTTGTTAATGGACTTGGACTGAATATTAAAATGGCGTTATTGTTTCGTTTAATGAAGAGATCTGAAGTTTTTGTAAACACTGCTGTCCATGTATTCGACAAACATTTTCATAGTCCACACCTAACCTAAAAAGCAATCACAGTTCACATTTGTATAAAAGCGTTAACTGGAACTTACGTTGATATTACGATTACATCTACATAATTTATCTATTTATTAAATTTAAAAATATTTAAAAAATATTTATGAATTGCTTGGTTTTAATTTCTCTTTTAGGTCAAAACTATCAAATCTTTGTTGACATTATTTTAGAAAATTTAAGAATCAATGTCAATGCTACCACCCCACTTCTAGTGAATTTTTTAACAAATGTCACTTTTGTAAGTACTAGGCCGGGAATTTAATGTTCCCGGCGAATTTTGAATCCTGGAAAACCGTCGATAATGGCTGGCGGCATGAAAAATAATATACCTACACATTGCAAGAAAATATTTTTATTGTTGAAGCATATTTCCGAAGTGCACAATTTCTTAATGGAGAATGGCAATATTCCTACGCGGAATGTAAGCAACAGGTTCACTTGCAGTATCCTAATAGAGTTGTGGATAATACATCTTTACATCATCACATTCGCCTAGTCGTGGTAAAGTTTCAGGCTGGTAGACCACGTACACAGCAAAATATAGCTGACCACGTAGAAAACCTTGTTGAAGAAAACTCACATTCATCAGTTTGTCGTTTATCACTTCAAACGCACTTATCTTCTAGTACCGTTCATAGATTTTGAGGCGTCACTTGCATATACGCAGTATTGGTTGTTCATCAGATCTTACCTAGAGATCACACTAGCAGGCCTAATTATTGCAACTTTTTTCAAGAAAATTTAATAATGACGAAATTCTTGATCTATTTTTTGTTTACTGATGAAGCATGATTTCATTTACTTCCAGCAAGACGGAGCTAAAAATAAAGTATATAAGACGAGAATTAATAACTTAATGACATGATGAATACAATTACAATCAAATGAAATGAAATAACACCAAATGTATTGCAGAATATTCAACAGAATGGTGACCATTTTGAACATTTTTTATAAATTATAATTAATTAAAATTTCTACAAACAAGTTATTTACCTTAGTTGTTTAATAATTAATATCCCATATTTAAAGCTATCTTATTAAATAAATTAATAATCCAATTGTATTGTATGTAATTAATTTCATCACCAAATAGCTCGGTGATAAATTTTGACAGTGACAGGTGAATAATATACATGGGCGAGATAGGGGAATACGGTTTAGTTTCACTCAGACTAGACCGACTCGTGTTTTGTCAGCTCTTGGGGAAAATCACTGATCTGTATAATATAAATGGATAAGCAATAGCATATTAGAAATTGTGATCAAATACGAACTGCGCACGGGGCTGACGCACATGCGCAATAACATAAAATAAAGTCGCTAATTTGAAATCCCTAATATCTTTGAAAAGTATGTAACAGAACATGCATTTTCAAATTAAAATCTTCATCTGAGGATATTGAAATGTTTATTTATTAAGGGAAATTTAAAAAAAATACTCAAAAAAACAATATTCCTTTTTAAATATTTATTGGTTATAAAAAAGTATTAATTTGGAGAGCTTTTTTCTTACAAGTTCCCCACGTTCTACTTCTATTTGTTTCTTTGCAATGCTATTGCAACGGATTTTTGTATAACATCGCACAACATGCTTAATTAAAAGAGAAACGTGACTTTCATGTAAAATAGATGAATCAAGCATATGTGTATCTAAGGATACAAAGTACTTATTTTCTACTAAGAGGGTATTAGAAATTGAACGTACAAATAGTTCAAAAAACACTGCCTCTGCAGGAAGTTTATTGTTGTTTTGTACAAGAATGTGGCGTACTTGGGACTTCAACTATTTTACATACCTTGGTGACATCTTGTGAAGGACGTATTAAAGCACCATGATTTTTTCTGTTCAAAGAAAACTAGGATTATTGACAGATGTTTGTGAGATTTTTTCTAGTACAGACACACATTTAGCACACTTAACAATGCGCTTCAATTGTTTGACAACAAAACCAGAAATAACATTTTGGGATAACATTGTCAGTGATGGTATGTCGGGAATTGTATAATTTGATCCTTTTCAATGTCCTCCGCATTTTCCTTAATAAAAATACTCCAAAAATATAAACAAAAAGCTAGTACCCTAGTAGCAAAATTACTATATGCACACTTGTTCCACATTAGCAAATATATATTTTCATCCTTCTCTAAAATTGTGATTTTGCTGCTTGGGGCACGTCTATTGAAATCGGGGTTCGGAACTTTAGTGATTTCACATACAAATGTCAAAAGACTAGGGACTGCGCATACTCGTAAGCCCCGAGTTAAGTATTCAATTTGGCATAAAAATTCAATATCAGGCATTTTAACAAATAATACAAAACCAATATCGGTATTTAAAAATGAAGCAAATATATTAAAGACTTTATTCACATGTGTATATAATATAAATTACAAGTTTAAATAGGGCATAGGTAGTTAGTTTATTGTGAACTTATAAGGTATTTTATACGTGTATAGAGTACATACATAGTAAACATATATAAATAAAATGCATTCACAATATACTTTATTTTTAAAAAAAATATAGAAGAAAGAGCGAAAGAAACTACGAATGTAAACATATATTTTAAATTTTTCTGTGTTGACAATTAAAATTATTCCTGAATGTCACTGTCACATTCACTACTTTCAGAACTTTCCAAATTATTTATGAAACTCTCTTGTAAATTTTCAACAATTACGTCTATCTCCCACATACTCTTCTCTACTTCTTTAACATGTTTGATGGCATTCAACCAGTTCTCTTTTGTAACATTGTTCAATGATGTGTGTAACAGCTCTTTGACTTCCTTTAATTTAAATGTAGTGTTTTTCCTTCCAATTTATCCTTTAACTTGGGCCCATATTAATTCTATCGGGTTCAATTCGCAATGATATGGTGGTAGTCTTAGTACTGTTCTATTATAAGTTCTTGCAAGTTCATCAATCGCATATTTATTGAAATGCTCTTTGTGCACCTTAACTAAATGTAATAGTTCATCTTTAACCATATCTCTTTGACAGGATATATTTTTTCTTGCAACCAAGACTGAATATCACCTTTGTGTGGCTGTAATTGGCACTTTTTTAAATTTTCTACTGTGATAGGAAGCATTATCTAATACCACAACACATTTGTCTTCCAACGTTGGCAATACCTTTTCAAACCACTCCTCAAAGATATTTGCATTCATTTCTTCGTGATTATCATTGGTCCTTTTTGACTCGAATAACAATAAGCCGTTTTCTACAAATCCATCTTCTGAACCAATATGAAGAACAATCAATCGTCTTCCCTTTCCAGTAGGATTTTAAGACCCGTCGAGAGCCCTTGTAATAATGCTTGCCTTGGACTTGTTACCGTTTCATCTACCCATATCTTTTGCACAGTATGGCCTTCATTGACCCATGTCTCATCTAGGTAGTAAATTTTTCTATTTTGTTCCCTAAATTCTTTTATTTGACGAAGGTAGCGCCTTCTCCATGTAACAATTTCACATTTTTCCTAAAAAAAACTATTACGAGCTCTTTTTTTGAAAGAGAAATTCATTTCTTTCAACAACTTCCACACTCTTGTACGTTTGAGGTTTGGCAAGTTCTCATCTTCATTTACTTTAAATAAAATCTTATCCACTGGTGGCACCTCATTTTTATAGAAAAATGAGTGTACTATACGTCTAATAATATTGCGCGTATCATCATCAATATTATCTAGGACAGATCTTGTATACGTCTTTGGAGGTTTCACATCTTGTGCATTGTTTTCTCGCAAAATATTAAAAATACTTGCAGAGCAGATACCTGCAGCTTTGGCTGTAAAATCAACAATTTGTGTCTTAGAGTCAGCTGGGCATTCTTGTTGACGTTTGGTAAATATATTCAGTACAGTCTCTTTTTCTAGCACTGTAAAATGTCTCTTTACTCGTTTCTTTAGTTCTGGCTGCATTTTGCACAGTACTGTATAAACAGGCAAAAACAGTAACTTAAATTCAACACTTCTGGAAAGCTGAAACATAATTAACCTATAAACCATTTGCTTTGTTTACGATTTATAGATCTTACCTTCAATAAATCTTTAATCATTAATAGAGTCTTTAAAAGGACTGAGAATAATAATAATAACAACTTACACAAATGCAAATAACGCAAACACAAGGAACAATACAATTAATACAAAATACTATATATATATAGCAAAGGCAAAAAGTATACATATATAACATATATTTCAAAATAACAGACAATGTTATCCCTACTAGCTAAATCACTATATGCTCACTTGTTCTACATTAGCAAATACGTATTTTCATCCTTCTCTAGAATTATGATTTTGCTGCGTAACAATCATGTGGCAAAATCACAGAAAACAGATGATTTAAATCGTGTGTTTTAGGATTTGTATGTAGCTCTCAGAGCCAATAGAAAGGCACTATTAAAAATCATGCGTTGATCACGCGTTTTTTGCTACTCTATACGTTCAGTGAACAGAGTATAGTATAATGAGGGTATAATGAGGGAAATAGGCGCACTTCGGATCGATTTATGTCGATGTTCTATAAACTCAGCTATTTCGATAAATATCAAAAATATCTTTTCTAAAATGGATTTAATTTTGATGAATTCTGTTTACAAGCTTTTGGTACATCAATGAAATCATCTATTAGTCCTATTTTGGCGTTAATTGTGTTGGATTATTAGCTAGACAGTGTACACATGCATGGAAATATGCTTACTTCTGTAGAGAGTGCACCTTTCCTGGGATGGTCCATAGACTCTCATTTGTCTTGGCGTCAGCATGTGGATTATCTAGCTGGTAGACTAAGCAGCTCGTGCTATGCTTTGAAAATGGTGGCAAAAAACGTTGGTGTTGGCACCGCGATGACTGTTTACTACTCTAATGTGTACTCCAGACTTAAATACGGCGTGATATTCTGGGGTAACTCGGTGGACTCGGATAGACTTTTTATACTTCAGAAGGCCTGCATAAGATCGGTTTTTGGTGTGCGTCCAGGTGACTCCTGTGTCAACATTTTCAAGTCAAACAATATACTGACATTGCCATCTATGTTTGTGTTAGAATGTGCACTGTTTGTGAGGCAGAACTATCTCGAATTTTTCAAAAAATATGACTTATCACACTGCCATAATACAAGAGGAAACTCTCATAAGTTTTTGTCACAACCGCGAACGCACTTGACAAAAATTCAGAAAAATGTTCTGCATCAGTGCATGAAGATTTATAATCATGTTCCAGCCAAGATTAGAGAAGTGCCACAAAAACGATTTAAAAGTACACTTAAAAATATTTTAATTGTAAGAACCTTGTACAAGATCGAGGACTTTTTTAAAGAGCCTGTAAAATTTAAAATTTGAATGTGTTGTCTAAAGTCTGCTTTTACTTTTACTTTTTACTTTTATATACTTGTTTATATATTTATATATTGTTTTTTTTTAACTTTATGTGTATGACGTATTCTACGCTCTATTGCAACATAGAATAATAGTATATTATGACACTAGTGCATAATCAAGCTTTTAAAGCACGAGTAACGAGTTTAAAGCCACGACGCGAAGCGGAGTGGCTTTAACGTTACGAGTGCTTTAAAAGCTTGATTATGCACTGTGTCATACGATATTTTTTAGTATAAATGCAACAATAATTTTAATTAGAAGAAATCAAATCAATAATTTCAATACATTTTATCGAGTGACATGTGTCTCTATATTATGTCATTTGACATTTCACTTAATTATTAAACATCATTGTTGTATTAATAATGTCGACAGAAATTCAAAAACTAGCTGCTGAAGCTGAATTAAGTTTTATACCTGCAAAGTCCAAGCATTTATATTATAAAGAGTACGAAAAATTATTATTATGGATGGAGCAGAAACGGACTGAACATATTGATGAATCAGTAATGTTAGCGTATATATTGGAAATGTCCAGAATTTATAAAGCTTCGTCACTTTGGTGCATTCATTCCAAACTGCAAATTATGCTAAGGGTTAAAAACAGAATCGATTTAGCATCTTATCACAAACTCCATGCCTTTATGAAAGGAGTGGGCAAAGGTCAAGAAGCTAAAAAATCTTTGGTTTTTACGGAAGAAGATTTATGCAAGTTTTTTAGTCAGGCTCCAGATATTTTTAAAAGTTGTAGCAATTTGTGGAGTGTTTGGTAGTTGCAGAAGAAGCGAAATGTGTAATCTGGTTATGAGTGATATAAGAAAAGAAGGATCTGCCCTGATAATTTGTATTCGTCCGTCAAAAACAGAAAAAGGCCGGACGTTTGCTGTAGTAGATAATTCCAACATAAAGTATGCCGAGATATTTAATAAATATCTTGCACTACGTCCAAAGCATATCAGTACAGATCGAGTTTTCTTAAAATATTCTCAAGGACTATGTATATAACAAGTTGTTGGGATTAATACCTTTGGAAACTGCCCTTCCATTATAGCACGTTATCTAAATTTCATAAACGCTCATAAATACACAGGTCATGCCTTCAGACGAACATCTGCCACGATTATGGCTAATGGAGGGATGAATGTCGATGAGTTGAAACGCCAAGTGGGTTGGAAATCCTCATCGACAGCGAGTGGGTATATTGAAGAGTCTATCACAAACAAATTAGGCGTTTCAAAATTAATTGCTGGAGCTGTTCAGAAAAGAGGCAATATTGGATCTGACACATTTGTTAACACTGATAAGAACGTTGAAAATACACAAATAAGCAATGCTGCAAGTCACTTAACAATAACGAATAATCAAAATTGTACGTTTAATATTCATTTAAAATAATTTTTCCGTTCATGTTACATGTTTTGAAATAAAATTGACCATAATTGTTGATTAATTTGATAGTTTACAATAAAATAATAATGTGTTATACGATATTAAATGCGGTACAAACCAAATAAACCAAATCAATAATTCCAATACATATTATCGAGTGACATGTACCTATATGTCATTTGACATTTACTGACATTTCAATGGACTATTAAACGCTTGGGATTGGCTGTTACCAAGCAACCTTTATACGCACGCCGTGCGATAAAGGCCCGATTATGCACGCTTATGGGTGTGTTTTGATTGGTTTATGATGCATGCATACTAAAATAGTATATTAAAATACAAGTTTCATAAGACACGATTTTTGCGCACGCGTTCAAGTTTAGAAAACGAGCCGCTAGGCGAGTTTTCTAAAGAACAAGTGCGCAAAATGTCTTATGAAACATGTATTTTATACTATTTTTTCTATTTCGGTTATTAAAAGTCCAAAAAAGCTTAAAATAAGAGACATGTTTTGTTCGAATATTTTAGAAATTTTGCTTTTTTAAAGTTGGTTACTCTGATTTTTAAGTAGAACGTTTTAAATATTTGAATATCGGTGGTGCTATATATAATTGTGTTTAAAATTCAGACTGATTTATACAATTAATTATTTCAAATTATCAACAAAAAGTACGAAATAAATAACTGTACGCCCCCAGAGATTCGCAAAATAGCAGAAGACAATTTACAAAATCTTTCGTCCACAAACTCTACATATTTATCAAAACAAACTTTTATAACAGTTGTACTATTCAACATGGTAAGTAAATGTCAATAGTAGCATCCGAAAACTTATCATCCAACTCTGCTTAACAATTTATATTGCTAATTAGTAAGTGAAGTGTTAGCATGTGTGCTTTTTATTCTTTGTACAATTTTATTGCAAATTTTTGTTACTTTAAAGGCTTATATTTTGACATTTAAATACGATTTGGTTCCATTTTTCTTTGTTACCAACTTCAAAAAAATAAAATTAGCGTGCGATAAAGTAATACTTTATGCAACCAAAACGGGTGTCGTAAAGTGAACTTTATAGCACCGGAATAGAAAAAGTATATTATTATTATTATTATTATTATTACTACCTCTTTTATCGTTTCAAATTCCCTTTATATTTAAATATGTTGATGACATCATTTGCACTGTGCCTAAGGACAAGGTTCAATTGACTGTTGACACATTTAATTCAATAGATAATCATCACTAATTTACAGTGGAGGTAGAAGTTGATAACAGTGTTCCGTTTTTGGATACACGAGTTATTAGGATTGTTAATAATAATATTATTATTTTTGATTGGTATTAAAAATCAACGTCATCTGGAAGGTCTTTGAATTACTTTTCCAACCACACAAAAAGTCAAGCGTTTAATACGGTAATCTGCATGAAACAATTTTTATGACGGCCCCATAGATAATAACGCAAGTATTAAAATTAAAAAACTATCAATTATTAATATCTTAACTCATCAAATTGTCACTTTTTTCAAGCCGTTAAGAAATATCAAAATAGCGAAATATAATAGTTTTAACACTAGAAAACGCTTCACTAATTTAAAGGATGGGTTCCTGTACCGTTTTTAATAAACTCAATATACAGTGGGTCTTGTATGGGATATCGAGGTGTTGTGCATTGGTGGATCATCATCTTCAGGCGGATCATGTATTTGATTTCGATAATGTTGCTGTTTTGATTGTAGAGGACAAATATACTAACTGACTATTTTCGGAGAGTTACCATTGTAACAAAAAATTAAAAGTATTGATTATATAAGCTTAAGCATCATTTACAGCAATATATTAGACTTTTGATTACGATTCCATTTGTTTGTGTTTTTTTAGTGTTCTCTCCTCTCTTTAATAAATGAATTTCACTTATAATTTTATTTTGAATCACGTTGAATTGTAAAATTAAGTCTGTTAACAAAAGAAGAAAAAGAAAAATTTCTCTTTTTCAATGTGATAAATATGTAATATTTCACCGTTTTTATTGTGTTTGTAGTCCACTGACGAACTCTACATTGTAGTTTTAACATTTTCAGTAACACAACTCAAATAATATCGACGCAAATTGCCCAATTACAAGAATAGGTAATGTAAAAATAGGAATAGGGCATTGCGTACCAATCACGTGGGTCAATTAGACGGTCCTAATTCACCAAAGACGATCATCTAACATTCTCACACAAATAATTCTATATGTCAAAGATATAATTGTGTGTTTCAAACATGTTAGATGACCGTCTTTGGTGAACCAGGACCGTCGAATTGACCCACGTGATAGGTACGCAATGCCCTATTCCTATTTTTACATTACCTATTCTTTTATTTGTGCAATTTGCGCCGATATTATTTGTGTGGTGTTACTGAATGTCCGTATTTGATAAATCAATACCATTTGAGGGTTCTATGCTTAACTATTCACATTTTCACTTTTATACATTTCATTTTTTTGCATTACATCTTGTTAGTCATTGAAACTTTGAAGAATAGAAAACATCGCCTGGAAATAAGGTATCTACTATACATTCACGGTAATTCTAATTCTATTGCCCGGTACTGTACGCTCAAACATCTCAAGATGTTATTGTTTATTGGTCACCACATGAGCTGCAGGAAACCTGATTTGTATCGACATCGTTTCAAACAACGAGCAGAAATAACTGGTTAGCGTAAAAACTTGCCGTTCGCTTAAACGAATTCAGTTCGCGTACTCTTAAAGCAGCGACAAAAGCGGTCCCGATCCGCGGGACATCCACTTTTACGATCCGTTTTATTCTTATTGCATCGCTACGAGAGACCACGACTTGCGTGCTTACGTCTGTATGAAATATCTGTTTAAATGGCCGTAAGTTGTCCGACATTCTACAGGTAATCTCGTACGGAATTCGAGTTTCTTAAGACGTAGTACGATCGTACGAAAAGACTGGGAAAAAAGCGAAACACGCCGGAGTGCAGACGAATTTTAAATGTCCCCCGATTAATGCTTCTATTATATAGTTTGTGGTCAGTGATTTTATACAGTTGGTCAAAATTAAAACGTGCTTTAAATTTTATGGATAGTCGTTTAACAGTTTTCTATCATTGCCTCAAGAAGTTATGTATGTACTTACACACAAAACACAAAAATCAACAATAATTGATAATACAGTACAATAATAAAAATAATAATAAGAAAGCTTAAATATATTATGCAAAAATAAAAAGAATAAAAAAGTATATTGTACTCAATGCAAAGAAGAAATCACAAAAACTGACATTCTTATACAGAAAATAAAGAAATTACTTTTTCCAGAAGGGGTCAGAACACATGCGGGTAGCATTCGTACACATATGATAGAGATGGTATTTCAATAAAATATTTGTACGAGTTGTAGGTACGTAGAATGAATCAGCTGATCTAGCAGCGTACCTGGGCACTAAGAAATTGACTTGATAGCGAAGAGCGGGTGAAGAAATGCAATTGCAGGTTTTAGAAGGAAGTTAACAACTTGTTTTGTCTCGTCTTTTACTTAAAGAAGTGATACCATGTCTATGTTTTTCTATACGCTCGAGCATATGATGTTGATATATGAGATGTGGAAACGAAACTATGGACGCATACTCTAATTTGGAAAGTAACAAAAAAATAAAATAAAATGGATAATGTATTTAGGTTGTTAAACGTTCTTCAGGGTCGTATAAGGAAGTCCAGAGACTTGGAGGCGGAAGGACATAACCTGCCCAAAAGACAGATGAGTATCAAAAAGCACACCAAGATATCTAGAAATTGTGGTCTGAGAGAATGCATATTGAAGAGATAGAATGCTTGAATATTTAAAGAAAGAGACTGTTGCATATTTATCAACATTTAAGCAAACTCGATAATTATTGAACCACTCGTAAATCAATGTAAAATTTCTTTGCAAGTAAGCAATCTGAAGAAGAAGATATGAAATTAAAAAATTATATAAGTAAGTCATCTGAGCATGTGAGAACCTTACAGTCAAGAAGCATCAGGAAATCATTGATGTATATATTAAATAGCAGTGGGCCCAAGTTAGATCCTTGCGGGACACCGCTGGGAGCAGTAAATGTGTTGGACACATATCCATTGTAGATCACATAATACAAACGATTTAGTAGATAAGAGTTCAAGAAGGCAAGAGTTCTTGTGGAAGCACCGAAAGATTGTAACTTAGCAGAAAGCAAAGAGACCATATGAAAATTATGTAGAGTACAAAAACTATATTTTGAGTGAGATAAATATTGTCTGATAATGTAATGAAGTGAAAGCAATTCTTGAAAATTTGAAGTCTTGTCTGAGATAGAGTACGATTCTGACAATTATTGACAGACAACAATTGACATTTAATATTTAACACAAATCATAGACTTAAGTTAGAACATACCATTTTTTTGTTCAACACCTACATGACATAATGGTCATTCTGTAATCCCGCAGATATTGGACCAGAACATTGACGGATTACTGGAAATCACTAATAATGACGCATTTAAAAAGCAGAAGCTATGTTTTATTGTATATAATACTGTATTACATACTACATTAGTACATAGACGCAATTGAAGTGTTAACATAAAATTACAATAAAGAACAAATTACAATTACAATAATTTTACAAATATTTTTTGTTTATTTTCGGCTGCTTTTTTACTGTAAGTAAAATTGTTCTTGAAGTCGCTTCAATACTAGAATATTACTCTCGGAGGCACCATTTTCATCTGCACAGGTAATAGCACAGGAATCAATGGTTGCGTCGTGAGATATTATTTGAAGAGCTAGCGTCACTTGCCCCCCCCCCCCAACTAACTCTCCCCTTCATCCTTTGCTATTGTGGCCATAGCCTCCATGATGTCATAATCTGTCAAAAACTGATCATTTTCCTCTTCGTCACCAGTTAACCGTTTGCTGACGTCATCGGTTGTCAAAACAATATCAGCTGTATCCACGAGCTGTTTATTAAACACGTCTTGCAGCTGATATGGATAAAAGTGACTTACACTTTTATCCATATCAAAAATAGCTGTGTTGCTTGGCTTTTTCTTGTATTGCTCTAACAATTTCATATTAGGCCACAAGTTTCCTCACGAACAAACGATCACTTTTTGATTAAGGTTTACCCAATCATTATTCGCAAGTGAGTAAACTACATCAGTGTTGATTCTGAATGAAATCCATTTTCTTTATTAACTTTCATGAGTATCATAGAATTTGAAATGCTGCCTTGTTGTTTTATTTTCTTATACACAGTATAGGGAAGTATTGTGATGTGGAAACTGTTTGGCCTTGAGATTTTTGCATATGTCCACGTTTTAAAGTTTTAAAATCTCCTGATATCTAACAAGTGGTTTTTGAAGAATGGGTGAGTTTGGTTACGATAGCGACCATACGGCTAAAGTTAGTAATACCAAACTATATTAGTAGAATCCTTTTCTTGAGATCTGAGTAGATTTTTAGGAAAATCTGTAGACCGGAAGTAGTAGTTCACTACGGTGAAAAAATCAAATTTTACCTGTATCTCAACAATTAAATTCATACAAATATCTAAAGAATACGAACGTACAAATTTTATAAAAAAGGTTTTTCGATTTTTCTGCCGAAAGTATGTTTCTTAATTGTACCTTAAACAGTTTTTTGCGAATGTCTCGCAAATCATGCTTTCTAAAGAAATATATTGAGAGAGTAAAAAATGAAATGTATATGGTTGGCAAAACTTAATCTACTGCTATCGAAAACGACTCCAAAACCCTGGAAAATCACTATATCCTTCAAAGCTACAGTTTCTATGAAGTAACTATATCTATGATAGTCGAGTTTAAGATTTTTTTAAGGCAAGATACTCGATTCACAGATTTAATACGATTATAGATTTTGATATCATCAGCTTACGTAAGTACAGGACACGTAAAAGAACCAAGTAAATTGTTAAGAAATAAATTAGAAAATAGTGGTTCTAAATTCGAACCTTGCGGCACTCCGGAAGGCGAACAAAACTGACGTGATTTTATGGAATTGTAAAATACATATTTAGAGCAATTAGTCATGATATTTTCGAATATTGCAAATCAGGGTACAATATAGAAAGCTCGTGATGTTAAAATATCAAGTATAAATAATGTTATCTGAATAATGGTGATTATTAATTGTAGTGCATCGCGAAAATAACTTTAAATTTTTTTGCATTCAAATCAAGTACTCAAGTTATAACTATTTATATTTATAACATATAAATGTACCCCTACTGCCGAACCCTAATGTTAAGTTTTTTTTTTACTGGTATAGTCTTCAAGTAGGTGCTCTCATCTCAAATAGTAAATTATTAAATCCGATGAGCATTTTGCGCACATAATTTATACCACATCAAGATCTTTCTAGTCGTGACAAGTGTTAAAATCACATCTGATATGTATTCTAAAACAGTCACCGTCTTTATTCATTGTCGCAATCTTCCGCAGACATCTAAATTGTAATTATTCAATGTATATTCATTCGCATCTGCACAATTCGCTCACCCATATTATCAGACGTAATATATTTTGGATGAATACATATCTAAGAATGCGTTTTTTTTTTAGTTGGTGCATCGATGCAAGTACGGCTAGTACGTGTTTGGATTTTAAAATTATCACAACATCCTGACTTTGACTACATAGTACTTGAAAAAGTATCGATCAATTGACGTCATAACTGCCATTGCTTTCATTCAGCAGACACAACAGTTGCGCAACTGTTCAGTGATCATGTTCAGTAGACGAGCGCTCACTCTGAACATGTTCAGGAGCGGCCGCCATTTTTGTGAGCGGAAAAATTCTATGCTCACTTGGTGAGCGTATTCTGTACGCATGCGCCATTGATTCATTCCAAGACCAACCTAATACATACTTCTGAAGAAAGTTACTAGAAAAGTAAGATACAGCAAATTAAAGGTATTGTGCAGTAATAAATGTATTATAATATTGGAGTTCACTCAGTATTTTAATCGGGGTTGGAAAAACCAGCCCTGCCACTAAAAACTACGTCAAACCTTAATGCAGAAAAACAATTTATTATTATTGTTTATTCGGTTTAATCTCTATAATTTTAACATATGGCAGCAATGAAAAGTATCAGATGATAGACGATGACATAAAGGTGATCAGTCCTGTCCAGCAAACACTCAACTGTTGTGAAGTGAACGGTTGGAGCGGGATCGGTTCCCGATCCGCCTGCTGAATGAAAGCATTATCAAATTATTTTTAAAAGAATAACGAACGCATTGAGAGCGATATGGAAAAGTGAATAGAATGAGAATGAATTTATTTATGAAACTTGTTTACTTATTCCGTAGAAAGCAACATTGTTACATACATATCGACAGTTCGATAAGATTAGCTGTTGTCTTATCTATCGGATGGTTGCAGCAGCGCATTGAAGTGTGTGTATGTGTTTTATGGATAAATATTTACAGAATGTGTACGAGTTGTACAGTATGAGGCATGAATAATGCAATGATGGGTATGTGGATGAAACCAATAGACAAATATTAGTATAGTCGGTAGGTAAATATGTGAATCTGCATTTCTGAGTACTCTCTATAAACGTTTATGTAATAAGTAATAAGTTTATATATGTGCACTGGCAGCACATTCTAAATGTCCTCCTTAAAGATTGTTTTTACCGCAAGTATCGTTCTAAACTAGGTACCCATGTTAAATTTTTTAAAAGTTTATTGACCATATTTATCAACGACTGCACACTTTGTTGGATACATATTTTGGCTTGGTGTTTTCAGTCCTTTGCTATACTGACATTTGGTGGATACTTTGTAATTTTTTTTATATTTACTATGTAAACAAGTTTTATATATTATGTAAATGTGCAATCTCGAGATTTTTGAAGACGTTTTGAAGTCGCTTGAAGGTGAAAAAGTGGTCTGTGCGCTAGGCGATACACGCCACAGCAGGGTGCAGCATGTAAAAGGCGCTGTAGCAGGTTATACTAATAGCAAATCGGTAACGGATGTTCACAAAGTTTTGGAGCATTAACAAAATTAATTAAATCCATTTCTTAAGAAACTAGATATCATATTAAACGAGTAAATTTGAACGGTTGCATTGCTAGGTAGTGTCTTTACCTTATACCGAAATCTATTATTAAATGTCAAGTACGTATTTCATTGATATTTCTCCATTTTTTTTAGTAAACTTCCATTTCTAAGTATTGTTTTGATCGTTTGGGTTTTTAGAATTTCGCGCCTGTGTGCGTCTTCGGCGTCTCTATTCTTTCGTCTGGGTCTAGTGTGGATTGTCGAATGACAATAGAAAATACGGACAGCTTTCTGATGTTCTGTGGTAAATATAGTTTTACAGAATCAACCGGTGAGGGCTGAGCAAGGTACATAATCGATAAAATCAAAGAATTTGGTTAAGATATTTGAAGTTTTTGTTTCCAAGGATAATATTGCGAATCCTAAACATTAATCCTAGATTCTTTAATCCATGTTTCGCACATTCTCACAATTTAGTTGTTAACGATTCTGTGAAAATGGATATTAAAACTACATAAAAAACAATTACATATCAGAAATACTGTGAAAATCTCGTATAAATGCACTTACACCAATGCAGTATCAAATTGGTGACGCTGATAATTAGGGCGCGGACGTCCCAGGTTTAAACTACGACGGAGTTACAACGAAGCAGAGAAATAATGTAAACAACTCAGAGTTTCTGAATACACAGCTGAATAGCATTATTCATACGGTGAACTGCAACATCTGTTGTTTACTTGAAAAGTTATTGAAAACGACAACAAAAAATGCCAATCAAAAAAGGAGTTTATGAGTAAAATCATTTCTTCATCGGCGCAGGTAAAAGCGCGAGGGGTTTCTAACATTTATTATATTTACCTTATCTTTCTCAAGAGAAATAAAGTTACATATATGTATATACCTATTCATACTTACGTTAGTTTCGTTTTTTCATTGTTTTGACTGTTAATTACGTACTTCGTAATTTATGTAATAGTTCCTGTTTAATCCCGTTTCATTGAATCGACTTCTCCCAATTATCTAGACGTAAGTGTGTACTAGATTTAGTTTCAGTAACATACGCATACATTTTTAGTTATCATTTATTTAGATCTAGAATATTGTTTATGTTACTATGATATGGAAGAACGTCGAGAAATACATCGTGAAACAATGGCGAGTTGGATTGAGGGTCATACCGATTGTATGTCCATTGTCAGTGATTTCAATATCTATTGCAAAGTCTGTAAAATATCGTTACAGAATGTCCAAAAAGTGCACGTACAACGTCACTCAGCATCGCTAAAACATAGACAGACATGGGACCCCTTGAAAGCTGACAATTTTAACGAAGAACTCTGTGAAGCTTTAATGGCGGCTAGTATCCCATTAAAAAAACTTGACAATCCCACTTTCAAAACAATTCTTCAAAAATATACTGGTTGAAATATTCCTGTAGAATCCACCTTACGCAAATATCATGTTTCTAAGAGCTTCATGAAAACAGCAGAATGCGTTAGAAGACATCTCTCAAATCAGTACCTATGGATAAGTGCCGACGAAACTGTCGATATATTACGAAGCTGTGTGGTAAATGTTGTAGCTGGTGTACTACATTCTACTATTCCATATAGCAGTTGATGCGGAAACAGTTGCTAAAACCATTGACGAGAATTTGCACAAAATGCTTCATTCAGACGACAGGTACAAGGAAAAATACTTTTGTTAGTGACAGTGTCGCATATATGTTAAAAACAGGCAGACTTTTAAAGGAAACATATCCTTGTATGCTGCATATTACTAGTGTAGCACATACTCTGCACATAATCTGTGAATATATCAGACACACCTATCCGGAAGTTGATAGACTTGTATCCGCTTTAAAAGAAGTTTTCATCCGCTTAAGAGAAGTTTTCAGAAAAGCACCACTGAGAGTAGCTCTTCACAAGGAAAAACGTCCATCTTTTTCACTGCCTCCCTCGCCATTAATAACTTGAAGGGGAACATGGTTGGAAGCTACTAGTTTTTATGTAGAGAATTTCGTTACATGTTTAAATGACGATGCTCGAAGTATTTCTGAGTTGCAAGGAACTAACACAAATCTCAAATTAAAAAAGTCAGTTGTTATTCCTTCACAAACACTTTGGAAATTTGCCTAAACTAATCACATACTTTGAAAATCGAAATCTCAAATTGAAAGACGGATTAACCACATTAGATGTGGCTATTAATAATTTAAAGAGTATTCCAAGTGACTTCGGATGTAGCCCTCGGCAAAAGTTAGACGCAGTTTTTAATAGAAGTCCAGATTTAATAACATTGCGGCAATTGTGTATGGGGACAATGACAAAATCTAAGTGCTAAATACGCCGAAATAAAAGAATATTTCCAGTACGCAACTATAACTAGTTGCGATGTAGAAAGGACGTTTTCTATCTACAAGGATGTACTTAATTCAAAGAGAACAAGTCTTACAGAAGAGAAAATGAACAAATAATAAGGGGTTTTGTATTTTATGGATCACCTGCCCCTTGTTATCCAATTATATAAATAAAATTAAAACCTCTTTAAAAATACAACATTTCAATAGTGCGCCCATGGGCGATGAGTCATCAACCGATCGTGTGCGCGCCCTAGTTATAATGCTTTATTTGAGTTGCAGAACAGTCGCAAAATTAAAAATTTCCGTTTTATATGTTTTTTAGTACTATGGTATGATTTACACAATCGAATAAATATTGTCAGCAAAATGATGTTGCAGTAGCTGTAACAACTAATAATAATGTAATTTCAGTACAAGCTCGCTAGCATGAACGTTTGTTTTTCAACGACTAAAAACTTGTTGAAACTTGTTTTCAATATAAACAGTATTAATATTACATATTCACTGCATTTAGATCTATTCCATTGGACAGTCAACTAATTTTATATGTACATAAACATTATAAACATGGTTAAGCCAAAGAGTAATGTTTAACAAGAAAAGAAAAGTCAAAAATATGAGAAGAAATTAAAAAGATATCGTTATTGGCCAAAAAATATGATATAGCAAAACTAACTGTTTGATTAATAAAAAAGAAAAATATATTTTTTTAGAAACTGTAAACAATATGTAAAATATATTTATAAAGGCATCTGCATAGAAATTAATGGAAAAAGAACTTTACAAATGGTTTCTTAAACAAAGAGAGCGAAATTTACCTGTAAGTGGCGACATAATTCTAGAAAAAGCATTAAGGTTATGTAGAAACAAAACATTAACAGCTAGTGTTGGTTGGCTGCAAAAATTTAAGACATTACAGGAGTAATCATCCCAGCCAGAATTGGTCGACCATTTTAAAGAACTAAACTTAAGTCATCAACAAATATATAATGCAGATGAGACGGGATTATATTGAAAACTTCTTCCAAAAAAGAATTAATTTCCCTCTGTGAAAATACGAGATAAAAACAACTTTTTACTTCCTCTGATTCACCATACTAGGCATTCCCAGAAGGTGAAGAATATTTTAAATATCTCTGTAAGCAGGTCCTGGATTTATCCGAACCAAAACCGAAGGAGGGAGGGTGTTGTATTCGTTGGACCTAACATCAGTTAATATTCTATGCCACTGGCAAATGAGAAAGCTATCGGTCTATCCTTTAAGGAGATAATAGAGCAGACTAACATATTTTTTCGGCATATTCGAATACACTGCAATGGGAGAAGTGGTGATGTTTAAAAATAATCAATTTGTGGCGTTAATGCAGTGCCTGCTTTGCATGTCGACTCACGTTCGTCGCCCTCAACTTAATTTGAGAGAATATTTATCTGTTTAACTTGAACACATCCATCCAATTGCACGTTCTGAGACCAGAGACGACAGATTCCCGTCATTATCACCTAACTATTGCATATTTATAGTGTCGCCCGATTCATTCTCAATCCAAACACGTTCGCGTTGAGGTGCTAGTGTCGACGGCAGATAACAGTGACGGCCTCTCATACTAATGATTTAAATACACCCGGCGATGTGACGACTGGGTACATAGGATAAGGTTATGAATAAGTGATTATGAATGGCACTTTCCGCTTGGCATCATTTTCTTCTTGTGTGTCATGTGGTGACGTCAAAATTATTTCCATACCGCTTCAGTTCATACCAAATAAAAGAATTTAAATGTTGAACTCGAAGCTCGCCAATAACAACAAAATAGGAAAAAAGAATAACAATAATAATACAAGGATTTTATTGTTTCCGTTATTGGAGCAATTTCAGGGTTACTTGGAGTTCATATTTGCTGACGGTTTTATCATATTGGCTTTAGTTTTTATGGTAATGTTTTTTTTTGAAAAAATATGAAGAAAAAACAAAAAAAAATTAAAATTAAAAATTTATCTTAAATTATACAAAATAAAATGAATATAAAATTAAAAAGTATGTTTTTAGTTAAAAAATAATACTTATATCCGACAAGTGTTAGGTAAAATGCCGCCTGTATGTTTTTTTATTGTGTTGGACTTCAAAACAGTCACGTTGCAATTTCCAACAATAATCTGCCATCATGTGTCTGTCCAAATGGCTATGCAGAAAATGTAATGCTCATATTAGCCCCCATTTTCTTAAAGTTAACTAACATACTTTATACGTGTTCTTTATAATGTTCTGCCTTATGGTTACCCAAGAAATTCTTAACCACAGTAACAAAAGGGCACCAAGCAGAAGCGTCAACATCAATCTTGGCTTTTGGGAACTTTAAGTCTTTAATGGGCTTACGAATTTGAGGACCATCAAAAATTCCAGCCTTTAATTTTCCTAAACTTATTTTTTCCCTATCTTCAAAAGAACTTTCACTATTTGCGAATGATAGAAGTCTTTTGATAAGAAATTTTCTTATGTCAAATTGAAGTTATGGATAATTCCCTGATCTAATGGCTGGCAATGAGAGTGTATGGTGGCACACAACAATAATCTTAAAATTTTCAGGTTTCAATTGGGGATGAGATGTTGCATTATCCAGAAATAATAAGGCTTTTTTGGTTTTTTTTTCATTTTTTCGTCATTTTTTTTTAGCAACGAAGTCATATCTCTATTGTCACCCAAGCCTTTTTATTAGACACCCATTCTGGTGGCAGTTTATCAATATGAGAACCTTTAAAACAACGAGGGTTTTTGCTTTTCCCAGTGATTAACGGATTTTCCTTGTGTTATCTGTTTTGTACCACTGACTTATGATTCAGTCTGTATACGTGTTTATATTTTTAAATTGTGAAGCAACAGCAGCCCTATCAACTACAGTGCGCGTATGTTTTTATTATATTAAGCTTCATAGAGTAAATTTACGTTTTCAGATTGTTGAATCGCCTGTATAATAAATATATGTATACAGGGTGGCCGGGAAAATGTGGGAAATCTCTTGGATGCAGATAGAACATGAATAAATTAGATGACAAGTTCCTATAAAAATTTTTCCTACAGGCCCCTCCTATGGAGATATGCCCTCTGAAAGACGCCGCCGGAAATCGGTTTTTATCGAATTTCTTTTAAAGTAATTAATGTAAATATAAACGCAGTGGTGTCTCCGAAGGCAACCTTAACGGAATTATTGAAAAACTTCATAAGAGGGTTCAACATGGGCTCCGTGAAGTCTGATACACTCGCGGGCACGAAGAATTAAGGACTGTTGTACCCGCAGCAATAACCCAGGCGTGTTCCTTATCACATCACAATAAAGCGTGATTCTCTGTAGAAGTTCCTCCCTAGTGTCCACCGGAGTGGAATACACCTTTCTTTTGAGGTGTCCCCGCAGGTAAAAATCCAACGGCGTTAGGTCAGGAGATCGAGGAGGCCAGACAATTGGTCCTCCTCTACCTATCCAACGGTTTGGATAGACGTTATTCAGGTGCTCCCGCACACGAACGCTGAAATGAGGTCGTGCCCCATCGTGCATGAAGCATGTTTCGCCGGGTTTCAAGTGGTAAGTGCTCTATTAAATCTCGAAAAGCGTTCTGGAGGAACTCCAAATAAAGTTGTCCATTTAATCGTTCTGGCAAAACGAATGGTATAATCAAAAAATTGTCAATGATTCCTGCCCAAATATTAAGTGATTGGATCTGATGTTGATAATGCGAAACAATAGTGGCATGAGGATTTTTATCAGCTCATACATGCGAATTGTGTAAATTGGTGATACCATTTTTGGTAAACCTTGCTTCATCCGTGAAAAGAATAGTGCTCATGAAGTTAACATTATTACGTTGCTGATCCAATACGCAGTTTGCAAACTGCATTCTACGAGGAGAATCATCAGGAATCAGTTCATGTATTTTTTGCAAATGATATACATATAACAGTTGTTCATGAAAAACTTCATGTACTATTGTTTTCAATGTATTAAACTGTGCTGATAATTGTCGAGTGCTCGTTGATGGATTGTCATCTACAGCGTTTAAAATACGTTCGCGGCATACGTACGCTTCTTCTCACACCAGCATCAGTACTACTCTTTCCAAACTTTCCTAAAATTATGACAATAGTCAATAACATGTATTACCTTATTTAGATTTAGATATGTACCTTAGCTTAATTTAATTTGTGTTCAACTTATCTACCATTTCTTGTACTTTCCCTGTGCTTGGGTGTATCCTGTTGGGAAATAAATTATATATTATTATTATTATTATTAACTGGAATCGCCCACCATTCTCCCTTAGACGTTGGTCAACACTTTGAAAAAGCATTGCAAGACGCAAGACCATACATCAGATGCATTCTGCGTACTCAATAAACGTGTATTCCATACTTCGAATAAATTCAATGTGTCATCGATGTGATGACAAGTTCTAAAATGCCGGATATTTTATTTATTTCGTACCTTAGTAACGTTTGCAACATCGATAGGTTTTTTTTGGTGTTGATAAAAACTAAAACGCACATTTTTTGCAAACTTTTTCTCGTAAACGGTTCATTTTAACGACAATAAGCAAGGGTACCTTTTTTAAAATCTATGGTTCAAGCTATCCAGTTTAATATTTATAAAGTCTTTATCATACAGGATGTTAAAAATTTAGGCATTAAGTTGTAAAGATTAGCCCGCCCCTGGTAAAATACAAAAGATAAATATGTTTCAAGGACACTATTTTAAGAGGTCGTTACTAGTGTCCATCACATTAAATTTTTATTAAATTATATTAATTAATTTAAAGGAAATTCAATAAAAACCAATTTCCAGCGGCGTTCTTCAAGGACGCATATCTCCGTATGAGGGGCCTGTAGGAAAAACTTTTATAGGGACTTGTCATCTTATTTGTTCATGTTTCATTTTCCCGGACACCCTGTATATGTATATAATTTTTATTAAGATAGTATTATAATAAAGGGTTGTTTCAATAAGAGCGCAAGATTTGAATTGCCCGCCATGTTTGATAATCATAATGAGACGTGATTATGACTGACAGATGATGGGAGTTAGTAAACATGGAGCATTCACGATAGAACAACGCGTCCTGATTGTTAAACATTATTATCAAAATTGTGAAAGTTTGATTGCCACCATTCGTAAAGTGCGTCCAATATTCGGTCGACAGAATGTTCCTAATTCAGCTACAGTGAAAAGAATAATCGAAAACTTCGAAAGGACTGGTGCGGTTAGTAGTGTGAAACACGACACGAGCTCGTAGAGGTGATGTGCATCTCCATCCCTACAAAGTTCAATTGACTCAACAACTTCTGCCAACAGACCATGCACAGCGAAGAGAGTTCACCAATTGGATACTTGAGCAAACAGAAGTGTATGCCGATTTTGCGCACAAAATCATTTTCAGTGATGAGACGCATTTCCACCTTGTTTGGCTTCGTTAATCGGCAAAACTGCCGCATTTGGGGCTCAAAAAATCCACGAATGAAGCATCAGAAACATGTTACTGTTTGGTGTGCATTGTGGTTTGGAGGAATAATTGGACCGTATTTCTTTGAAGATGCGGAAGGTAATGCAGTAACGGTGAATGGCGGCGTTATCGTGCTATGATAACGCAGTTTTTTGTGCCTTAGTTGGAAGATATTGCTCTTGACGACACGTAGTTTCAGCAGGACGGTGCCACAAGTCATACCGCCCGTGAAACATTGATTGTCTTGCACGAGTTTGCTCCTGGTCGTGTCATTTCCCGGTTTGATGACCAGAGTTGTACGCCACCGCGCACTTGCGATTTGACACCTTTGGATTTCTGGTCGTGGGGCTACTGAAGTCACGAATTTATGCCGACAAGCCCGTCACCACCGAAGCATTGAAGACCGAAATTAGACGCTATACCTATCAATGAAATACCGCCACATGTATACAATAATGTTATTGCAAATTTTGTCAAAAGAGTAGGCGTGTGCCAGCAATGCCATGTCGGTCATTTACAAGATATTTTGTTTCATAGATAATTCCCAAATGTTATACATTATAATTTATAAATCAATAAATATTTTGCTACAGAAACCCATGTTTTATTGAACCTTAAAATCTTGCGCTCTTATTGAAACATCCATTATATGAATCACATATTTATAAAACATATTAACATTGTAAATTGACAGTTGAAGCAAAACACTGTTTCAATCCTCTCTCTCACTCTCCATGTCAGGATAAACTTGCTTTTAGTTCGACCTGTCGAAATTTACAAAACATATCCAAACGTATTTGCTATATAAACGGATGGCATTTAAAGCAATGTCTAATATTTACTAGCGACTATTATTTCCAAACCCATTTGCCAAAATAACCTTGTATTTTATTAAGACCGTCAGAAATAAACAAAAGGCACACACGGTTTATTTACGCCGAAGCAATCGGATGGAACAACCTAGGCAAAAACAAAACGTATGCACAGACACACGAAACGTATAAGAGACAGGCGGCTGTGACGAAAATTGCGAAGCAGTAGCAGCGGCTCCTTGCCCTCGTCTTTTTTCCCCATTCGTCGTCCTCCCTACGCGTCGTCGCCGCATCACAGCGTGCGAAAGAACAGAGTTCAAGGCCTACTGACGTATCTCTCGGTAAGTTTACGCTGCTTGTTGAGTCTTTCCTCTTTTCGTTCGGGCTGATCGCTCGCGATCGTCGTCAGAAAACGCAGTAGGCCGGATGTTATCTAATTTTGGAAATGGATGCGATGTTGCCGCGTCAATTGTGTCGGTAATACGTGCGCCACGTTGCCACATCGTTGTGTGTTCTGCTTTACCGCGATGGCAACTATTCATACGCGATGATTCATGTCGAATTGATTGGTTGTAATTTAGAGTAGTGATTCGGATGTTGCCTATGTAACTTGTAGAAATACTGTACATGTTTACATACATGTATATATATGTATATACTGTATTGGCTGTTTTATAACAGAGATGCTAAAACTTAAGTTTTAGGTTGTAAATATGCCTTTTTTATTGTCTCGCACTAGGTACGTATCACTAGCGAAAATACCATTACCAATAGATACGCAGTACGTAAGGGCCCGCATGCAATATTTGTAGTACTATTTTCTTCATTACTTCCAACGACAGATACTCGTAAAACAGTTTTGTTAGCAAGTTTATTCGTACTCGAATGCGACGATAAGAACAGCAACTCATTGCAAAGAGAAAAAATGAGGTGTGGCCACCACACGACTTTCTTATACGTATGAGCGTTTCAAACTATACACTTTTAAGAATTTTTTTATACAAAAATCATTCAAAATCCTATTCTAAGTACTTTCATTCTCTTAATAAATCGCTATAGAATGCATACTTTGCAAGATATTCGAAAAAAGTGCTACTCGCTAAGAGTAAAAGTGCTACTTCCGGTCCGAATTTTGAAATTTCATGTATACCAAAAATATTGCAAATCCAACTCTAAATACTTTTGTACTCTTAATAAATATATATAGAATGCATAATTTACGACATATTTGCAAAAAATCGCTATTCGGTAAGAGTAAAAGTGGTACTTCCGGTCCGAATTTTGAAATTTTTTTTATACAAAAGATATTTAGAATTATCATTTAAACACTTTTATACTCGTAATGTACCTGCCTAGAAAGCATTACTTGCGAGATATTCGCAAAAAACTGATTTTCGATAAAAGTAAAAGACCTACTTCCGGTAGGAATTTCAAAAAACCTTTTTTAAGACATTTTGTCTCAAATTTAATTCTGAGTACATTTGAATTCTTTATAAATTTGTTTAAACTTAGTAATTGACGAAATATTTGTAAAATTCGATTTTTTCACTGAAGTAAACTACTACTTCCGGTCTGCCGATTTTTCTCAAAACCTAATCAGTTCTCAAGAGGGAGATTATACACGTAAATACAAAATTTGGAATTGATATCTACAGCGGTTTGACCGCTATCGTGGTCACACACAGACGCACAGACACACAGACACACAGACACAGACATTTTTTAAAAACCACTTTTTTGGTATCAGGGGACCTCAAAACGTGGACATCTGCAAAAATCTCGAGGTCGAAAATTTTCATCATCACAATACTTCCTTATACTACGTATAAGAAAGTAAAAAATGAGGTGTGGCCACCACACGACTTTCTTATACGTATGAAAGTGTTACTTCCGGTCCGAATTTTGAAATTTCATTTATACAAAAAATATTCCAAATCCAACTCTAAATACTTTTGTACTCTTCATAAATATATATAGAATGCATAATTTACGACATATTTGTAAAAAATCGCTATTCGATAAGAGTAAAAGTGGTACTTCCGGTCTGAATTTTGAAATTTTTTTTATACAAAAGATATTTAAAAGTATGCTCTAAATACTTTTATACTCGTAATGTACCTACCTAGAAAGCATGACTTGCGAGATATTCGCAAAAAACTGATTTTCGATAAGAGTAAAAGACCTACTTCCGGTAGGAATTTCGAAAAACTTTATTAAAACAATTTTTCTCAAATTTAATTTTGAGTACATTTGAATTCTTTATAAATTTGTTTAAACTTAGTAATTGACGAAATATTTGCAAAATTCGATTTTTTCACTGAAGTAAACTACTACTTCCGGTCTGCCGATTTTGCTCAAAATCTAATCAGTTCTCAAGAGGGAGATTATATTCGTAAATACAAAATTAGGAATTGATATCTACAGCGGTTTGACCGCTATCGTGGTCACACACACACACAGACAGAGAGAGAGAGAGAGAGAGAGAGAGAGAGAGAGAGAGAGAGAGAGAGAGAGAGACATTTTCTAAAAACCACTTTTTTGGAATCAGGGGGCCTCAAAACGTGGACATCTGCAAAAATCTCGAGGTCGAAAATTTTCATCATCACAATACTTCCTTATACTACGTATAAGAAAGTAAAAGGAGAAGAGTTTTCATTAAAACCTAAAAAGCAGTTGTCCCAAAATACAATTTATCAGGGTTTTCTTTTTTGTTTCGTATGAAAAAAAATAACAGATTTTGTACTGGCACTAACGCTTTGTAAAGCTATGTCTGGAAAGGGAGTAAAACAACCTACACTACCCTAGTCACTTACCAGGGTTATGAAAGCCGAACCGGGTTGTTGAACTCGGTTATTTCTTCGATTTTACGAATACTGTTATTTTTACCCGACTGAATTAACGAACGCATTTGTGCTAACCGTGTTGTAACTAAAGCCGGGAATTTTCGAAATTTCCGTATATTCAGTATATTCATTTTGATAAATTTTTATATATTCAAATTATTCGAATATTCGAATTACTTAAATATTCATTCGAATATTCAAGTATTTGAATTGATTGTTCAAAGGAAATAATAAATGATCTTACAAGAATTGAAGATACAAAACACTTTTAAATTTGGTAGGTACATAACATACTACGTATTAAATACACCAATAAAAATAATACAAGAATACAATAGAAAACTATGTACCAAGTAAACACATTTTCTTCACATTTTCCGGTTTCAAGCAAGTGCGTTTCGCCGCACAGTGGTCTGAAACGCCCGAAAAGCTGGTCAAAACTCGAAAAAGGTTCGGATTTGGCTGAAAATCAGTATGCTTTAGTTTTTTTACTTTCTGATTGTTGATTTGAGGTAAAAATGGTAAATTGCAAAATGGGGAGTTTTAAATTGCCAGTTTTATGTTCAAAAATACCATAAAATAATTATTAATAAATTTTGTGTTGTTTCTCATTATACTTTTTATAATTATACTTACGATAAAGACAAGAACAATTACGATAACAATAGTAATAATGATAATAATAATAATAATAATAGTAATAATGATAATAATGATAATAATTATGATTTTTTCTTGGTAATTGCACTTTAAATAATTCAAAGTGACTTCTTCTAAGTTACTATTTGGTTCGGATCGTGCGCATATTAAATCTCTTCAAGATTAATTAAAAATATGTAATTATGATGTGACATATACATGTGACGCGTCACATGTATAGGGCCGCGCAACCAAATACAAATAAATCAATTGCGAGGAGAATCGCAGAAAGTCGCACCTGAATTTTCGATTTTCTAGTTAGTTAGACATTCATCTGGGAAATGAATCAGCGAACAACGCGGAGTCTCGCGGAAACATAACTTTTTTGACAATTTCGGAAAATTTTTAATAAGAAATTATAAAAAAATTGTTTAAAAAAAGTAAAGTGTCAAAACATTATACCAATCTTCAGGCGCATCCTCCATCTTCTTGTTGAAGATATTTGCACGTGCACGAATTTTTGTGTGCACTTCAAAGTTGTTTTTCTCGTTTATTGTTGAACGTTGCACGTAGCAAGTTTTGACAACCGCAACTTTCACACACAACTACACGTCCCGTAGGCGCGCCATCTATCTACTATTCGAGAAATAGACGCACAAGTACCTCGTTAACCGACTACCACACAAGAAACTATTTGAAAAAAAAAATGTTTTTTTAGGTTTTGACCAACTTTTTGGACGTTTCAGACCACTGTTCGCCGTTACAATGTTATCGGCTTTAGAAAAAGCTCTTTTTGGTATACAACATTCCAAAAAATATATTACACCTCATTGGCACAATTTACTTGCTCATTGGAGAACAAAAAATCCAAAGCGATTTTTTTCTGATTCATGTTACTTTCATAAAATTCAACTGATGACCCTTCGTTTTCCAAGATATCTTTTAGGTGCCCTTTTGTTTTGAGCAGAGGTTTAAAAACGTATTTCCTTCGTTTAAAACCTTGAATATAGAAATGTACTAATGTCAAATATTTCAATTGGTGAAGCACTGGTAACCGATACATTACTAGAAAAAACTTTTGTGAACTTTGTTTGAAATTTCCGTCGCAAAACAGATTTATTTTATTTTTTCTGGTTATCCTTGTCAAGCTTTGAAATGAAATTCTTCATCAAAGGGTTTCAATATTTTAACAATATTTTCAATGATCGTCCATTTATCTTCAGTTAACATTAAATGTCCTGCCTGAGCTGTTGTGATTATTATATAAAAAGAATTGAATTCCAACATGTCTTAATTGACTGAATGAGTTTGTGTTTTTCAAAATCCAATTGATGCTCTAATGCTTTGTTCAAAACCTATTCCAGTGAATGTGCAATGCTACAATCTGAATTTTACGGCAGCTGCCGGACTGCTCCCACAATATTTGCGGCATTGTCATATACCACGGCCAAATAGTTTCTCCTTATATCCCATTTCGTCAAAATGTTCTCAATGTTTGCCTTCGAATAATAACTGGTAATGATGTTACAAACATTATTCAAACTCTATCATTAAACACTGTCATACACTCAATTATTCTTAAAATGCATGTATAGAATTCATGACTAGCGAGATATGTATTCGCGAAAAATCATTTTTTGGTAAGAGTAAACGACCTAGTTCCGGTAGAAATTTCGAAAAATGCTTTCCATAAAAATTTAGAAACGTGCAGAATTATCAAGGTCGAAAATTTTTGTCATCACCATACTTTCTTATACTACGTGTAAGAAAGTAATACCTATTGTCTTTATCTCTCTCTCTCTCCCTGCCTCCCTCCCCGTCTCTCTCTCCCTCCCCGTCTCTCTCTCCCTCCCCGTCTCTCTCTCCCTCCCTCCTCTCTCTCTTAATTAAAAATTGTACAGTTTAAACTGGCAAAAGTAATTGTTTGTTGTGTCAAATCTATAAATATAATAAAAAATGTTAAAAGAAGCGCGTTTGTTTATGAACCACATTAGGTAATATCTTTCAGATCATGTGGTGTCTTTCTATAGATTATATGAAACTCTTCGTCGCTTCCAGTTGATCGTTGTTCACTGATAATGCGCTGTCTGAAGTTGTCTGAATGTCCTAGCGATGTAAAAGCGGCCAATATAGTCAAATATAGACTCTGTAACATTTTATTAATAATATGTGCAGGAATTTAGATTGGGGACGATGTTTACCAAACTATTATCTCATTGAAGTTCGTTTAGACGAAAATATACCCACATTAGCTAATTAAATGGTGTATTTTATGAGGGCGTCTGAGTAATTTGTTCTTGTATACAATTAGGTGACTGCTCGATCGATTTCAGTTTATTCAAAATACACTATAGATAAAGTAACAAAAAAGGGCATTTTATAAATAATCGTAATATTTTGTTATAGGCTCATGTTATGCAAATTGCGAAAAATAATGAAACACAACAATATGAATTGCAGCTTATCACAAGAAGAATAGTTTATTTTTGTGGTATTTACCTAGATTCTGAGAAATCCATATCAGATGTGTTTTGTGTACGTGAATTAAGCGCCCCAGAGACAGGGAAATCTTTTGAAATTTCATTTAAGATAATATTATAGTAGATTGTTGTATTAGGATTAAAAATGTCTCTTTTTTCGACGAGTACAATTTTACATTTGCGAGGCGGAGCGTAGCGTAGCCGAGCGAATGTAAAATTGTACGAGTCGAAAAGACATTTTTAATCCGAATGGAACATACTATTTTTTCTCCAACCGAAATCATGCATTGCGATAATAAAACGAAGACTATTTTTTATTCAACCGAAATCATGCACTGGGATAATAAAACGAAGTAGGTAACGTTGTCATGGATATGTTGTCAAACATTAGTCATATACATTAGTTGTCATTGCATTCATTTGTGATTATTAGTGGTCCAATTTGTTGAAAACTTTGTAAAAATGGAAACTAATGAAGACTTGGGTGTTCCTGAAGACATACATGACATAGAGTGTGCGAAAGTAGTTTCTTTGAATCTTCTCCCGCAGAAATCTAGAGAAATTTATGAGTACGCGTACCAACGGTTTATTGATTGGTGCAAAGGAAAAAATGTTCAGGTGTATTCAGAAGATGTAGTTATAGTGTATTTCTCAAACTTAGCAAATAAAATGAAGCCCGTCTACGCTTTGGTCACAATATTCCATGTTGCGGTCAACGTTGGATATAAAGAAGGGTATCGATATGAGTAAATATTCAAAGTTGCGTGCTTTTCTCAAGAGACAGAGTGAGGGATATTTACCAAAAAAGTCGCGAGTATTTACAAAGGAGCAAGTGGATAACTTTTTGGACAATGCACCTGATAATTTATATTTGATGCAGAAGGTAGGTACTTTCAAAATAAAAGAATAACATTTTTAAAGAGTTTCTTTATAGGCTGTCTTAGTATTGGGGGTTGCAGGAGCAATGAGGTGTGATGAAATCGTGAAATTAAGAATTGATAATGTTGAAGATGTGAAATCCGCCTTAATTATAAAAATTCCCGATACCAAATCGAAGAGGTCACGTTCCTTTACTGTGTTGGGAGAAAATTATTTAAGTGTTTATCGAAAATATATTGCTTTACGTCCACCCAGATTGGTAGAACGTCGATTATTTCTCAGATATGTTAATGGAAAGTGTCATCGAATGATGGTTGGTATTCACAAAATCAGTGCCGTCGCGCAAGTAGTAGCAACATTTTTGAATCTGGACAACTGGAAAGAGTATACCGGACACGCATTACGACGAACGTCTGCTACTCTTTTGGTTGACGGCGGGGGTGACTTAACATGTCTTAAAAGACACGGAGGTTGGAGATCAAGCACTGTGGCGGAATCCTACATTGAAGAGTCACGTTTGAACAAAGAAAACATTGCGAAAAGGATATTGGGAGATGTAGATGATAGTGGTAGTACTGGACGAAGCGCCGATATCATTTCTGATAATAATATCACAATTGCAGAAAACGTGTTGGACCGCTTAGATCGCTCTAAGAATGGGGCTACTGATGGCAGTGGTTTATTTAATTTTAACAAGTGCTTAAATTGTACATTCAACATTAATGTGAATAAATGAAAATCGTTAAATAATAAATTAAAACTATGAATACTTTTTTATCCTAGGATTAAAAATAACCACTTTTACTTCCTAGGATTAAAAGTGAATATTTTTGTTGCTTAGATACCACTTTCTTGGATCAGTATGGAAAATGTCAACCTTAAATACTCCTGACAGTCAAAATATGTCATACTTTTTTTACGGTTGGAGAAAAAAGATTTTTTTGTAGATAAACGAAATACATAAAAGTATAAAGACGTTTTTTCTATTCAGTATGGAAATCTGAAATACTAGCAAAAAATTACTTACTGCAGGAGAATCAACAAGGCAAGCAGAGTAATTAACAACGAAAAACTTCAGAAATAACTTTTTATTTCCTCTTCTTGAATTGTGTAAGTTTTGAATCTTACAGAAGATAGCAACAAATAGCACGGTGATTATCACAATCAGTGTGTTCTTTTTTATATATAAATTGGGAGAATACATTATTTTACTTGGGTATTGATTTTTCATCGTATACTTGTTGACATATTTTGAGCATCTATCTTTTTCTGGTTCCACCTTTTCCTCATCTCCTGGTTTTTCTATATTGTATATTCAAATTCTTCCATACATATTGTCCCTATTTTAATTACATGGTCTCCATTTTTTCTCATTGTTTCTTCTTGCCTTCCATCATTTTTTTATGCATAGTAAGTTTTTCATATATATATCTCGTTTTTGTCTGCTGTTATTTTATCTTTATTATTTTTCATCCCCCTCAATTTTTTCATTTTCTTTCCTTTTATGCATTGTACTTTTCCCCAAAAGTTCCTTAAATCATCTTTGTATTTGTCAGTTAGTTCGTTTTCAAAAATTTCGCAGCTTTTCTTCTTTGCTATTTTCACTTCTAGTTTAACTTATTTTTTATTCTATCGATGTCCACTTTGTCTTTTGCGCTTTTGATGTTGTTATATTTCTTCTATATCTCTGTCTTTTGTCTAATCTTGCCTTTCAGTTCTGTTCGTTCGATTTTTCTGTTTTAAACTTTCCCTTCTATTGTCTATTCCCCATTCTTCCAGGAGACTTAGTTTTTTATCTCTCTCCAATCTGTATTTTTTCTTCTTCTATTCTTCTTTTTAATTTAGCTATTCTCAGTATTTTTTCTAATGTTTTGATATTGATAACTTTACCAGTTTGGCCGCTATTGTAGTCACACGTAGGCAAACAAAAGAAAAGAGGGGGGATAGGGAGAGATATTCGGGACATCAAAACGTGGATAACCGCAAAAACCTTGAGGTTGAAAATTACTAGGCACTGAAATTCTCGTATTCTGGTAGACATTTCGGTGAACGCAATAAAATAATTTCACTCCAATTTATAAATTCTGGAATACAAACTTGCCATAGTATGTTTTGTAGGAGCTGTCAAAACTAAATGTCAGGTTTCGCTGTAGCATTGGCGTCAACTTGTGAACAAAAGAAGCGTTGTTGAAAAAATTAATATCTACAGAAAATGTGGGATTTGGATTTATCACAGAATCGCTAATAACTTCATTTTTCGGTCGATTTTGATTTGATTGGTGTTTTTTTTTGTGTGTGTGAAGGCATCAACATTATCAACATTATGTACAGTTCTATTCAAATAAATCTGGGACAACGTGTTTATTGTTTTGTGACTTTCACCATGTTAGTTGTAACTAAATTTCGTTTTAAGTGTTGGTGACAGTTAACAAAAGGAAACATTTATTTTCATTTCATATAAGTAAGAAAAGATTTAACAAGAAATAATTCACAATAAAGAAGTAACTTAAGAAATATAATATTTTGTTGGCCACCATTTTTTCAATAACTTTTTCCAGTCTTCTTGGCACGGAATTAATTAATGAATGCCCTAAATCTTCGTTATTTCTCAGTTCCTCCAATGCTTCTTCGATCCATTGTCACAATACTTCGACGCTTTCCGGTTCAGCATCTCGTATATTGATTATCTTAACCAAAAGCCCCCAAACATTCTTGATCGGACTTAAGTCCGGACTGTTGGACGGCCATTGCAAAATCCCGATGTTATTAGTTCCAAGCCAAGTACTTATAATTCTATCAGAATTAACCGGACAATTGTTGGAAGCATGATATATTCTAGAATGTCTCTGTAGGCAATCGCATTAAACCTGTTTTCAATCCGCAAATATATTCCTAAACCTTGAGAACTGATCCAAGCCCAAACATTAACTCCGAATCTTCCAGAAGTTCTTCTAAGACGACTATATTCCTAATGGAAACGAGTTCCCCGTCGCCTATAGACTCTGATTTTACCGTTGTAAGTCGACTGAAAAGTCATCTCGCCACTAAAAATAACCCGGATCCAATAATTCAAATCATTATTAATATGCTTTAAATTTAGGACACTTTAAATCAGATTTTAATATTTGTTTACATGTGGTAGCTCTGGAGGCGGAAAAATTTGTGTTTTATAGCATTTCTTACAGTTTCGAAATGGACGACCTCTTATGTAATCTAAAAGTTCCATATCTTCTTCGACAGTTGACTTTCTATTGAACAGCCCCGTACCAGTCTTCCTTTTTAAGCACATTTCGTTTTCCCACCGTTTCTTAATTGCAAACACTGTAAATTTATTCACGTTCAAATGCCGTGAAGTCATTCTTATCGACCAACCGTCTTCTATTTTTGAAATAATCCGCGCCTTTACAATGTCTGTCAGTTTTCTTGGCATTTCACTATAAAAATGTGTTTCAAAAACGTAATACTTAAGCAGACTTTTGCACCTTGACAAGCTAATGCACTCTGTCATTTTTGATGATAGCATGAAAAACATGGAAATACTGTTCAGTATATAATCGTATATAATCCATTAAAATTGTCACAGAGTTATTTGAACACAACTGTACATGAAGAAAAATCGGAAGTTTTTCATAGATTTCTATTTTTCCGTAGCCACAGAATCAGCTTAACACTGGTGAAAATAAAATACGATAATTTTAAGTTTCAAAATAAATTTAATAGTAATTCCACTACAATATTGTTTCGTCACACAGTGACTTCATCAGGTGGAGGAATGACTGATATTTTTACAAATGTACAAGATATATATACTAAGCCTAAGATTACAAATTTAAAGAAAGTAAGGGGGAGTTACATATATCTGTATGGTCATTTAATGCTAATCCTAATTTATTATACCTAGCAATTTCTAGAGACTCAAGTAAATTTAGTTTTTTACTTTTTTCTTGTATATGCAAGATTTTATAATTATTATTAAAATTGTGATTATTTTCTATACAATGATTAGCAAATGTAGAATCTGATTTCTTATCTCTATAGCTTCTTTAATGTTCAGATATCCGTTGAGTAAAGGTTCGTCCTGTTTGGCCAATGTATGACATATTACACTCACATGTTAATTTATAGACACCTGAACTAAGTTTTTTGTCCGATTTGTCCTTATTGTTTTTTAAAAATCTTTCAACTGTATTATTAGTTCTATATGCTATGGCGGTGTTAGAGGAGTTTTTGATTAGAGAACAAATTTTATCTGAAGTTTTACCGATGTAAGTTACGGGAGAATAATGTAATGGCTCTTTTATTACTTGTCTAGGATATATTAATGAACGTGTAATTATTTTTTGTTTGTGAAGGAGGATGCTGTTGATAGTATCATAAGAATATCCATTATTTCTAGCAATAGTGTGAATTCTGTCTAATTCTATATCAAAATTAGTTTTATTAAGGGGGGTATTTAAAAGTCTGTGTATCATAGATTCACATGCAGCTAATTTGTGTTTTATAGGATGAAAAGATGTGGCATGTATTGTTGTGTCTGTATGTGTGGGCTTGTGGTAAATGGCAAAATCATGTTTATTAGCGTTATGTGAGATCGTAAGATCTAGGAAATTAATCGAACCATTGTTTTCTAATTCTAGAGTAAATTTAATATTAGGATGAACAGTATTTAAATAATCAAAAAACATTTTTAATTGTCTTTCCGTACCATTAAAGCAAACGAGTATGTCATCAACATATCTAAACCAGTAAATGCATTTCTTAAAAAGGGGGTGAGAGCTAATAGTTTCTTCGAAGCGATTCATGAAGAACTCTGTTAATAAGGGACTTAATGGGTTTCCCATGGCTAATCCTGTCGTTTGTGTATAGTATTCATGGTTAAATTGAAAATAATTTTGTTCAATACAAATGTTAAGTAGATCTAAGATTTCATCGAATATAACCGTTATATTCGATGAAATCTTAGATCTAGGTAAGGTAAAACTTCAGATAAAATTTGTTCTCTAATCAAAAAATCCTCTAACACCGCCATAGCATATAGAACTAATAATACAGTTGAAAGATTTTTAAAAAACAATAAGGACAAATCGGACAAAAAACTTAGTTCAGGTGTCTATAAATTAACATGTGAGTGTAATATGTCATACATTGGCCAAACAGGACGAACCTTTACTCAACGGATATCTGAACATCAAAGAAGCTATAGAGATAAGAAATCAGATTCTACATTTGCTAATCATTGTATAGAAAATAATCACAATTTTAATAATAATTATAAAATCTTGCATATACAAGAAAAAAGTAAAAAACTAAATTTACTTGAGTCTCTAGAAATTGCTAGGTATAATAAATTAGGATTAGCATTAAATGACCATACAGATATATGTAACTCCCCCTTACTTTCTTTAAATTTGTAATCTTAGGCTTAGTATATATATCTTGTACATTTGTAAAAATATCAGTCATTCATCCACCTGATGAAGTCACTGTGTGACGAAACAATATTGTAGTGGAATTACTATTAAATTTATTTTGAAACTTACAATTATCGTATTTTATTTTCACCAGTGTTATGGAGTTTCAACAAGTGTCTCCCTTATCAATTAATTATTTGGAATCAGCTTAACTTTCTTTTTAATCTGGACTATTTTCATCGATATCATTTGAATCGCTTAACAAATTAAATATCCCATTATATGTATTTGTTAATCGATCAAATCGGACTCATCTAGCTGGTTTTTAAAGTGAAAAGAGGTCGAAAAAGGATAAAATTACAATATCTCAAAAACTAACGTTACAAAAAATTTAACCTAAGAAAAGTCACCTTTCATCAAATGTATATTTTTAGTGTGAACTAGTGTTATCAGTGATCATAGGAAACTGTAACACACGAGATAATACTGCAAATGCAAACGTAAACGTTGAAATCGTTAACTGTAGGTTGGTTATCGCTTCTAGTGGAATCATAATGTACGCGGAGCTTGGCGCGGTTATCGTTCGCTCGCTGCACCGATACTAGACACTATCGCATGACGCGGTATCGACGACTTCGAAGCGAGTTTAAGCGACATCTGACGACTTCCTGCCGAGCCAATACTATACGCGAGAAACGAAGTAGTTCGTGTTCACTGACGGTGGGTAGACGGTACATACGTCGAAATGATCAACATTGAAAAATTAATACAAGAGGTTCACAAGAGACGATGCTTATGGGATCAATCAGATCCACAACACCGAAAACGGGAAATAAAACCCGCAATGTGGAAGGAAATTGCAAAGAGCTGCGGTGGTGGAACACGTAAGAATGCATTTATTAGTTTATAGTAATATTAGTGATGAGTGATGAGGGCATATACAGGGTGAGTCATCTCCGCGGGAAAGGCCGATTATGCCTTTATGAGTAAAGATATTTCGAAGCGGTTTTTTTCTTGTGATAGATGCTCATTAGGAGCACAATTTAAAAATATTTTGTATTGTACAGGTTGTTCCATAACTTGGTGGCTAACCATAGTTATAGTTTTTTAAATGAAACACCTTATATATTATTGCATTTTTGTATTCCCCGTATAATTTTTAGTCAAAAAGTAATAAGATAGTATAGGCCTAAAATCTAAAGTTTTTGACATATTCCCATTTTTCTGAAAAATTCAATGTTTGTATAAAATTATATTTCTCGAAAACGACGTATTAGATGGACAAAATTGTTTGCAGTATTGTTTACAATAAGAGGTCCTAATAGAAGCATGTTTTATTTTTTTACAGTTACTAACTGCATGTGCAGAAAACTGGATTAAAATTACAGACACGTACGTTTTTGTATAAAAGTCATTTTTTTTAAATGGGGCATCTTATATATCAGTTCATTTTTGAATCGTTTATTAAATTTCACATCAAAAACACGTAAGACGTTAATACTTTAAAACTGACTATTACTGAGCTACTGTCGTTTTTTGATATAATTTTGTTAGTTTTTGTATAAAAGTCAATTTTTTCTAATGGAACAGCCTGTATATCAGTGCATTTTTGAATTCCTTATTAAATTTCACATTAAAAACATGTAAGACGTTGATACTTTAAAGGTGACTATTTCTGAGCTATTGTCGCTTGTGTTTTCTTTCTGTTCACAATATCTCATCATAATATATTCAAAGAAACACAGTTACAATGCAATTGAACTGACGGGTTTTACTTAATTAATTTACAATATTTACTATAACATAACCACAATTCGTACAACTTGTCGCAAATATATTTCTTCAGTATGATCGACGATATTTCTTCATCCATTAAGGTGAATTAAATTTCATTTTCCTCATTTAACAAGGCACAATTATTAATTATAAAAGGGTTTGTCGATTTTTAAAGTATTTATGCTTGTTTGACGATGTACAAACTATAATTAAATATTGATAGTAATGAATCTATGTGATAAACAAACAGACCTAAATTTGAAAAGTTATTTGTAACACATGCGCAGCTTGGACAACGTGTCTCTAAAACGGCATAACACCATGTGCTCTATTTCACAATGTTGGAGCGAAGTTTTCTTTGTATACACACGATATAGTAGTATTATATATATATGGATGAGGGTGTGTTGTATGTATTGTAAAGGCCCGATAACGATATTTACAATGTGCCATCCCTTAATATTAATTTAATAGTAGCTATTCATGTTACGTTTAACAGTCAATCAGGCCGAGTACGTATTTCCCCCTCTGGTGTAAATAATAATAATAATAATATGTCTTGCTATTTTATAATATATGACAAAAAACATATTAATAATGTGTTTCAACTGAAATTATATAAAAAAAAAACAATGTTTAGTGGACCACATTTGTGTAAGATATTTTTCAGGTATCGAGTAACTAGTTTTATTTTTCGAAATTTATCCATTTATATGTCAAATGAAATAAAGCCAACATTCCAAAGTTATTTTTTATGCAAAACCTAAATTTCTAGGTCCTTTCTGAAACAAATTATGACGAGTTAAATCTAATAATAATAATACTCCTCGCGCGCAAGCCCTGTGAGGTAACATGCGCTTGGAATACCTGCTGCTTGTACGGGAAGAGATATTTGTCTTACTTTCTTATACGTTATTATCCTCTCTGTGTGTATGTGCCTATGACGATGATAGCGGCCAAACGGCTAAACTTATTAATAGAAAGTTTTATTTTTAGGAATATAATCTCCTTCTCGAGAACTGATTAGGTTTTCAGCGAAATAGGTAGACCGGAAGTAGTAGTTTACTTCAGCTAAAAAATAAAAATTTACCTATATCTTGTCAACTACTAAGATGTCTAAAGAATACGAAAGTACGAAAAAGTAAATTTAAGCATGATTTTATGAAAAAAGTTTTGCGAAATTCCTACCTAGGTCTTTTTGTATTATCAAAAAAACAGCAAATATCTCGCAAATTATACATTATATAATATAATAATTATAATATACAGATTTACTATAACTACAAAAATATTTAGAACTAGATTTGAAACAATTTCTGTATGAGAAATTTTAAAATTGGGACCGGAAATAATATTTCTAATCTTATCAAAAAGCAGTTTTGTCTCAGTCGAGTGTCTCACAAATTATATATTCTATATAGATTTATTAACAATGCAAAAGTATTTAGAGCTGCATTTGGAATAATTTTTGTATAAACATTTATTTAAATTTGTATTGGAAGTAACACTTTTTCTTCGTTGGGTTATCACTCATAGTAATTGTGAACGTTCACACCTACTCACACTGTATATATGTATACACTTTTTAAATCAATAATATAAATATTATTAAAAAAATACCGACTTTACATAAAATATTGTCCCAGTAACGATTATATCTTTAGACTGACATCATGCACCAAGAAATATTATTTATTCTATATAGATTTATTAACAATGCAAAAGATTTAGAGCTGCATTTGGAATAATTTTTGTATAAACATTTATTTAAATTCGTATTGGAAGTAACACTTTTTCTTCGTTGAGTTATCACTCATAGTAATTGTGTACGTTCACACCTACTCACACTGTATATATACACTTTTTAAATCAATAATATAAATATTATTAAAAAAATACCGACTTTACATAAAATATTGTCCCAGTAACGATTAGCTTTTTAGACTGACATCATGCACCAAGAAATATTTTACAAAATGCTTAGAAACTGTCCGAAATGGTGGGCGGAGCTACCCTACTACAATTGATTTCAGTGAATTTTGCCGGAACATCCAAATTTTGTTTTCCATTTCGTGACCTTATTTCCAATAATTAAAAAAAAGAAAATATATGTATTGTTGTTTTGAGCGTTTCTAAAATTTTAATTAAAGGCTTGTTTTTTGGGCTTTGTTAAGTTTTTATTTTTATTTAGGGCTCTTTTGACAATTGATAAAAAAATAACGGTTTATCTACTGAAAGGTATTTTTTTCAGAAATTTTTATGTAAATTTGGTATGGTTTAAAAAAAAATAAGATTAGGAAATGGGAAAAACGGAGGGGTTTGGAGGCCGGGCGTATAGCCTTAAACGTTTATAAGTATTATGTGGCTGAATATAATTGTAGATATATATTTTGTATAGATTAAAAATATTATGAAAGAATATATATAAAATAAATTTCCAATGCCTTTTATTCTGCAGAGGAATATCTGAGCTTTTTTTTGTTAATATAAATCGCAGTATTTGCAGCATTGTGGCTGACTGTATCAGTTTGTGTATTAGCACTAATAAAGACTATTATTATGTTTATTTCAGCTGAAGCCGTCCAGTCAAAATGGAAGAATTTAAGGGATTCTTTTCGTTCAGAATATAAGAAGAACGGTACAATAAGATATAACAATACCCCTTACGTATCCTCGTGGGCGTGGTTTAATAGTTTGTTGTTCCTCGAAGGGTGCACCGGAAAGCATAATGCCGAAAACATCGTGGAGACCACAATGAAAACCGAATGTGATGAAACCCAATATGAAATTTTGTACAGTACCGAACTCTACGAAGAAACCCCTCAAGAAAAGGACAACGCAACCTTCCAAGTGGAAGAACACGAAGTGCATAATGGAAGTATTTCACCGACGCCAATAATAGAAACTGTTATATGTGATAGAGAAAAACGAAGTTTGCCAAACTCTAGTGGTTTGGAAGTTTCCGAAAAAAGAATAAAACTGGTTGAGGCGAACGTTTCTACTACCAAAATGCCTGATAATGATGATACTTATCATTTTCTGATGAGCCTTCATAAAACGTTAAGTGCTCTTCCTGTTGATCGACAAATGTTTGTACGTTTCAAAGTCCAGGAGCTCATCTTTAACGAAATATCAAGGTCAACAAATAGTTAACGAATATTTTTCATTTGTTTGAGGAATTGTACAAGCAAATTTGTTTACATTATTTTTTTTTGTTTTCTCTAAATATATCGCCAAAGTGCCAAACAGTTAAGTTTTAAAAAAATGACATCAGATCTTTGTATAGTAAGGACTACAAACATGCAAATTAAGTATTCCTTATGACAGTCCAAAATGGGCTAAGAACTTATAATTTGTACACCAATCATTTTATAATCATGTAAAATTAGAGCAACATGCCTGTCGTGTCGAGTAGTATGTGTAATATGAGTTAATATGTTAAAAATGTCATGGCGTGAAGTTTTTGAGAAATAAATGTTGAATTATCGAGTTCTTATTTTTACCCGTATGGCGCGATAAATGGTTAAAAGAAAGGCTCGCCAAGATAAAGAAGAAGAATAAATTTGTAGCAATTGAAAGCTAAACCACAGATCTGATTATTTTAAAAGACTGTTGGATTATATTATTAATATATCACCGTCGATTATGTAAAACCTAACGTATGGTCCCAAAGTTTTCGGAAAAATTTTAGATGATTTGTTGTTTGTTAAGTTGTCGCTGGAAATCATGTCACAATTAACTTGTTTTAATTATGATAGTTAGTTTTTGTGATCTGCAAAATGTCTTAAGTATAAGAATTAGACAAAGGTCTAAAATATTATTTGCCAAGCAGTAGGGTTCCTATGGAGGAGATTATTGCAGGCATCGAGACCTCTATCAAAAGTTTTGCAGATCCTGTAAAATCTTTTATAAGAGGGGCCTGTAAGGTTCAAATCCGGGAAAACTTGCAGCAGCACAAACAAATTGCATTCAGCGATGAATGGATTACGATTAAAAATCTCAGAACCAAATTAATATCGAATGGACCCTACGTTCAATTAATGGCTTCTTTTAATTTTCTTATCCATCGGTTGTTAAGTTTTCCGCTTACAAAAGATAGATATGAAAAAGAACTTAGTTTAATTAAAAAGATCGCGAAGTACAATGGTTTCGATTCAGAAATAGTAACTAAGCTTATTAGGAAACATAAATTTAATAAATAGGTTCAGGATACTACCTGTTTGCTACCTCAAACAACACTTGGTAATAAGTTTGTATCTTTGCCGTATCATTCAGTCACACGAAATTTGAACAGCATTTTTAAAGAACAGGAACTTCAAATTGCGGTTAAATCGGAAAATTCATTAAAATCACTCTTAGAGAACGCTAAGAATAAAATTGAGGTAGATCAAAAATCTGGTATTTATGAAATAATCTGTAAAGATTGTAATCAAAAATATGTAAGGCCAAACTAGGCGTTTAATTTCAACTCGTTACAAAGAACACATACAATAGACAGGAAAAATCAAGTCTTGCTGGACATATTTTTTACACAGACCACGGCATGCCTACAGATAGTCTTATATTAATTAACTCTAAATAATTTTAGAGAATTAGACAGTTTTGGTGAAGAGCATATCTTCTAAGGTTACACCTTAGCCAAAAATACTACGTTTAACACTCTTTTTTGTTTTATACAGATTTCTACTGAAGATGGCAACTTAGTTGCCGAAATACGTACATATATAGATTGTTTATATATTTTTTGTGGTAAGTGATTTTTTCCTTTTGCATTTTATTTCGTATAAGCTAGATATTCGTAAAAGAATTTACAAACTAGTTGGGCAAATGTCCAAGCGTGATATTGTTGCCATTTATCGTGAACAAGGTATTTCTTTATCAACAATTTATCAAACCATAAAGGAATGTGAAGAGGGAATATCATGCGTTAATTTGTCCAAAATTTTGTCGACCAAGAATTTTGAGTTAAGTGAGGGAACGAAGAATGCTTGAAGCCCTTAAGGACAGACTTGGAGTTTCACAGTGACACATGGGTCGAAGATTCGGCATTTCAAAGACCACTGTTTTTCGAACAATTTGCGGAAATAGCTGGTGTCTCGAAAACGAAGGAACGCACCAAAATATACCGCGGCCCATTTAGAAGGAACACCCAGGGGTTGTCGTGCGCTAAGGCGCATCCTCCTCTTTGTCAATAAACTGATTATAATGGATGATCAGAAATATTGCACCTTGTCGCATCCAGAGATGAAGGGAAACGACGGTTTTTATACCAGGGACATAGAAAACACACCAGACAATATCAGATTCAAAGGTAAATCCAAATTTGAAAACAAAATTTTAGTATGGTGTGCCATTTCTCAGGCCGGATTTATCTCGCAGCCGTACATTGGTCGTGTTCGAGGAAACGCTACTACTTTGCATTCAAAGATGCCTTTTTCTAAACTGGTTCAGTTTTTAAATACATACCATGGCAATGATGATATCATGTTTTTCCATTGCGTTAGAGTTACTAGGTATAACGCAAACAACATAAACTTTGTTCCAAAATTATACAATCTTGCCAATGTACTTCAGGCTCGGCGAGTAGAGGAATTTTGGTCAATATTGACCAAAAAAGTGTATGAAAACAGATGGGAAGCCGAAAATGAAGACCAATTCCAATTAATGACTCACTGTCAATAATTTAAAGATTAAGTATTAATTGTTGTATTTATTGTTAATATTGAAATATATAGTTTATAAAGTAAAACAGTTTTGAAAAAATTACCACCATCTAAAATTTTTCCAAAAACTTTGAGACCATACATTATTGTCAAAGCTAAGCACTTTTTGACTTTCTATGTTTTGTTTCCAAATTTCAAGTTACTCAAATTTCTGATTTAATTCAAGACTATTTCTTAAGTTTTTAATAAAATATGAATAAAAATTAGTAATATCTTTTTGTGTTTATGTTTACCTGTTTATAATCCCTTGCCAATAAGTTAGAACTATTTACATTTTTGTATAAACACCTTTACAAAATGGTGTTTTGAGATAACTAATGCCAGTTAAATAAATTGCTGTATGTACCATACAATTTTCTTATACGTATGGTAGGTTCGAATATTGAAAACATGTCTTTCAAAGATTACTCGAAATAAATATTAAAACACATTCGCAGAAGAATCAGTTTTTCGATAAGAGCGAATGATTTTGAAAAAAAATTATACCGAAGATGTTTTAGATATTTTTAAAACAATATGGAAAAAAGCATAATTTGCGAAATATTTACAAACTTCTTTTTGATCAGAGTAAAAGTGTTTCTTCCGGTGTCAATTTTGAAATGTTTTTTACGCAATAGTTATTCCAAATCAAGTTAAGATATTTAAATATTTTTATATACATAATCAATGCATAATTTACGAGCCAAAGAACTGCTTTTGGATTAAAGTATTAGAGCAAAAGTGATCCGTCTGAATTTTGGAAAATTATGTTGCAGAAGTTGTACCAATTTAAGTTTTAAATACTTTTACGCTAATAAGTCATTATGAAATGAATAAATTGTTCAAAACTGCTATTCGATAAGAATAGTGCTACTATACATCGTTCCGAATATTGAATTTTTTAAATGAATGAAGCTTCTAAATATATTTTTTAAAAACATTTGACAGGGTTCTTTCGAAAATCTGATGGTTGTTAAAAGCTGTTCTAGGTTTGTTCTAAATTATTCAAAGTATTTCAAAAAAAAAGAGAAAATTGGCCGAGTTAATCGAAAAAAAAGTATTTTGTTGAAAATTGAAATTCTGAAGACTGTTTTAGGTTGTGGCAGTTGTTCCAAACACTGTTCCCCCAAAAAAATTTTTTTTTGATATGCTATACTGCGATATTTTCAAACTGTGCACAATTTCTGAATTATCAAACTAGTGACTGCAGAAAATTAAAAAAATTAATGAAAAGAACTTACATATAAAAAGAAAATATGTATTAACTTTTTTCAATTATTTTAAGGGTATTTTATGTGTAATGCAAGTTATGACAACTCTTAAATTTAAATTAATGCCCTACTCTGATTCATCTAGATATGATATAGAATATCTGTAGGCAATTTTGTGAAACTTATTCTATAACTAACATGAAAGTATGTACCTACTTTTGAATAGTAAATTTTAGTACTTTTCACTGCCAAGTAATTATTCAGTTTGGTGGTTGTTCATCACTCACAATACGACTAGCCGAAAGTGGGACACGAAACATTAAAAGATCCAACAATACTGTCGCTTCTCCATACTCGTTTTCTGACATATATACTCTTTCAGCTCTTTTTTCGGACGTATTTTTTTGTACGATATATAAAGAACTTAAATAAGATATACATAGGTCAACTGAATGAATGAATAGATTATAGTCATGCAAGTTGTTATTTGATATGACTATATTTATCATAATGTAATAAATGTTTGTGCTATCCTACGAGGAAAGAATAGAACAGGAGAGAGTCTTGTGAAAAATAATATTTGTCCAAAGTGGTAACTCAATATGGCCGCCGTAATGCATAGGCGTGCATAAATATTTTGTATAGTGTAACGGTAGGCGCTGTATATCATAAATAAAATATAAATATAATATAACATCCAAAATATTTATATTAAAGTAATGTATATCATGAAATTAAGGTAGATAATAAATCAACACAGATCGGGAAACATATATTATTCATTTATTTGTATTAAATTATTATATTCCTTTTTAAAATGTTTCTATATAAATTCTGTATATGTAAGAGAGAAATAGTGCGTAGGTGTATCTGTGTGAAAGAAACACAAGTGGCGTCAATGTTATCAAAGTCAGCCAAGAGTTTAGGCGGCGTTAACAAGAAACGGTTTGTGTGCAATCAACACGTGGGCAACCTTGAACGCTACATATTTTGCGGGTGCATGTTCCCACGAACAGAGTTTGAATAGAAGCAAAGTACATATGTGGCTCGGGGAATTCCCTAAAAGAGTACGGTGTGACCTGCCTTAAGCAAGGAGTAGGCAGACAGACGTTCCCTAACTCGTGAACAAGTAAGTTCACAGGTCCCTTTTGTCGAATAACGGCTGGACCACACCCCAATTACAGGGAACGATCGCACAGGCTAATAATGCTAATTTAAATATAGTAATTCTAAGCATTATTTAAAAGTAAAAGAAAAAGCCTAGTGAGAAAACATATATATATATATTCAATAAAACAAATAGTGTGCTACGCGGGGTAAAAGTTTTATTAAAAACAAGTGTGTGCCCTAGTACGATACAAAAAAGGCGGCAATTCAATCTATCCTGGGGGAAGCTGCTTTGGAAAACACTGTTTCCATCATCATAGCATCTTTATAAAGGTACCCAACGTAAATTTGATTTAAAGGCCTATATCATGCATGCAATTTTTGTGAATAATGAATTAAAATCTAGTTAAATTCATGATATATTATTTATGTAAGGCAACGTTGTTGTATTAATCTATTATATTTGCCTATGTTGTAACTGATGCGTAATTTGTATTGAGACATACCATTTGAATTGTGTTTCGTTCTGTAACATTTGTTTGTAATCTGATCTGTGTTGTTTGTGTTTTAATCAATATATTCATTCTTTTTAAATATCCTTTTGCATCTTATTTGTCTACCTTAACATAAGAAATTTGGATTATAAAGAAGCAGTAATAGTACGTCTAGAAAAATAACCTTGTGTCTTAATACCTGAACCGACTTGAAATTAAGTTTCTCATGCAAACCGAATTATTTATCTGAGCTAATTACGCGGAGCGTTCAATAAGTAAATTAATTTCACTATTAAATTTAAGTTTATTCATTTTATTGTAGTTTAAAACACGTTACTATTACATATGGTGTCCAACATTGGGGCATTTTAGTCATTTTAATTATATTATTAAAATCCGTACTATTACATATGTCACCCAACTTTAGGGGCCGTACTATTACAATAGGGTATATGTACACTTCGTATGTTCTCGATAATCATTCAAAATTGGTTCTTAGTCCAATAATAATTAAAGAAATATCATGAGTGCACTATTTTTTCAATCCTTCTAATCTTTTTAATATAGTAACATTTATTCTAACTGTATTAAAGAAAACATTAAAAAAAGACATGGCTAGGATATGTATGTTACGCCACTGAACACATAATCACACATCTCAGGTATATGACAAGTTATTCAAAAATACATACTTTTTAAATTATTATTGCCTATGTTGAATGCCAATTTGAAATTAACTTTACCGATGCGTGAGAAACCACGAATATAGAATTTTCATTCTAAACATGTAAGAGACAATATTTTCTCCACGACGAGATTTTTCGTTCATTATTTTATTTAAATTTAAACTTTAATTATTTAGATGCCGTCATTTACATCTGACACTGACAGATTTGAAAACTATGGTTATCTATGTACTTTTAGTTTGATTACAGAATATTCATTCTTTACGTTGTTATAGAATGGAAATACATGCAAAATACATAAGAAGTCAGTGTTTTTGATTAAATTTTCTAACTCAAGAGTGAGAATGTTTACATACTATTATTAAAAATGATTTCGGAATTATTACATTCACTAATGAACATGGAGAAATGTACTTTTATATTCTACATTCTATGTCTAAATAGTTACTTAATAGTTCTTAATTAATCTAGTTAATATTGTGATTGCTTCAAGTATAAAATTTTTACCGCCAATGGAGCTAAACATTTTCAATGGGTGAAATAATCTGAAATCTGATTGGAGGGATGTGGTGTTGTAGTTAGACGCTTAACAAATTTAGGGTTAAGTATTTGTTATTTTGGTTCGCCATGGATAGATGGCGTATCCAGTACTATTTGCTTTAAATATTTATGCTTCATTTTATTTATATCAGTATTTATGTACTTTGGCTTTATCAGTCCTGCATTTTTTTTTAAAGAACTTGTCATAATTTCATGTAGTCTGTTAAACTTTGGCCATAATTCTCAAGTTGGAAAGGTCACAAAGCAAATTATTTGGAAACATTAATCTTTTTTGTATGTGTGGGCGGTTATTTTGATAAACATATCTCTCTATGAACAAATATCTAAGCTTATTTATACATATGACATGTTGTTATAACAGGAGATCAGGCAAATATTTACAACATATTTTATTTTTAAATGCACACCAACGGATTGAGATAAGTCAAGCAGAGATCTTTTTTTACCCTGTTAATATCTCTACACGCTCTGCTTGCTAATCGCAAGGAGAAAAATAAGATCGACGTGTTATATCTACATATAATATATTATGTTGTTTTTGTTGACATGTCCGATAGGACGGAAAAAGAATAGATACGGCCGAATCATGTATATGGCGTAGTAACAATTTACTGTTTACAGAACTGTCGTAAAGATTGTTATAAAGTTCAATTCCTCGTTATCTTATCGGACAACATACAATGATAACTTTCCGACACAGAAGATGTATACAAACATGTTGCGTAACTGTTTACGTATAAGTTCCAAGATATTTAATAAAATATTTCAGGAATTTTTTGATAAACGAAATCCTGATGTTATGTAATATACTAGGTATTATGTGGGTGAATTTTAATGTATAGTTCAGTGGAGTAATATGCAGGGGCGGCGCTAGCACCTTTGGCACCTTCTGCAAATGTCTAGCATTGCAATCCTAGGATTTTAATTCTTAATAAACATACATTAATATATAATATTTATAATGCCTAAATTATAAGGAAATTGGAAATTTAACATATTTTTGTGCCTCTATTAAAAAATAAAGATAAATATTAAAATGTTACTCTTTTTGCTTTGGCGCTGACAAATTGATTAACAATTTTTACAGTGTTTATTTGACCGCAAATTATTTTCAATCGTAATTTTTGATAGGCTAACTAGCTGTTCTGGTGATAATTTTAATTAAAAATGTGTTTTAACAAATATTAATTTTGTAAAAGATCTCTCCACTGGCAACTGTAACTGGTTGTATTAATAAAACTCGTATTGCTATACATATATTTACATATCTTTGTAAATTATTTCCATAAATATGATTTAATGAGCTAAAGGGATTTTCAAAATTATTTAACTCTGATAGCAACACATTTTTCAGGGAAATTAATACATTAAATAATTCCCTGGAAATTATATCTGTCTTTTCCGCACCTTTTAACTGCACTGTTCAAACAGCTCTTTATCAGCTTTTGTAATCGTCATCTTACTTTTGTAAAACATTACTTTTGAAACATCTGTATAATTATATTTAATTACTTTGTCACACGACTGTGTATGTATTTATTTAAAAATTTTAAATATAAGGATCCTCGATAGTGAATCTGTGAATAGATGAAAAATAGCAGATTTTTGATGCAAGATATTTTTGTTGATTTTAAATTTGGAGGAAAACCTTTCATCGTCAACTTATGAAGAATTTAGTAATCTACCCCGCTGAATAATCAAACTTAGAAAAAAATTATCAGATTGAAGAAAATTAATTAATATGTCAAAATATTTAAAACGAGTTTTCTCAAAAATCCTTTGCAGCAGATTTGTTTGCTTTGGTTCACATTAAAAATTGAATAGAAAGCTACCCCGCTCTGCACTTATTTTTCGTTCAACTGTTCTTTACTTTGTTTTAAATGAATATAAAATAAATTAAAATTAGGCAACCCACATTACAGTGAATTTTATTCTGGTAAAAATCCCGCGGTTACAAATGTGTGAATATTTGATAATAAAGGATTTTTTATTCTCTTAGATATTAAGTTATTATTTTAAATGTTTATTATATATTCCTTATGTGTAATAGGTACTCCGACATCCTTCGCAGTAAGTAAGTGCTATGCAACCAATATTGCCATGGCCGTTTCAGTAGTGAGGAGCCTTCAGGGACTCACCAGCAGGTCATTAAATCAACTGATTATGCTGTATTAGCAGATTAAGCAACGGGTCATAAAGACAGTAGATTGTATTTTTCCCAAAATAATAAAATTTTGGGAAAAATACATATATAAAAAACGTTTTATAAATTAATTTAAAAAAACATATACTTACGAAAATGTGGTTGTATAGAAATACTGAACTTATTAAGGCAAAGTGACATTTGTATTTAATAACTACTATTTCGGCATTTCTATACAAACACAGAAAGAAGAGTTCGTTAAAATATGTTACAGCCTTATTATTATTTTTTCAAATTATTTTAATGTTTATTAATTGACAAAGATAATATTTATATTATCGAAGCGTTTTAATTTTTATTTTGTTTGACTTCATTTACAGCCACTAAACCATTTATGACATAAGTGATAAATAATCCTTTCTACCAGTTATCATAAGCATAGGGTTGTAAAGTTTCATAAAATTATTTTTTTTGAAATATCTCGTGAAATATTTCAACAATCACAGTTTATGTTAATGTTAACCTCACTTTGATATTTTATGCCAATTGTTAAATGTTAATACTACATAAATTCAAGTAATAATGATGAAGGAAATATTGAGGGAATTATCGAGAAACAAAAACTCAAAAACTCCTTATATAAAAAACAACAAACAAACAATAAATGCATTTCTTATAAATCACTAGAAAAACACTTAAACATAAAACAATTCTCTTATAGATACTTATGCATCAAGTACGCAGATTGTGGTTCTAGGGGGCGAATCGTGATTAAGGACGAGGCGACCAAGGAGCCTAGAACCACTTACGTACGTGGTACATACGCGATTTTTTTTTACATGAGTTAAACTCAAAATAATCCACAAAATGGATTTTTAGCGGACAAGTCCCCTAAAGCTTCCACAGCAACTATTTTGCGGACTGAGTCTCCTAAAGACACATTTTGTAGATTGTTTAGAGTTGGCAAAGGCAAAATACTCATTTTAGAGAGCGAATAGCGAATGCAAAAAAAATATATAAAAATGAGACGAAAACATGGTATTCAGTTTAAAAAATAAAATCGGTCTTCTATTTAGTCTTGGTCTAGGTTTTCTTCTGTATATTCCTCCTGCTCCTCAAATTCACTCTCATAAAATCTCCACAGTTATAATTTCATCATTGGTATTCTCACTCACAGTTTCTTCTTTATTTGCAGGAGCAGGCTTTACAGAGTTCCTCTCTAGATTAAGATTATGTTTTATGAGCGCGAGCTTCGTGACTCTCTAATTTAAAAGACGATTCCTTTTCTTTTGCTGTGAATTATACCTTGAGTGCTGAAAGGTCTTTCAACTGCAGCAGAAGTGGCTGGCGTATATAATGCTATATAGTGGCTATTTTTCGTAATGAACTATCTTGTGGAGATAATGCTTCCCACCAAGTTACTGATGAGATAGTACGTTTTTCTAGAGCCTTCCATAAATATTCGCTCTTCCAAAAATCTTTCCAAAATTTTAAAATTAGCAAATTCAGCCAATACCGGAAGACAAGACTGAACCAAGAATCACATATACCAAAACTGACCAAAACAAAACAAAATCTTTTAGGTTATGTTAATTATATTTTTATGTGTTTGAAAGGCGGGTCATCGAAATTTTTGAACGCGAAAATCAAAAATATTTTATGAAATGTATGAAATATTTCAAGGGGTTTTAAATATTTCAAATTTATGTGAGATATTTCAAATTTACATCACTAATCAAGCAGATTCTTAGCAATTAGAGGGAAAATGATTATCATTATAAATAAATTATAACTGATTGTGTTGGGCTATATCATCGTTAACACAAGTAAGATATTTTATAATTTCTCAAATTTCTGGTTGATAGAAAAAACTTAATGGTAAAAATTCCTTCATGTTGTTACTAAATCATTATAGCATGATTACACTACTGCTTATTGTGTATTAATCACGTGCTTACCTCTAAGCATTCGCTTTAGTTCGTACGATTGAGTGAATACATGAAAATCTACTTTATTGCCACGCCAGCAGTCGTGATTTTCCCTTCTTATACGCTCATACGAAAATAAAAATCAAAGAAAAAATCTTTTTCATTTCACCCAAAGATCGTAATCCGCATCGAATAAGCGAAGTCTCAATGACTACCCACGGGCGAACGGTAGGGAGGGAATGAAGCCACCGGCTGTAAAAATAAAATTCGTTTTCTTCCACTTATCCGCCATATATAACTTCGCGACCCTTCATTAAAGGCGGTTTAGATTCAGCTAGCGTAAACAAATCGAAAAGCGGAAACGGGCGTCTTTTTGGGGGGCGAGGCCATTTCTCTGATCTTCCAGATTGTCACGACCATCGTTCTGTGTCCCTGCTTACCGTCGCCGGGCATGCAAAGGCCCTCTCTGCACGAGTTAATCCCAATGGGAAGTGCCATTGGGAGAAGTCCGGAGCAGTGACCGGAATATCAAACCGCCAGAGTCGGATCGATAGTAAATGGAACGGTTGCAGAGTTTGATGGAAGCAGTTTAGCATAATGGAGACCATCTTGGATTTTGCAAAGAATTAGATACATAATTGTCGTTATTCAAGAAAATTTTCTTTTAAACTGATGACATTTACCACTGTCTCTGATATCTACATATAACAAACTTGTACAAATCGCGACCCGCGGGCCGGACCCGGCCTGCAATAAAATTCTATTTGTAATGCTTAGAATTTTAGAAATATATGAGTTAAAAATATTATGTTTATATGATTAAATCATTACACGTATACGAAATAAAAGAAAATTCTGAAAAATAAAAGAAGAGAAGGGGGTATGGTATCAGAATTTGTTATATCGTGCGTCATAAATTTTTGATAAATTATTGGGTTTCAGATAAATATTATTATTATATGCCATTTTTAGTATTTTTCTATCTTCAATGGTTACGCAGATATGTTGAACTAAAAATGTCGGCAATTCTTTTTTTTTTGAATATCTTCAAAAGTTGAAAATAAATGACAAATCTGAAAATGCTATCAAAATACTCTTCAAATTTCTGACTAACTTTGCTAATTCTACCGATTCTCAATACTAAGTAAGTTACCCATATAGGGAGATATAAAATGGGCAGGCTGTGTAGACAGTGGACTTAGATCGACGACCACATAACTACCCAAAAAATTAAGTAACGCAATTTTTGCAATCGGAAAAGTGAAAGTTATTGCTACACATGAAGCTGTTAAAATCTGAAGATTCTATTAAGTACTCCTCAAATTTCGGGGCAACTTTGCCAATTTACAATAGAAATACATACAATAGAAATTGGGAATCCAAGATCATAAAATTCATCCTACATGAATTTCCATGTGCCTAAAAAATGTTAAATATTGATGTTTATAGAACCTTATATGTGCACTTATCTACTGAGTGAGATCCATGATTAGATAGATAAATATGAAAATGCTATCAAATACTCCTCAAATTTCAGGGCACCTTTGCTAATTCAACCGATCCTGTATCTTCAATACTATGTAACTTATTAATATACGAAAAGACATAATGGACACTCTGCATTTGCGAAATAGATGTTGAAATTGCTGACCAAAATACATACAATAGGAATTGGGAATCCAAGATCATAAAATCCATCCTACATAAATATCCATGTGCCTAAAAAATGTTTAATATTGATGACAAATATGAAAATGCTATCAAATACTCCTCAAATTTCAGGTCAACTTTGCTAATTCAATTGATTCTGTATCTTCACTACTAGGTTACCCATATGTGAAGAATATATTTCTATAATATTTTTTAGACGGCGTGGGCAGATGCCGTTGTCTCCGTACTAGCAGCATCATTATCACACGAGCAGTGAGTATTAAATATGTAGTTAATTTGCAGAGATCTGCTTAATTTCCCTATGATCAATCCCACAAATAATGGGGGCTCAACCTAAATGAATACATAAGAAAAGACGAAAACCGATAAATACATAAAGCAAATGACAATTCAAAAACAAAAGACAAATCAACAGAAACGACTACATAAACGACGAAATATCAAGATCACGAGGACATAAATAAAAGACAAATTAATAAAGAAGAAAAGACGAGCGACTAAGAAACAAAAGAAAATGATTATGTTAATAATATTTGTAGTATCGTCAGAAAAAGAAAAGGATGTAAGTATGGAAGAAGAAACAGGAAATGAACTGTTTAAATAAAGGAGAATTAACCATGAATTCCAGAGAAATAGAAATAAAAAAAACTGCTTCCGATGCTTTCCTAATGAACATACGTGTAAATGATCTAAACGAAGATGACAATGTAGAAGAAGACGAAAAAACGAAGAACACCAAGAAGAAGACGAAAATGACGGAGAAAACAAAGAAGACGAAGACAAAGAAGATGCTCTGAGCAGAAATCCTGTCATGATTATAACTGTTGATCACTCCTTACTAGCAAAAATTCAAAAGGACCAAGCAGACAATGACGAACCGAAAGCCATAAAAGAACTATTCACTGATGGCAGAGAACTCCTAGTAATACCGAAGACGCTTCAAAACGAGATTATTAGAAAGATACACGAAAAGAATACAACGAGAAGACGAAAAGAGGACGAAGTGAAGACGAAGAGAAGACGAGTAGAAGACGAAAAGAAGACTAACAGAAGACGCAGAGAGCATGAAGAAAAGACGAAGAAAGAACGACAGAATGGATCGAAGGGAAATACGAGAAGAACCAAGGAAGCAACTAATCGAGGTTCAAAGCGCAGCGAACAGGAAAAATTTCAACAAGAAAAGAACAAAAGCTCAAAAGTTCCAATTGGACGACGTAGTTGCCATCAAGAGATATCAACAAGGTCTTAGATCGAAACTAAAATCAAAATATGTTGGTCCTTACCGAATAACTAACGTAAAACCAAAAGGCACGTATGACGTCGAAAAAATAGGAAACCATGATGGGCCTAAAACAACCTCAACCTGTTCTGAGTACATAAAGATGTGGCCCAAACACAAAGACGACGAGTGATTGGACAGAAGTTAGTTATCCGGGTTGGACTCGCCCAGGATGTGTGAATTGTAGAGAATATATTTTTATATTATTTTGTAGACCGCGTGCGCAGATACCGTTGTCTCCGTACTAGCAGCATCATTATCACATGAGCAGTGGCAGTAATAAGACTGTTTAATTTCCCTATGATCAATCCCACGCATATATGGAGATAGAAAATGGGCAGCCTCTATAGGCAGTAGACCTAGATGGACCAACCACACATCTAGCATAAAAAAATCAAGGAACGCAATTTTTGCCTTGAGAAGAATGAAAGTTATTGCTATACATGATTGTGTCAAAAATCTGAAAATTCTATCAAATACTTGGCAATTTAATCGATTTACTAAGAAAGTTATTCATATACAAAGATACATAATGGGCACTCTATATTTGCAAAATGATGTTGAAATGTGTTATCCAAAATGCATAGAATAGGAATTGGAAATCCAAAAAAAAAATGCCAGAAAAGATAAATAACTAACAAAATATAAACTAAACAGTATTTTTGGTCTAACTGGCTAAGCATGTTTTATGTTAATCATAAAGTCTACCTCTATCCATTTCCAAGTGCCTATAAAATGTCCAATACTTTTTATAGGACCTCATATGCGCACTCATCCACTGAGTGAGTTCCATGATTAGATTGGAACATCCTGTTTGCCAGTTCGCTTACGATTTTTTTAGGTATGTTTAACGACTAAAAAAACGGTTATATATTGTGCAGTTAACATACAAGAGCGCTCACACACACGACATATATACATGTCATACAGTTTATGATACCATTATTGCCTGGGTGTCCCGAGAATGAATTTATTTCGTTTCTAACACACCATAAACGTATTCAATTTATTGCATATGGGAAGCTTGCGTGTTGTGTGCATTCGCATCTACATACAAAGGAGTAGGAGTGGTACAACCGGTACTGGTACTATAACAACATTACGGTCGTGAAAAATGTGCGGGTGCAGTGACATAACCTACCGCACTTGCGCTGTCCCGATATTGTGGTTCTCCGTCTCTTTATTTTGCCAGCCAACGCTAAGATTACTCGAAATAATATGCAGGTTAAATGTACAGGGTGATACTGTCTGTCAACAATATAAATCAGCAATATACAGTGTGTATGTAGGGTAAGCATACAAACTCGTTATTTCTGAAGCCAAAATAATGTTCGATATTTGTTTTTAATTCCACATTCAATTCTGTATTTTATTCAATTACTAACTGGCCCGACAGACGCTCTTCTGTCGTTTCCGGTAGTTGGTGCGATGAGTTTGATTTGGTTAAAGTCCCTGTAATGAAAATGTTAAGTTGGTGAAAGCAATAACACAAACTAATGATGCTTGTATGTCGTAGTCCAAAGAGAAATGATGTTCATATGTCAAAATTCAATTCTAGCAAAAAAATAGCGCCATCTATCGGACGGTAGCATATACCAAAACAATTTTGTTAACCGAGCGAATATATTGTGTACATATAAATCATTTCGGTTTATGAATATAAAATTTTTTGGTAACTTGACCACAGCGCCACCTGTCGGGTCCAAATTTTATGATTTTATTTTGGACACTAAACCAACATATATGGTGAATATGAGTCATTTTGGTCCATAAATATAGAATTTGTCAATAACTTGACTACAGCACTATCTATCGAATATTAGCTAGAACCATCGTCTCGACAAAACAAATCTATTGTGTGAATATGACCTAATCGGACAAGTCATTCAGAAGTTGCACGATCACTAAAGCTACGGTTTCCTAAGTAAGCGGTGCCGCTATCTAGAAGCCGTAATATAGCGGTATGTGACGTCACAAAAACATTGTCCATTAAAGCCAGATGACATTGGTTTCCTAGAGGCGTTGGCCGTCAAATAGCAGTACCGCCATTTGAATTTACTGCCGTCATAGTGGTGGCAAACAGTTGGTGAACGTTTTCTTCTGAGACGGTGAACATTTTTTTAAGAAAACAACATTTATAAACAAAAATGAGTGATAAATGTGCAACTCCACATATCTCACAGTGATAATATAGAAAATAAGACCACATTCAATCTTGATGAAAATGATAATAACAAAGGGGATGTCAGTAAAGACGAATTTGTGAGAGAAACGAAAAAGAAAAACATCTCAAACTATGAAGAACGACTGCAGTTACTGAAAGGAATAGCTCAGCGAAATGCAACTGCTGCCCAAAATAAATGTGATGAAACAGACTTGTTCTTCAAGTCTGTTACAAAAATTGTAAAACAACTTCCTCGGTATGAACAAATTCAATTGAGGATGCAAACTTCATCGTTGGTTGGTAATGCTAAATTAAGAAGTATTTCAAATGCGTCAAGGCAAATCAATGAATCATCAACACCGAGCTCAACACAAAACACTAGCTTTCCAATTAACATGATTTCTCCAATAACTAATGAAACAAGTCACCAGCGACAATTATATTACAAGTAAAAATTGAAATAAATTCAAATTGAGTGAAAACAGTTTTATTCAATTCACTACAATTATTTCACCCTACTAGGGCTTCATCAGGTGATGAATATTATAATACAAAATATTTGTAAACGTTCATATTTATGTCTCTTCCTAAATTGTATTACCTTTCAGACGCAAGTATGTCTACTTCAAAGGAGTCGCTTCAAAACAACGAGTTATCAAAACAGAGCACGCCACCAAGCACCACCAGTAAATAATGGTTCAGAATTTTTATTTGCCCCAACATCAAGTTAAAAGCGCGTTTTCGTCTTAAATGATGACGGACAAATTTATTTCAGTGTTTAACATTAATAATAATAATATATTTTAAAATTATTATTATAAGGATATTATTATGTTGTTTGTGCTTCGTGTACTTACCTTGCAATATACATAACTTTTCTTCAGGACTATTGGCTTTAGGTGTCTATTATATAGTTTTGAAGTCATCTGTATGTGATTTAGTACATAATCAAAGAACGCTGGTGTTAAGCAAAAGTATTGTCTGAATTTTTCTTTGTTGCAGTGCAGATGTCGACGCCTTAAAATTTCAAATGCACCCTCTGTGACACGATTTTTAAATGTATAACTCTCTTCCGATGACTCCTCATCTTCCAAAATGTAGTAATAATGCTATGTCTAGTCGTCCATTTTCCACCGCAATCGGCTCACTTGACCGTTGCCGCCTTTTCTAAGTTTACATATCTGGATGGCCTGATTCATAATTTAACAATCAGCTGTCAAACGACATTTGCCACGTAGCAAAATAAATTGGAGTAGAAATAAAATAACCATATTACTTTCTTATACGTACGAAAATTTTCGATCTCGAGATTTTTGCAGATGTCCACGTATTGAAGTCCCCTGATATCGAAAAACTGGTTTTTAAAAAATGTCTGTTTCTCTTTCTCTCTGTGTGTGTGTGTGACCACGATAGCGGTCAAACCGCTGTAGATATCAATTCTAAATTTTGTATTTACGTGTATAATCTCCCTCTTGAGATCTGATTAATTTTTCAGTAAAATCGGTAGACCGGAAGTAGTAGTTTACTTCAGCGAAAAAATTGAATTTTGCCGATATTTCGTCAATTACTAAGTTTAAACAAATTTATAAAGAATTCAAATGTACTCTAAATTAAATTTAAGAAGAATTTTATTAAAAAATTTTTTCGAAATTCCTACCGGAAATAGAACTTTTACTCTTATCGAAAATCAGTTTTTTGCGAATATTTCGCAAGTTATGCTTTTTTAGACAGGTACGTTACGAGTATAAAAGTATTTGAACTTAATTTTCAATACCTTTTGTATAAGCAAAATTTCAAAATTCGAACCGGAAGTAACACTTTTATTCTTATCGAATAACGATTTTTTGCATATATGTCGTAAATTGTGCATTTTATTAATATTTGCCAAGAGTACAAAAGTATTTAGAGCTGGATTTTTTTTGTATACATGAAATTTCAAAATTCGGACCGGAAGTATCACTTTTACTTTTAGCGAGTAGCACTTTTTTTTGAATATCTTACAAAGTATGCATTCTATAGAAATTTGTTAACAGAATAGAAGTACGTTGAATAGGATTTTGAATAATTTTTCTATAAAAAAATCTGAATATTCAATAATTTGAAACGCTGATACGTATTAGAAAGTAGTGTGGTGGCCACACCTAATTTTTTTAAATTACTCTGACTTACTGACATTTTATAATTACCTCTAATACAAAAATAATGTTTTCCGACGATAGCAGGATATGGGTTTTCTGTACTATATTTTTATCCTGTAAAAGACCATCCCACAAGAAATCGATTTTCGACAGATCGATCTTTTGCTTTCGATTTTTTCCTAGATCGATTTTAAAGACGACGATTCGAATGGATTCGTAAGATGGATTTTTTAGTAAAAGATTGGAGACCCTACCAGTGAAAAGAGGAATTCAATTTTTTTATATAATTCTTAAGCAATATTAATCTCATATCGGCTATATTGGATCGTTTCATCTTTCTACATTTAAATCCAATATTATGAAGTTCTTCTACTTAATAAGATATAATCTATAATTAAATATTATGATTTTAATAATAATAGTATATTATGACACTAGTGCATAATCAAGCTTTTAAAGCACGAGTAACGAGTTTAAAGCCACGACGCGAAGCGGAGTGGCTTTAACGTTTCGAGTGCTTTAAAAGCTAATTATGCACTGTGTCATACGATATTTTTTAGTATAAATGCAACAATAATTTTAATTAGAAGAAATCAAATCAATAATTTCAATACATATTATCGAGTGACTTGTCATTTGACATTTCCTGACATTTCAATGGACTATTAAACGCTTGGGATTGGCTGTTACCAAGCAACCTTTATACGCACGCCGTGCGATAAAGGCCCGATTATGCACGCTTATGGGTGTGTTTTGATTGGTTTATGATGCATGCATACTAAAAACATTTTTATGTCTTACCCTGTAAATACATTGCGTATAATGTATTTCGTCGGATACTCACTTCAGAGTATTCTGCCTATATTTATTATTCGATTTTTTACAGGGCTTTTTCTTCCCTGGACTCGATATAGATGAAACAGCATTATTTATTGATCGGGCTTTGATACGTTTTACAATAGGTATTCCCACCTTCAGCGCATCTGCTATTTACCAAAAAGAATTTCATTAGAATTTGTAAGATTGAAATTATTCATTCGAAAATGAAAAGTGTGAACACATCCCAAGCAACATTTTTAGTCGTAGGAACGTAACGGCGACCATCACAAGAACTTTAAAGTTTTCGCCACCAGTCGCCGGAACGTGGTGACTCCGGTCCTATTACGTGCCTGGGACCAAAATGGGGAATAATTATTCGGTAGTAGCTACGTTCCAGCGACGTCCCTGGAACTGCTTCCGCGACGTTTCCCGGACGTTACGGCTACGTAACAGCGACGTAGCAGGGTGCTTGCAGCAACTGTAATGGAACTTCTTAGGTTTCTGACACTCTCAGTCGCTCTCTGTCGCACACCTTCAGCAAAGCTTCAACTATATTCTTATCTCATTCCGTTGTCGAAGCTGGCTTGTAAACTGATGGTAGAATGTAATATAATACTACACGTTGATGGTGTGAGTAGTAACACACAATAATTAGAAATATTAAACACGCGTTGATCATTTTAAAGGATTTCTTGGGTATTAAAGTTATATGCGAATACAAGTTTTCTGACAAATATGATGATGGTACTTAGAAAAATGACAACGCGCCCTTAAAATATACGTTTTCTTAAAAAAATTTTTTTTTAAAAAATATACTACAATTTCGAAATTGTCCATCTAGGCATGTGTATCTGTTTTTAAATTATTCCTGAACATTCTAAACCAACAAATATTCATTGATTTGGTACTTTTAGTACAGCTCTCAAGAAAAATTAATTTTTAATCAGTATTGTGACGTCATTCAACGTTCATGAACAGCAATGGCGTCGCAATTCTGCTCGATAAATATGGCGTATTTTGCGCAAGAGAACTTACAAGTAGTAATTACTGAAATATGCGTCTTTAAAGTACATACTACTTGATAAAAGTAATCGTGTAGTAGCAGCCACTACAAATATTTCCTTTAAAGTTATAGTTGCTACAAAGTAGTACATGGGACCAATTGGTCCACACCCCTGTAACTTTAAAGTTGTGCAGGTTCGTTAAGACTACCATGAAGTAGCACACTACTGTAAGGTTCCCGGTGCCACTTCAAAGTTCCACGTAGAACTTAACCTAAAATTAACACATGATTGCGGTTAGTGGTAGTGAATTATTGTATAAATAGCTTTTTTCAAAGTTCTGGCTACGAAAGAAAAGAATGGAGAAATGGGAGAACGACAAAGTATTGTACTGGCCGCACAACTCAAATCATTCACATAGGGAGACTTTAAGATGCAATCCCGCCAATGCTCCAGAGGAGAGTAGGGTACATTATTCGTACATCTTCAAATTATCGAATATTAACAACTTTAAAGATGCCTTACAGATCGAAAAACAATTAATCGGTTTTAACATATGCAGTAGATCAATGATTAAACTGTCGATTAGTCTATGCATTAAAGACCATTCTCTAAACTGTTGCGAGAATGAAATTTTTGACGAATATACTATTATTTCGTCTTTATAATCATCATCAACGTCATATTGAGGAACAAATAACTCATCATAGCCCTAATAATTGTAGATTTTATCTTTAAAATTTTCAACAAATTTCACATCCTCTTACTTCTGGTTCTGCTTGACAGGCTTGTCCACTGTTAGTCGTTTGAACTGATGACACTGATGCTTTTGCAATAGTTATATTTTTCCTGTGGCCATAATGTAAGGAAATGTCGCCATTACAACTAAGAGCGTTCAGCTGAAGCCTCAGTGTTCGATAAAATATCGACGAATGTCTATAGGCTTTCTGTTGCGACGAATTTTGTTTTCAGACGCCATGAATTCGAACGCAGTTTCATTTCACAGACACGAGCGATACTTGTGGTGAGTGCCTTTGTTATTAAACTCGATGAAGTGAAACTTACCTCGTAGTAATTTTTTAAAAGTAACTGCAACTATGTAGTCGCTCTGAATTTATACGGAAAGTGAAAATTACCTGTAAGTAACATCTCGGAGTAGTAAGAACGTCGAAATTACTATAAATATTACTAAACAGTTCCGTAACTTTGTAGTAATTAATACATGTTCCGATAACGTAGCAAAAACTTTGAGCGTAACTTTCAAGGAATGCTAACTTTAAAGTCACACTTCAGTAATACAAGATGGTTATGGCCACTATCGTTTTCTACTTTAAAGTTCCAATAACTTTAAAGTAATCTTATTTAGTAGCCGTGTGGTTCCAAATACGTTAAGAGCGACTAAGAAGTTATGGGACCATAGAGGACCTACTAGTAGTAACAGTTATGTGACTGCTACTAATAAGATCTGAATTGGAGTAAATTTTACTGCTAAGTCAAATATTTAGTAGCAGTTACGTAACAGTTACCGAGTCCAAGTTCCGGTCTCAGTTCCCGTCACTTTGATGCTGCTTGGGATGGATGTTAAAACTAACATCAAGCAGTAAATAATTACTGTGTCTTACATATATACATTTATACGTAAAACGTATATGTATGTATATATGCATGTGTTTGAGATACACACATACATTAAGTGCCATTGTCGATAATCGAGCGCACAGACACCGGTGTTTCGACCTATGAGGTCTCATCAGTGTGCGTGGAGATTTTCCGTGTCATCTTTTGGGTGTTAGATGTCGCTGTGATACTCTCACTGCATTTAACATGCAAAAATGACATAGGCAGCGATTTAAGTCTTGAAGCTATTGTCGAGAATCTCCACGCACACTGATGAGACCTCATAGGTCGAAACACCGGTGTCTGTGCGTTCGATTATCGACAATGGCACTTAATGTATGTGTGTATCTCAAACACATGCATATATACATATACGTTTTACGTATAAAGGTATATATGTAAGACACAGTAATTATTCATTCGTTTACTTATTGTACTTATTGATCTGCACCTTTATTTATATTATTACCCTTTGACCCTATATACACATATGCGAAGGACAATGTACGAGGTTGTACAGATATTATTGCATATTGTGAGTTCTACAGCGTTTGTTTTATTTACTTCCATATCTACTTATATAATAATACCACAAATAGCCTCTGAAAAATTATTAGTTGTGCGGAAAAGGTATAGTAAAACAGAATTAAATAAGTTAATGAAGTGCAACGAGCATGAAAAACAAATATCAAAAAAATTATAATCGGTCCAGGTTTTACTTCGGTGACCCAAGTCATTCGCTCGACATGAGGAACTTTTTCATTCCCAGTTCAAGCTCGCTAATAAATTAAGCGCTCCCTGTATTCTATTGAGAATTAAGTAAGCACGAACCTAACTCAAACAGCCACTTGCCAAAACTAAACTGACTACGTAAATATGTATGTGTCCTGGTATTGATCTCGTAACCATACATTCTCACGTTTGGTCAATGACATTCCCAAAACATATATCACACATATTAATTGCACAAACCCTCATTCCATATATCATTAAGAGTAAATTTATTTATTGGACGAGTGCTTGCCCAAATCAATTGTGTATAAATAGCTATATACAGGCTGTCCAGAAACTCTCCTGACAAACGAAGACCGGAGATTCCTCAGATAATTTTAAGACAATTTAACCCAATTCACCCTAGTCCGAAAATGCTTGCTAAGGGAGCTAGAGCTCTTTGAAGATGGCGCCTTGTAATTAGTTTTTTTAAATATCTCCCGAACGCTTCTATTTAGAAAAACAAAAACTGGTATGCTTATTTATCCTCCAGAGATGAATCGATTCCATCAATTGCGAATTTCTAGTACCGGTCATAGGCGTCCGTTTTGGGTAGGTAAACGGTTATTTTAACGCATAACTTGATTGTCTTTAACTTTTAAGCATTTGTGACACTAGATTATTAAATTTTCAGGTATTCTAGTACTAAAAGGTACTCTTACTTTAAGTTGGTAGGATACACCGTTTTCTAGAAAAATCGATTTGAAAATTTTTCGTTTTTTCGTCATTTCATCTTTCGTCATTTCAACTTCGCGAACTGACAACAATTTGACAATTAAAAACGTAGGTTTTATTTCTGTTGGCAGTTCAGAGCGAACTAGTGCAAAAAATAATAAATTGAATTTTAATGACGAAAAAACGAAAAATTTTCAAATCGATTTTTCTAGAAAACGGTGTATCCTACCGACTTAAAGTCAGAGTACCTTTTAGTACTAGAATACCTGAAAATTTAATAATCTAGTGTCACAAATGCTAAAAAGATAAAGACAAAAAAGTTATGCGTTAAAATAACCGTTTACCTACACAAAACGGACGCCTATGACCTTAGGAAGCATTTTCGGACTAGGGTAAATTGGGTTAAATTGTCTTAAAATTATCTGAGGAATCTCCGGTCTTCGTTTGTCAGGAGAGTTTCTGGACACCCTGTGTAAGAGATAATAAATATCTCTGGTTATCAATAAAATTAAATATTTATGGTAATTGCCTTTTTATATAAATTTTAAAGAATTAATTATTTTGAATTCTCATACATTTGATTAAACTCCTGTGTATCCATTGTTACACTTTCATTTTTAAAAATATAATATTATACACTTAGTTATTAAATTATTGTTGTTAGCAGAATATTTTTACATTAAAAAAATTTAAAGTTGCATTTTAAGCAACTGTTTGAGATGTCTCAGTATATACATTAAAATAGTACTAGCACTGGCTTTTAAGAATCTTCCCAGTTAGCCTCACTTTTTAATATTTAAAGTCGGATTGCTCCAAGATGTACTGACTGCTATCCCCGTTTTATTAACAATTTTGAAAAGAACTAATTAAATAAAATTCCTATTTCCGCCAAGACAAGAAATCTATATAATTTATGATACCAATCTCCAAACATAAAATTCCTAAATATGATTGCTATAACTTGGAGGATAGATATTTATATGCAAAATAACACATGATTACTTATATTACAATGTTGAAACATAGAAAGGAAAATTATCGATACAGTCGAATACAGTAAGTAAGAATAATTATTATAAATAATTATGTACAACATTATGTAATGTAAGTATAAAATAAATGAATTAATGCATTTAAATTGTAGAATATTCCTAAACCAGTACTTATCATTAAAGACAATGGATCGACCTTACAGATACTTAAGCTCTTTTGGAAATTAACGGAAACATTGGTTAACTATTCTAAAAGTTCAATGATATCGATTTGTAGGTTGTTCCGTATCATGTAATTTGCTGCTTGTTTCGTCTGTACTGAAATAGAACAACAAATAACACTGTTACAGTTTTCTATGGCATTAAACGTCTGTCTTACTAACTCACGAACATACGAGGGTATTTTGGTTTCCGTGTAGAACCCAGGAATTAAATGTTTGCTTGCAATCGTTGAAGTTATAGTTTCGAAGACAATGTCTGTAGAAAAGTAACTTAATATGAATTCGTGTCCCGACGGAATGAGTGGAAGCATGCAAGCTTGCATGACCAAGAGATCTTTTGAGCATGACAGCCTCCTCGTCACGCTTGCGTACGTATTCATGCAAGAACTGTACCGCCCACAAGCATGCATGTCCTGTATTTCCACTATTAACGTACTTACCTTTGTGTTGTATTATAAATGACTGCATTCCGCTTTAATAATCTACTCCTTTATATATTTGTTCGTGTCCTTACGGTAATTTTCTTTTTCATTCTACTTCTGTTTGTGTTGTTTTCGTTTTCTTCTGGGTCTTTGTTGGGTATTTACGTGGGCCTTCTGTTTTAATGGTATTTCCTTGCGTACTCTCTTTGTATTATGTGCCTGAACAATGTACCAACATGCATACATACGCATAAACTCACACGCGTACATGGATGTGTTTTTCGTCCGTTACACCAGGAGAATCAAGTGTGCGTAACAGAAACGAAGACAGGCGCTGGGAAATTCGAAGCCATTGCTTTTCTGTTCGGTCGATGGTGACGATAAACGTCTTCATTATGCTATGGTGGATGGCATATTTAATAATGGGGAATGTAGGAATAATCTCGTGCACATACTGTGTGTCCAAAAAGTCTGGAAACACCCAAATAAAATTGAAACGGATGATTTTTGAGAAAAATGCAAAAATAGGTCAATTAGTATTTTCAAAAAACTACTGGCTGATGGTATCTGTTGGGAATTTTTGATGACCTTGAAAAAGTTATGATGTCATCAAAAAAAATTTAAATGGCAACGTTGCATTTTTAATTTTATTTTTGATAGATCCTTTAATTGTCTAAATGACTGTAAAAAAATGTTTCATTTTACTTAAGAAAATGACCGAGAAAAATTTAATTACTTCTTCGAAAATGGAAAAGTTTGTCTTAAAAAAAAAACATAGTTGGCTTAAAAGTCGATTATTTTTCAAACACATTTTGTTTTATTTGTGACATTCTGTCAAATACGAATTGTGCGTAAGTTAAAAAAATCTGTTTAAAAATGGTTTTAAGTGAGAGGGGACGTATTCAAATATTGATGATGATTGGTTTTGGGGATAGGGCTCCTTCAGTTAGAGAAGTTTGCGACTTATTTAATACAGAACATCCGGAGCGTGCCCCAATTAGTATTTCTGCAGTGAGTAAGATTCACAAAAAATTTCAAGAAGAAGGCCATGTTCGAGATCGCCCTAGAAGTGGTCGTCCAAAGATCGCAGAAGATACGCGATACGCAACTCGACGTATTATTGTCAGTAGAGGAAACTCCAAATTCTAGTACACGGCAGCTTGCTCGGGAGTTTAACGTGTCGAAGAGTACAATTGGTAATATTTTCCGGAAAACTAAGTATCATCCCTACAAAATCTGTTTGGTTCACGAGCTGTCTGAAGACGACTTCGACAGGCGTGTACAGTTTTGCGAACAACTGATGCCTATGTGTGATAATGATCCGTTTTTTATCAGAAATATCTTATTCTCAGATGAAGCTACGTTCACATTACATGGGACTGTTAATAGACAAAACTGCAGGTACTGGGCACGCCAAAATCCACGCTGGATGAGAGAGGTACGAACTCAGTATCCTCAGAAAATGTATGGGCTGGTTTAATTGGTAACAGAATTATAGGGCCTTTTTTCTTCAACGGTAACCTGACGGCGGAAATGTATTTGGATTTTTTACAAAATTATTTAATTTCGTCATTAGCAGAAATATTTCCGAACCATGAAGATCCTAATTTGCCCAGCCAAAGAATTTGGTTTCAACAAGATGGGGCTCCACCTCACTATGCGGGAAATGTTTGGCATTATCTCGAGAATACCTTCCCAAACAGATGGATTGGCAGGAGGGGGGCTATCGAGTGGCCGGCTAGGTCGCCAGATCTAACGCCTATTGATTATTTTTTGTGGGGTTACCTAAAAAATAAGGTATACGCAACTAAACCTGAAAATTTGGAAGACTTGCGTCAACGGATTGAGATTGAAGTACGAAGGATCACTCCTGAAATGATAGAAAACGTTCAAAATGTATTTTATTATCGTTTAGGGTATTGCCAAGATGCTCAAGGACAACATTTTGAACATTTATTGTAAGAGTTTTTGCTGATTTCTACGATTAAAATTTTCTTTGTTTTCTATAATGATTTTTTTTTCAAAAATTTTCTTAAGTAGAATGACAAATTTTTTGACTGTCGTTTAGACAATTAAAAGATCTATCAAAAATAAAATTAAAAATGCGACGTTGCCATTTAAATTTTTTTTGATGACAACTTTTTCAAGGTCATCAAAAATTTGAAACAGATACCATCAGCCAGTAGTTTTTTGAAAATACTAATTGACCTGTTTTTACATTTTTCTCAAAAATCATCCGTTTCGATTTTATTTGGGTGTTTCCAGACTTTTTGGACACACAGTATAATATAAGAAAGAAAGAAATGCAAATTCGATTTTTAGTAAAGAAATTATAATGTCAACCAGTCAACTATTTTTTAGCTCGCAACTGCTCAATAAAGAAACTCTTGTATGCCTTTAGCAATGGAAAATGCTGAGATCTAGACAGTTATTGTGCTATAGAAGAAGAAGAAGAAGAAGAAGAAGAAGAAGAAGAATAGACATCATTGATTCAAACATCTTAAATGAATGTGCAAGTCTCCCATTAACAGTGCTTACAGAGAATATTTGGAGAATGTGCAGATCAATATTTCATCCTGCCCAAAATTATTGTGGCAATTTGTGGGTAATACACGCTGGCGTATCAGGATACCAGGTGTTAGGCATTGAAATGCTATAGAATTGTCTAACCCCCTACAAATTATGGAAGTTTTTGGAGAATACTTCAATACTATATACAGTATGTCCCCAGATTGAGTTTACAAGAGGAAAAAATTCTTATTTTTGATTTTACAATAAAATGCTAAAGGCATTAAATTTTATGCTTTATTTCAAATGACCAAATCTGTAATTAGAATTATGAAACTGTCAAACCCCTACTTAGAATTACAAATTTTTATTTTCTTTTTTGCCAATCACAACATTTAAAAAAGAAGTAGGCTAGAAACAATAATGTTTAAAACTATTCTATTAAGTCGCCATCCCTTTTAGCACACAAATCGGTTCTAAGCCGCAGTTCCTTATAATTGTTGCGAAGTTCTTCAGTGTCAAGAACGCAACAGCATCTCTTATACGATTTTTTAATACGTCTACATTGTTAGGCAAGTTTTCCTTGTAGACTAGTTGCTTTAACCGTCCCCACAAATAAAAATCTAAATAAGTCAGGGCTTCTTGGAGGCCACAAAACAGGAGCATTCAAGCCAATCCAACAATTTTCGAATTTATGATAGAGCTAGGCTGCAACAAGTCGCGAACGGTGGGCCGGACAATCATCATGTTGAAAATACATCCTTTGCCGATATGCAAGTGGGAGTTCACTTAAACCATCCCAGAAAAAGTTGTTTAACATTACCAAATAATTGTGCCGATTTACATTAGCATCAAAAAAATATGGGCCTATTATTCCATGGTTATAAACAGCACACCATACGTTTACCTCAACAAAATATTGACGATTTGATGCAATTCTTAAGTGAGGATTAGTATCACTCCAATAACGAAAATGTTGTGATGAAACGGCACCATTGCTAGTAAACGTTGCTTCATCGGGAAGTACATTGCTTTTGTGAAAACGTTGGTTCTCCATTATTTTATCTTCCATCCACATGCATAAATAAAAATGCTTTTTATCATCTCACGGTTCTAACGTATGATTAAAAATAGGTTTATAGGGGTATAATTTACGTTCCTTCAAAGTCTTTGACTGTTATTAGGCCTACAAACCCCACAATTTAGCTAATAAATAATGTAATCTTAAAAATTAAAACGAATACCAATACCAGCAAACAACAATACGAATCAGAAACATAGAAGGGAAAATGATTCATGAAAGAGAGGAAATTATAGAGATATGGAAGAGGTACATCGAAAAACTCCGGAACCAGGTTTATAGCAAGAAGATCAGAGAGTAAATTCATAACTGGTGCTATGGTTGTTGAAGAAACTACTTCAACGAGATTTGAACATTGATGCCGATTGCATGGCTTAGGAGCTTTAAGACTCGTCATGGTATCAGAAAAGTAGATATTTCTGGCGAACTGAAATCTGCCGATGTTGTAGGTGATGAAAAGTTCAAAGTCAAATTCAAGTCTATTGTGTCTGAAAATGAAGTGACATCTTGTCAAATTTATAATGCAGATGAGATTGAGCTTTTGTCACGTTGCCTACCAAATTCTACCCTTGCTGGTGGGGATGAATTTACAAAAAATAAGATCGGTTGATAGTTCTGCTGTGCTCCAATTCATCCGGTGATCATAAACTATAACCTTTTGTGATAGGAAAGTCTAAGGGCTTTAAAAGGCGTGAAAACCTTGCCTGTGGCCATCATACAGAGGATTATCAATCCAACCGCCCGCCAGATGAAGATGATGTAGACGAATCAACAACACCAAGCAGCTGATTCTTCGAATACATTTATTAAGTTTTTTGAAAGCAGCAGTTCGAGGAATGATGCTGAAATTATGAATCTCCAATCATAAGAAATGATTTCGTAAAAGAACGAACAAAGAATCCTAAAAAACAAATCGATGTTCGAGATTTGTTTTAGATGGCTTCTACCAAGACGAGTAATCCCATACTTAAGCTGTTTACGTAATAAAAAAACACGTTTTACTGTCGTTTTCGTTTTTTGCTCAATTCACGTTTTACCCTATATTCATCCTGTAATACGGAATATTTCCTAAGCCAGCGTGTCCAAAAATGAAGCCTATATATAGGCTGTTCCATTTGAAAAAAAAGACTGCGCAAGCAATTAGTAGTTGAAAAATGGAACATGCTTCCATTAGGTTCTTTTCTTGTGAACAACACTCTCTATATATATATATATATTTCGAATTTTTCAGAAACATGGTAAAAATTCAAAAATTTTAGATTTTAGGCCTATACTATCTTATTATTTTTTGACTAAGAATTATACGGGGAATACAAAAATGTAATAATATACAGGGGGTATTTTATTTAAAAATGTATAACTATGATCAGCCACCAAATTATGGAACACTCTGTATAATATAAAATAATTTAGAAAGTGCTTCTAATGAGTGGCTGTCCTAGGAAAAAAACTGCTTCGAAATATCTTTTCTCATGAAGTCACAATTGTATATGACTCACCCTGTATATATAAATTGAAAGCATTCAATTTTTATTTATATGGTTATGACGTTTTTATTAGAATGAATTACCTGATATTCAGTTACCTCTGATTCTTTGTTACTCAATATACCAAAGTTAAACAACTCTCTCATTATTTTATCTCTTGTATGAAAATAGCATCAACAAAAATACCTTCCTTAGTCAGCCAACGGTACACCCACTACATCATAAACGTGTAACTTACTCGTAAAACCAACAAAAGAGTCGGTTTTATGTAACAAGACCGCAGGAAGCTGTCGGCGTTACGCTACGTGGAGCGCGCCTCTTGTATAACACCGTGGAAAGCTATCGTTATGAGAGACCCATTCAAATTTCTCTCTTATCTTTCCGTTCTTCGTCTTAAGTTTTTACCAACGAAGCGTACCGACGCGTAGGTGTTACGCATTGTAATTTCATGAGGGAGCCTTTATGGAAGAGCGAAGGCGAAATCATGGAGTGAGAAAAGGTCTTTTCGCCAAAAAAAGAAAAAAAAGACGAATAAAAAATAAGAGAGAGTTTAGTTTTCTTTTCTACGTGAGCCACCTGCGATGTCGTTATGTTCACAGCGGGACCAAGAAAGGAGGATAATTGAAACTGCGGCGCGGTGTGTTTTGTTTTCTTCCGATGGGTGATTTATTTCATGGTTTAGTCTAGCTGGAGCGGTCAAGTCACAAGGCGTGCCAGATCAACTTCTACTTTAGTACCGGGAAGAAAAGTTTGCAAAATGTGTAGGTAATGGTTCGTAAAATGAAACACGATATATATATATATATATATATAATATCCTTACGTTCGGAGTTTGTTTTATTAACTGACTCTCTGTTTACACTAATAATTTCTTTTGCATGCAACGTATAATGTATCATTCACATTTTCTCAGAAACTTCAAAGCTAATAAATTTCAAAGCAATAATAATAATATTTCTTAATTTATAAACATACGCCGTGAATTACGCAATGTTAAAACCAACGTTATTTAAAAATTGAGACCATAGTTGGATTTTATTTATTTTCCGAATGTGTTGGGCAAGTTTACCTGCGGTTAGGTAAGCTGGATACATTGTCCTTCGATTTGACGCCAGTGAAGTGGGCTAATTTACTGTAACCCAAGTATCACCTCTATTCACTTTCAACTTACCATATTACAAAACAGGGTTTGTGTAGTTGGTTCAGTCAAGTTACCTAAATTTAAGGTTAAGTAATTTGTTTACTTCAGTCGCATTTCTGTTTTCAGTTATGTATACTGCAAAGAAACCCATTTTGCTGGTAGATATTTCGCGGGTCTAGAATAACAGGGTTCTAACCCCATTAACTTAAAATGTTGGGAAATGGAAGTGCAAACTTTGGTTACTTGTATTCTGTTTAATTCATTTAATTTACTGAATGTATTTTTCACTTATTGGTTGATTTTCAATAATGGATCATTACATAAATTGCATTTAAAGCCAACTTTACTTATTTATTAAAATAAAAAATCTTTTATATGACAGTTACAACCATGGACCTCTGAACTGAGACTGTTTTTTCAGCGACTAAGTTCTATGTGTACATCGTACCTTAAAATCAGACACAATTTTCGACAAAAGTAAACATATTTATTCTAAAAGGAAATGTATTATAAAGAATATATTGCAAAGCATACAATTTTAACGAAACAAAAGAGATATTTTAACCAAAACATATTTTTTTTATTTATCTTTTCTTGCAATTAATTTATTAATAAAAAAATTATGAAGTTTTCAAAATAGTGTTATAGTAGGCTTTGTCCTGTTCTGGCATCACTGTCATCATAGTCATTAAAGCAGATGCCTTCTCAGTGCTAATCCCTGTTGCTTTTTTTATTATTTTGGGTTCAGGATAAAGTCTGTCAAAGGCGCTTATCCCAAGACGTGTAGACCGTTTTTTAGGCTTGATTCACACGTTAACATAATCAGACACAAAATTTGTTTTATATTCTACTACAGAGTGATTCTGAGTATATCGAATAACCGATACTTTAGTATAAGGAATTTCCTTATAAACCAAACCTTTACTGGCTTCACCAAAATTTAAAAATTGTTGTGGTTGTACCTGAATAAACTGAAATTTGGGATTAACGGTTTTTAAAACTCGTATAAGTCCTAATGGTGAAAATATATCATTTGTTCTGAGTTTCATTTCTATCTGACTATGAGCGTTATCTACCTGCTGAATGGCTGAGTGGCCAGGTACAGAATACTTCATTGTAATCGACTTAATAGAGGGATGATTCTTTAGAAAAGTTAATATTGCATAGGACATCATGCTGTTTCTATTTTGAGGCACGCAGGAGTCACTCCATGTGATTATGTCTTCAATTCCGTCGTTTTCACTCACAACTCTTTCCAGTATTTGCGTTATGGCCGAGGCGATATCGTTGCCAGACCGACCACCCGTATATTCAGTCCATAGTGCATTATACACCTTTTTTGTCTTAGAAAAATGGCCAGTGAGATTATAGCACGTTAATTTGGGCAAATAAAAAAAATTACCAATGTTTGTTATTGGTAGAGTAATGACATTTTCAAGATCAAAGCAGAGTACCGGAATATCACCTTTCTTATCATTATCTCTTTCCTCCCTCATTCGCATCTTTTGTTCCTTATGTTTTTCAACTTTATCTGCTGTTTCGGAGTCAATTTTTCTGTTTTGACGTATATCCGTATTATTTTGCTCGCAAATCAAACATAAGTCTTTCTTCGGTTTATGAAATTCTAAATTAAACTCTGTACAAAAGATACCCCTATACATACTCTCTTTAACAGGTGGAATGTTTAAATCTTCATTACACTCCTCCACATATAACTGGTACATCTTTTTGATATTCAGATTGGGATCTAAATATTCTTTCTTTGTGTCAGCTCTACAGTAGTGGCTAGCAATTCTAGGAAACTTATTTATGTGGTCCATTACAATATTTCTGTCTCTTTCAGGTAATTTTCTACCTACACCTTTGCCTCTCAAGGAATTATTGGCAACATTCGATATTTCGTTCTTATTTTTATGAACATTATATATGGGTTTTTGTGAAATATTTCATGTGCCTAAGTAGTTTTTGCATACTGGGAATCGATGATCACGAACATCGAAAAAATATCCAAAAGTAAATGATCTACGGGAAGGCTTCGGTTTGGACCTCTTTGTTAACTTTCTTTCGGTAGTTTTTAGAAGAAAATGTAACTTTTCATTTTGGCATAATGCATAATAAGAATTGAAGATCTCCTTTCGTTCATCCTCGGTTATAAGTTTAGCACACTTAAACTTACAGCTATTTAAGCAGTCTTTCTTGTTAACTATTTGTTTTGCAGGTACTACTTTACCTCGTCTAGAAACGTACTGCTTCCCAGACTGGTAGTTCTGGTTTCGAATAGAACTTTTCCAAAGATTTTTGTTTACTCTACGTAATTCTGAAGTCGGTGTTACAGCTGGTGTTGTTTCCATTTCTTCCTGTAATTTTGCATCTTCATTTTCATTGTAATTTATTGCTTCATGTTCGCGTATAACTTGAACTCCTTGTTGTTCATGAATAATTGGAATGCTATCCAACAAAAGTACATTGTTGTTTCTGAAAAATATTTACGGACTGCCCGGGACTGTACGTTTATGAATACTAAAGTAACTTACGCTATTATATTATCATCTACTGAATCCATCGATTCTACCCACTCTATTACAACATTTTGATCCATTTGGGAGCTAAAATTAAAAGGAACATGGTTTTTGTTAAGATAATCTAACCTCTCCAACATTTTAAAACATTATGTATGTAAATTTAATGTTTACTTGAAGTGAATATTATTATAAAGAAATGCAACATACCTGTCGGTGTTCTGAACAGTAGTATTTGATTGGGTCTCCATAAATAAATCCTTAATTTAAAAGAGAAAACACAAACTGCTTTGAACATGCACGAAGTTAAAACGAAACATTTAAATAATACATAACCTAATAACAAAAATTAAGTGACAAAGTCCTATGTGCGCAAATTTAACGAGACAAGGTTCTATCTGCAGTGCATTGCAGAAAGACAAAGTCTTATCTGCAATTTATTCACATAGTACCTTGTTGTACCGAAGCTGATCACAATTTGGTCAGATAGAACTCTGGCTGTCTGAAATCTTCGAAAAGGACAGAGATACATGATATTTAAGGTCAGAAATGGATAGATTATGTCAGATAGAACCTTGTCAAGCATTTACTTAATTTTTCTTAAAAATGTCAGTTAGAACCCTGTTATTCTAGACCCGCGATTTGTTGGATTGATAGATATAAAATGTGTATAGTATATGTGTTACGCCCAAACAGCGAAAACACTCACTGAGCGAAAAAAACAACCACAACGTGTGAGATGACCAAACACCGAAATGAGAAAACTATTCGCGTTGTTATTAGCAAATTTTCTTCAGTTATCACTTTGGAGAATAAACGGAGCTTCAAAAATACAAACGATATCTATTAAATTATATGCCACCTCTTCAGCAGTTTTGATTTTATGTGGTTTGAGTAACGTAAATTTGGATAAATGGTCTTGATAATTCAAAATAAAATGATAGTCTCTATCCGGTTCAGTTTACATATCGATAAAATCCACTTGACATCGTGAGTTCATATAATTGGACAGAATAAGCGCAACGAATAATCCCTTCTTCTTCATTTTCTTTTTTCGTTGACATTGTTCACAGAGCAATGGGGCCAAGTTAGGGAATTTTTCCCTAGATCTAAGGATTTCTTGATCTAAAAGGGAAAAAGGGAATTTTACTCAAAATTTAGGGAATTTTGGACAAGTTTTAAAGAAAATAAAAAATATTGCTCACATTTTATTCTGTCTAAATATTTGGATTTTTCAAACTCTACTGTTTTGCTCAATGCCATATAGTGTATCATAGTGTTAGATTTGTATGAAATATCAAACTAACTAACAAGTAAGCAAGAAGTGGGTAAGTCTTTCAAATAGCTTTCATTTAGCAGGCGGATCGGGAAACGTTCCCGCTCCAACCGTTCACTTCGCAACAGTTGAGTGTTCGCTGGACAGGACCGCTCACCTTTATGTGATCGTCCGTCATCTAGTACTTTTCACTGCTGCCATATGTTAAAATTATACAAATTCAACCGAATAAGCAATAATAATAAATTGTTTTTCTGCATTAAGTTTTGGTGTAGTTTTTAGTGTAAAGACTGGTTTTTCCAACTGGGTGAACCTCAATATTATAATACATTTATTTCTGCACAATACCTTTAATTTGATGTATCTTATTTTTCTAGTAACTTTCTTCAAAATTATGTATTAGGTTGGTCTTGGAATGCATCAATGGCGCATGCGTGCAGAATACGTTTAGTAAGTGTGATCGTAGACTTTTTTCGCTCACAAAAATGGCGGCCGCTCCAGAACATGTTCAGAGTGAGCAGACGTCTACTGGACATGATTACTGAACAGTTGCGCAACTGTTGTGTCTGCTGAATGAAAGCATAGATGTATAAACATAGAGTAATCACGGGAATGTTTGCACAATAGGGCATCTCGTTCTCGTGTTTTTTACTTTTTCGTCAAAGCGAGCAACTATCGACTCGATTGCCGTGATTTACAGCCGCCACCGCGCCCCGCTCTCTATTAGATTGCAATATCCCCATCGCCGACATTTTACATGACAATATATTTCTTAAATTCAGATCTTACGACATTCAGTTGGCCATGGTAAATTCAATTACATTCGCGCCCTCTCTTAGGGAATGCTCCAAGGTAGTGTTTGTCTGTACAAATATGTTTTTTACCTATTATTTAAAATATACAAATAATCCAAACTAATACATCATTGTCAAAACTATTATTATTGTTATATTTCTCTTCTACGAAACACGCGTCATAGGTTCTTTTGATAAATTTGCAATAAAAATGTTATAAAAAGAATGTGTGTAAATTAAATCCTTATACCATACGTAGGAGGATATTATGACTTATTACATACAATAAAATAAACATTTAATGATTTTATAACTGGCATTTGCATAATTATAAAATTGTTACCGGCTGATTGGTATCTACTGGCACCACTGTCACAGAGCGACAAATAGATCTGAATAGCGGCTCTAGTGACATTGCAATATTTCTTCTTAAGGCTGAACGCCCGCTTCAAGCTGAGTTCGATTTGAAATAGGCGTACCACTGTTTTTCGTGCAAATGTAATAAAAGACAAATGTTTAAGGGTCCGCGTGTTCTGTCTTATGCTCAGGAAAAGGATAGAGAAAAGAACTTGTCACCTAATCTAACCTGCCTGTAATTTATGGCTGCGTTATGGTCTCAGATAATCGCCGGTTGCCCCACATGTTTGGCAGTCGGGAAGCAACCCCCCCTAAATTAGACAATCTATATTTTCTCAAACACACAAAAAAAGTGAAGCTGGATATGTAAAATCCCCTGCCGGATTCAAATTTTGAATTGGAAAATAAAATCGAAATCGCAAAAAGGTCGAAAAATGGTTTTTTTGTGTAAATTTTCAAATTTTCATATTCTTCAATTTTTAATACTTATCTCGTGATATCTCAGCAATGCAGAGAGCTAGGGATCTGTTTTTTTTAAGGTTATACCCTAAAGTATTTGGATGATATTAGTGTTTTCGATTTTTCTTTATGGTGTGTAAATTTTATAAAAAAGAAAAAAGTTTTAGTAGACGACCAATTTGTGTAAGGTATTTTTCAGCTATCGAGTAACTAATCTTATTTTTCAGAATTTACCCATATATATGTGAAACAAAATAAAGCCAACATTCCAAAATTATTTTTTGTGCAAGAAATAAATTTCTAGATCGTTTCAGAAGCAAATTATTGCGAGTCAAATATAATAGTTATACTCCCTGCCCGCAAGCCGTGTTAGTCCTAGCATGCGCTTCTAGCAGGTATAGCGTTAGAGACGGGAAGAGATATTGCTTTTACTTTCTGATACGTAGTATAAGGAAGTATTGTGACGCTGACACTGTATATGTACACTATACAGGGTTATGATAAAGTAACGCACAAAATTCATAAAACGTACAATGTTCATTTTTGAAAAAAATGCAAAAACACGTCAAACAGTTTATTTTATTCCGCGTCTTTTAACATAAGTCAAAAAAATAAAACGTCAAATTTGTCAAAGTTATGGCGTCATCAATGTTTTTTTAAATATGAAGCTTGTTTTTTTTTTACTTTATTTGATAAAGCTTGTTTTTCTGCATTATAAAGAAATAATTGAAGTAGGGGTCACATAAGAAAAAACTGAAGAATTTAGAAGACTTAATGGAACGAATTAGGCATGAAATGACTCGTATAACTCCGCAGATGATCGAAGACTCTGTAAATCAGGTCTACCATCGTCTTGGCCTATGTCAGATAGTGAACGGGACACAGTTTGAACAATTCCTGTAAGAAATCGTTTTGGTTTAATGGACTGGTTAGTTAATTTAAATGTTATTACTATAATAAAGTTTATTTTGTTTTTTATTAATTCTCTCAGTTTTTTCTTATGTGGCCCCTACTTCAATTATTTCTTTATAATGCAGAAAAACAAGCTTTATCAAATAAAGTAAAAAAAAACAAGCTTCATATTTAAAAAAAATATTGATGACGTCATAATTTTGACAAATTTGACGTTTTATTTTTTTGACTTATATTAAAAGACGCGGAATAAAATAAACTGTTTGACGTGTTTTTGCATTTTTTTCAAAAATGAACATTGTACGTTTTATGAATTTTGTGCGTTACTTTATCATAACCCTGTATTGTAAAGAAAATATCAACGGTTTCGATAAAATAATGTCCGAGTAACGATTACTTTCTTAACATACACCGATCTCCGAAGTATTTTACAAACTGCGTAGAAACTGCCCGAAATGGTAGGCGGAGCTACCTCTCGACACAATGTGCGAGCGTACCACATACTCTATTTGATTTCAGTGAATTTCGCCCAAATTTCAAAATTTTGTTTTCCGTTTCGTGACCTTATTTTTAAAAATTTAGAAAAATTAAAATTTATGTATTGCTGTTGAGTGTTACATAATTTTAAATAAAGGCTTGTTTTTTGAAATTTCTTACATTTTTATTTTTATTTAGGGCCCTTTGGACAATTTCGAAGAAATTACGATTTATCCATTGGAAGGCATTTTTTCTTAAATTAGAGTGTAAATTCGGTAAGGTTTTCATGAAAAATACGATTAGGAAATGGGAAAAACGATTTCGAGGCCGGGCGTATAGCCTTAATGTCAGTGTCCATAACTAAAAGAAATAACAAAGAAGCACTTACATATGTATTCTAAAAAGAAAGTCTACCTCTTAATCTCTTATGTCCAGTTGCAATATGGGCAGTTTCAATCATGTCAAACATATCATCAGTTTTACATTAATATTTAAAATGTTCTGTCGGTGTTGCATCGGTTTTTTCTATGAATTTTTCGTTTCGTTGTTATTGTGTCATACCTCGATATTGTTCGGTCGACAGCGGCATTTTGGTATCTTTCAAATGTCTTGCTTTTTTCACCTCCTTCACTGTTTCGTTATAACTGTCCTTCGTGAAATAATCACTCCGATTGTTGATGTTATCAATAATGCTTTTAATTTTTTCGTTAAACGCATCCCGCGTATTTATTTTCTTGTTATGCAGCTCCCACCCAGTTAATTCCAGTTAAAACAAAATAAAAAGGCAAGGGGGCTTACGCAGAGGTACCGACTAACTGCCGTGAGGTAGGAAGTAAGGGGGTGGCGCCATATGCTCTAATGTAAATTCCGTCGATGTAAGGTATTCGTTAAAATAAAACAAACAGCAGAAATGTTTGTTTTTCTTATTACTTTTTTGCATTAAATTGAATACAAAGGATTAATTAAGGTTTCGTTGGGAGTACTTTCCTATAATTCAAATTATTTACTCCTATATTTCACTTTCAAAGATGGCCAAATTTACAACATCATAACACAGTTTCAGAAACTTTATTTTAAAAACTAATTCCAGTCGAACATGCATTGAGCCCTTGTTTATTTGTGTTTTAAATTTCGTTTTGATATTTCGTAAATTAAAGCGGTTCTATTGTTTTAACGAAACCTTATAAAGTCCAGAATTTACATTAGCACATATGGCGCCACCCCCTTACGTCCTACCTCACGGCAGTTAGTCGGCACCTCTGCATAAGCCCCCTTAGTTTGGTCATCTTACAACGGCCACAACGCGTTGTGGTTGTTTTATTTTCTCAGTGAGCGGTTTCGCTGTTTGGGCGTAACAACATACCACGTTTAAGTAAAAATATATTTTACTTTCAATTTTGGTAAATATTGAACGACAAGAATAAATAAGTTATTCTAAACAAAATCGGAACTAAGTTCCAATAAGTACAATACATATAGTGAAACGAAAAATAATTTTAAAGTTAAAAATATGTATTCAAGTAAAACTAAAAATCTCTGTATTTATATTCATAACATTAAAAACCTTTTTTCTAATAGGATTAACTTTTCTTGATTTTGAACCGCTGTCTGGATACATTTTGAGTACCAGTCTTTGAATTCGTTCTAGGGTTGCACTACATGATTTGGGGAATTGTATATTGTATATAAAATATAACGAAAAACAGACCATGGACGCATCTTCGAAATTTTCGTAAGCATCCAGGTTTATTAGTTGATGATCCATATAAATTAAGTATATAGGCGGGATATTTTCTTGTTCTGCATAAAATATAAAACCATATTAAGAAAAATGTACACCGAGAAAAAGTTATAGTAAACATCTTACGTACAAACCTATATTTACAAATTTACCATTTTGTATTATACATGGTGCAGCTGTCAGGTTAGCCTCACTGACATCATCTGACGGGTTCTACAAATACATTTTTTATTATTTTTATAAAATCATGTAAACCTAATAACTATTGTACCTCTGTAAATCTGTAGATAGCACCAAAGTCCTCCTGAAAATATTTTATAATTGCTTCTAATATCTAAAATATAGAAATGCTTCCATTTTCATCCAATATTAGTTCTGATTTATTATTCAAGAACTTTTTAATTTATTCAGATGTTTTAAAAAACTGTTTTACTAGATGAAGGTTGCTTAAATCTTATATATGTTATAAATGTCATATCACAATTCTCACGTGTGCAATAGAAAGAAACATTTTTCCAATTTCTATGTAAATATTGATGTAAATCGTATTTTCTCTATGTAGCACAGTTAAATTTGCATTTTCTGCAAGTAATCATTGTTATAATATATAACCCTACCTATTTCAACTGCTACAACAATAAAACACACAGACACTATTTCTTTGTCACCACAGTTATGTAGGAATGAATAGGATTAATGGCGACTAATTTTGATGGGCATGCTCTAACTTAAAAGACGGATAACATGTTATTATGCATATTTACTATATCGTAAAGAACATTTCTTTGTAAAATTCATAATACACAACTATATAGTAATTATTATTTACTATGTATATGCATATTGCGTAAGTATATTACGTGGTTTTCTTCAATTCCATTACAATTTTGGTAAACATTAACATATATTATATAATGAAACAGGCATTTTTAACAGTGCACGTCAGTAAAATGCCTTTATCGAACACGACTGCTACTCGCCTCGCTCGCTGCGTTCGTTCGGCCCATAATTTCAAATTCGTTCGACATAACATAATTTGGGACGGCTTACATCTATATTCAAGAAAATTGTGTGTTGCTCACATTGCATTTTAGTCTTAACTATCACAAAAATGGAACAAATTCTTTTCTTACTGCTTTTTTTATACTTTGCACAAAGTTGGTTAAAAAGTATATATTTTTACTAGAGGTTTTCTTTGTCACTTATATATCACCATATGTATTAGCCTATCAATACGTGTTTTCCTAGTTCTTACAAAGCTGTCATACAAACTAAATTATTCTTTTATATCCCCAGCTATATTAGAAGAAAAATATTACTCTATTATCTTGGACAAACTTAATAATACATGTAAATTTTGTTCATTTTTTCACTCGTACTTGTTTCATTGTGTGAAAATTTTCGGTCACAATGGGTCTTTCAATATCAAACACAATGAAGAGAAAAATAACTAAGCCGTGGAACAGGAATTTTCTCAGAATTAATTGCTGCTGCTCTTCATGTGAATTCAGATAAGTTCTGTCTGTAGGTATATAACAATATTACCCTAGCCCCCGGTCGGTCTGTTACACACGATATTACGATTGCGTATTGTTTCTTCTCTTCATGTCGTGCTTTGTATGTGTGTGTGTTTATTAGGTACGCGGGTAAAAACAAAACAGTAGAAATAAAATCTCCCACACGTATTTACGCGTAGAGAGACAAAGGACATTTACAAGATAGCTTGTTTTGCTTTATTTACTTGTATTGTATTGGTTTTTCTTCTCTTCGTCTTTGCCTTGGTAACCTTGAAAGGGCAAAATGTCTCCGAGTATGGATGTCTTTGTATTGTTCCAACTTGATCGTTTCTACTTTTCATCTGAGTTCGTGAGACTTCGATTTATTAGCGAGTTGTCGTTGAGGTTTCCTTATTTGAATTACTACGTCCCGATTGCTTTTGTTCTTCAAGTTCATGTAAAATTCTTTTGTAATATTTCAGCGGAAATATTATTTATTTGTCGGATAAAAATCGACTCTTTGTTAAGGCGATTTTTCCATTTTTATGAGAATATAGGTACAAAGAAGATTCAAACTTAATTCATAAAATTTCAGTGTTAGAGGAAATAGTAACAGCATTTATTAATAATAATAATAATAATAATAATAATAATAATATTTATTTACTTTCTTAATTCGAAGGAGGTTGTTTATTTTATCTACCTATACTCTGTTTTTTTAATTCATTTCTAGTCATCTGACAGTTGCGTTTTGTATATTTTCCACGCTTTTTTCCTACTTCGTTTTCTCTGTTCTTGTATTTATACAACAAAAATAGTTCTTTTTAGAATTTTTAGACCGTTTATTTAGTGTTTATCATTATATATCATAGACCCAACGCCGAGTGCAAGTAGAAACTTACGTATTTCTCCACCGAGGACACGGAGCCGTTTTGGTCACTTGTCCCCTATTGAAAAACAAATAATTCTCAATACTTATAAAAAGCTGAGAATTGAAAATACAAAAAAAAAGTACAAGGGAAATAGCATCGCATATAGTGTCCACAACAGGTATTATTGTATTTTCTTAAGTTGTGTGTTACGTTTCTCTAGTTACCCATATTTTGTTATGGCAGGTGTTACAATAACTACAGTTTTTAAAGTTATTAAGGAATATAAGTCAAGGGAGCACTCAGCCCAAACAAAGCTCTGGCAGACGCTCATCAGTAGTCTGGATTTTAGGTAAAATGCCTTTTCTTTTAGATTTAAGGCCAATGAACGAGAGTCATCCCTAGACACAATTTGAACAAAATAAGACATTTTGAAGAAATTTTGTTAAGGGTGTTGTATAGCAAACTAAAAATTTCGACGTCTTCGCTGCGGGTATAGGGGGGTTCTACTCAGGGGTGGAGCTTGCCAATACACCACTACCACGTTCTGTTTTGCTAAATGCTATAGTAAAAATCTAAATTGTATAGTTCCCAGTTTATAAGTACCGCCCTTATGGAGCCATGCATTCGAAATGACATACGTCTGATGCGTTAAGTGCTAATTGTCTCTTTTCAGGCTACACATACTCTACGTAACGTAGGTGCTAGTAATATTTTGTATGATTTATTTAGTCTGGTGTCTAGGCGCCACAGGAATGTAGATTGTAAGTTTTTTTAGTCTGACATGTGTTCAATAAGTTAATATGTATGTAAGATGGAATTCTGATTAAAAGAAATATTACTTAGTGCCTATGAATACTATATAATAATAATAATATTTTGTTGAAAGGCACTAATGTCATCGTCTTGATTATCTTTTCCATTGGTCGTTTTGAAAATCACAGGATAATTATTTATATCTATAGGTACTATTATAATACAAGGTGGCCGGCAAGGTATCCGAGAAACCTCGTACATGAATTCAATGACTAAAGCCCACACACTGCGGTTTTGTTCGACAGACTTGTTCGTCGAACTAACGATTTATCAAATAAAATAGTCTCGCTTATTTTTTTCCAAAAAAGATGCAGAATGACTGTACTTATAATATCATGTATTGAATGAAATTTCATTGTTTTATTATTATATATAAATTATTTAAAGTTTAATGTTTATTCATTATTATTATGTAACTACATCTGTAAAATAATAAGTCCTATTTATGTCTGTTCTTTATTTACCATAACACGAAGAGTAATGTAGTTAAATTTTTAAAATAAAAGATATCCTTTCCGAGCAACTTCTGGTTTACTTCAAATCTTTTTATAACTGTCCGAACACTGAATCGTTTGAGAGTAATTTTTTGCTAGGTCGTAAATTACTCTTTTGAACGTCTACCAGTCTGGTACAATATCTGACGATCTGTACAGAGGAAGTAGGCACCATCTATATCCCATCTCATTTTCTATATTAGTTTTACATTATTTTTAACTCACTTATAAATGTCAGTAGTATTTTATCTTGATAAATGTAAAATAGTGGAAGAACTAAAAAACTAGTATTATTTATGAATCATATGTAATGTTTTTGTTTAAGTTTATATTTATGTAAAAGTTATAAAAGCCTGCCAGAGAATGTGTACAATTTTATGAAATGTAATACAAAATAATATAAGTAAATTTTACAAAAAGAAAATATACATTAATTTTATAAAGTTAAACCAAGGTTACTATATAGATAATGTTTTCAATTTTATGAAATGTAAAATAATATAAAAAAAAGGTTTAATCAAATACCTACTCAAAACCGTAACAACGATTTCTGTATTCGGAATATCGCTCGTAAAGTGAATCCCCACCTAAACAAAGTAACTCCCTGTCTTGGATTGCAAGGATATATCAAATATTTGACTGCAGGTGGCGTATTAAAGCAGTGCCAAAAATGCATTTCGTTCTTATCAGATTACACATTTATCTTAATAAATACGAAAAAATTTATTAATGTTCACAATAATATGTTATACGTCGGTACGCATTTTATTATTCGATTATCTATTTATATTTAATTTTTTATAACAATTAATAAAAAATTGAAAAAACAAAATGCCTAGGGACGTGTAGATAAACATTATAAGAATATTTCATCTAAATCATTTTTGCATAAAGTTTAAAGATAGCCTGTAATCTGTAAATATTTGAAAATGTACCTATACAACACCCTTAAGTCCTAAAATCCTAAAGTTCGCTTGTATGTCCTAAAACTAAAGTAGCGCCTTAATTTATCCTATTTTCAAGATTTTATCTCCAGTTCAGATCAAATATTAATATCAAAATACAAACAGTATTTTTCAATTTTTATGTCATTTCGTTACAATCCGAGTTGTTTTGGTCACCGACGATTCAAAGTGGTTGGCCGCATAAAGTCGGTTTGGTTTATATCACCAGCCAATAAGATTACACCTACTTCGCAGACGCATAGCATAGAATTCCCAGCATGGTATTGTCCTCCCACTTCCGAGTATACACGATAAGGTTGATATAACCTAAAAAAATGCCTAAAGAAAAAAGTTGTTTTGAAAATAAAGTGAGTGTTTGACTCAATAGAATTGGCACTAGCTTTGAAACTAGATACTATGAAATATGTGATTTCAAAAAGGAAGGATCAGTCGGACGCAATTGCAAAAGATGTATGCAATACAAGGTGTGTATATTGTAAATAAACTACAATATATAAAAGCACATTTTGCAATATTAGCTTCAAGCATAAATAAATTAGAAGCAGTAGAATTACCACTTACAGAATCTAGGAGAAGTACCAAAAGCTGCTTATGAAAAATTACAGGCTACTATTTAAAAAAAAAACCTGGATATGAAAAACTTACAGAAATATATGATATGCTAAACGGAGATGCTGTAGATACTGATGTAAGTAATAAATATATCTGTTTTTAAATATGCTCCCATCACCAGCTCTGATGTGGAGAGATCATTTTCGGTTTTGTAATACGTATTAACTGAGAAGCGTACTAATTTCACAGTAGAAAATTTTAAAAAATATTTAGTTTGTTATGCGCAAATGCAAAATATTCATAAATGTTTTGTTTACTTGTATATTCTGTTCTTTTAATTTTTTAAATTTGTTTAACAAAAATTTTACCAAAATATCTATACTAACAAATACTTTTTACTACATATGTGGAATATATTAATATTGCAATTTCCACGCTATGTTATTAACGCTTTATTCCTCTTTTTTACCAAAGTTTATGTTTATATTTCAGAATTTGTCCTATTTTTAATTTTTTGGTCCTAGTATAGGATCTTAATGTCCTATTTTGAGTCTTTTTGATCCTATTATAGGAGCCCATTGTTCAACTTTTAAATTCCTAGAAATCCGGATTCTACTCATTAGTAGGGCGCGGACACGTACGGTTGATGGCTCATCGCCCATGGGCGCACTATTGAAATGGTGTACTTTTAAAGAGCTTTTAATTGGATAACAAGTGGCTGGTGATCTATAAAATACAAAATACCTTATTATTTGTTCATTTTCTCTTCTGTAAGGCATGTTCTCTTTGAATTAAGTACATCCTTGTAGATAGAAAACGTCCTTTCTACATCGCAACTGGTTATAGGTGCGTACTGGAAATATTCATTTATATCAGCGTATTTAGCATACACAATTGCCGCAATGTTATTAAATCTGGATTTCTATTAAAAACTGCGTCTAACTTTTGCCGAAGGCCACATCCTAAGTCACTTGGAATACTTTTGAAATTATTAATAGCCACGTCTAATCCATCTTTTAATTTGAGATTTCGATTTTCAAAAATGTGATTAGTGTAGGCAAATTTCCAAAGTGTTCCTGAAGGAATAACAACTAATTTTTTAAATTTGGGATTTGTGTTAGGTCCTTACACTCAGAAATACTTCGAACATCGTCATTTAAATATGTAACAAAATTTTGTAAACTATCGAAATTCTCTGCATAAAAACTATTTCTGTGTATGTTTTAACAAAGCTAAGTGACGAACGTGCGATATTTTGGCATTCTGTAACGATATTTTGCAGACTTTGTAATACATTTTGGAATCACTGACAATTCATTTTCATATCAGAAAAAGTAACATAAACAACATTCTAGATCTAAACAAATGATAACTAAAAATGTACGCGTATGTTATTGAAACTAAACGAAATCCAGTGCACACTTACGTCTAGATAATTGGGAGAAGGCGATTCAATAAACCGGTATTAAACAAACTATTACAAAAATTACGAAGTACGTAATTAACATTCAAAACAATGAAAAAACGAAACTAATGTAAGTATGATTGAAAATTTTATTTCTCTTGCGAAATATAAGTTAAATATAATAAATTTTAAAAACCCCTCACGCTCCTATCTACGCCGATGAAAAAAGGATTTTACTCATAAATTCCTTATTTTATGGGCATTTTTTGCTCTCATTCTCGGGCTCTTCTCGGACGTAAACAGATGTTGCAGTTCACCATATGAATTAGTGCTATTCAGTAAGCGTGTGTTGTTTACATTATTTCTTTGCTCTGTTGTAACTTCGTCGTAGTTTAAACCGGCCATGTCCGCGCCCTACTCATTAGTCAACAATTTTGACGAAAATCTAAAAAATGCCGTATGACAAGTACTACACAGCTTTTTTTTATTACAATGTAGCTCCTACACTTAATAATTTTTTTAACGAAATTCAAAACGTTTCCAATATACCTCAAATGAGTTCATCATCATACCTACTAACGAAAAAGGTAAATTTCAAGTAAAATATATACTAGAATAATATTAGTATTATTTCGTAAGAATTATATTTGCCAAGAACAGTGTACCTGGTGGTAGTTTAACATTTAAACAAGCTACAGTGTGTTTTATTATTACATACCTGATTTCGATCTCTATAATTATTTTAGACACACAAAATGAATTTAACTTTTTAAGTTTGAAAGATATCTAACTTTCATTATTTATATGAATTTAATAAACTACTTTTATTTCAGCAAAATATTCGCCTTTACTTGAGCTACCACAAAGCGATCACGAATTTAATACTCAAATGTGATAACTTCCAGTAATAACTAAACTTAAAATGAAGATGGTAGGAAATATTTATTCAAAATATTGTATGCAATTACTTGACATTTCGATTGGCACATATACTCTGTACGATTTACATAAAGTGACGTTGCAGCACACCTGTGGTATGTACGATTTTTCAAATGACGTAATTTACTATTGATATATAAGAACAAGGTTAAGTTTAGAAACGGAAGTTAACGGAAAATTAAAGGCGTCCGTGTCATGAAGTTACAAGTGTCACAGTAAAATTGTGAATAGAAAATAATTAATTAATTACTAATAAAATATCGCATGTCATGATGACCATTTAAGGACGACAGTTTCGAGAAATACATATTGATTTAAAATATTTTGGAAGGAGATTTGAGCACACTACTGGCTATTTATCTATTAACTGATACGACTTCCATCATGAATTAAAGAAAATGTCCATTAACCGTTTTGAGGAATGCAGGTACACTTAGTTGCAAAAGAAGTTTCCACTAAAATTTGGAATATCACCGCTCCAATCTTTAACACTCGAACTTATTGTGAAGGCTAACGAGTATTAACTATATAAAAGACAGAAAATAAACACAATAAATTTGAATGGGTCCATTGATCACTATACACATATATAAATGAAATTTACTGTTTCTACTATTTTGTCGGTTATTTTGTAAATAGTAATACGTAATACATACAACATTTTCTACAAGACTAAACTGAATACACCTTAGTTCCCGAACAGAGAATTAGTGAGTAAACAGATGATTCTTTCGACGTAAGTACTAGGAAAAAAATGAAGTGTGGGCACCACACGCCTTTCTTATACGATTGAGCGTTTCAAACTATACAATTTTAAGAATTTTTTTCACAAAAATTATTCAAAATCCTATTCTAGGTACTTTCTATTCTCTTAATAAATCGTTATAGAATGCATACTTTGCAAGATATTCTAAAAAAAGTGCTACTCCCTAAGAGTAAAAGTGTTACTTCCGGTCCGAATTTTGATATTTCATTTGTACAAAAAATATTGCAAGTCTAGCAATAAATACTTTTGTACTCTTGATAAATATATATAGAATGCATAATTTACGACATATTTACAAAAGTCGCTATTCGATAAGAGAAAAAGTGGTACATCCGGTCTGAATTTTGAAAATTTTTTTTATACAAAAGATATTGAAAATTATGTTTTAAACACTTTATATTCGTAACGTACCTGTCTAAAAAGTATGACTTGCGAAATATTCGCAAAAAACTGATTTTCGATAGGAGTAAAAGACCTACTTCCGGTAGGAATTTCCAAAAACTTTTTAAATAAAATTGTTCTCAATTTTAATTTTAAGTACATATGAATTCTTTATAAATTTGTTTAAACTTAGTAGTTGACGAAATATTGGCAAAATTCGATTTTTTGACTGAAGTAAACTGCTACTTCCGGTCTACCGATTTTACTGAAAAACTAGTCAGATCTCAAGAGGGAGATTATATTCGTAAATACAAAATTTGGAATTGATATCTATAGCGGTTTGACCGCTATCGTGGTCACACACACACACACACACACACACACTGACATACACACAGAGAGAGACATTTTTTTAAAAACATTTTTTCGGAATCAGGGGACTTCAAAACGTTGACATCTGCAAAAATCTCGAGGTCGAAAATTTTCATCATCACAATACTTCCTTATAGTACGTATAAGAAAGTAAAAATGGGAAAAAGAATGAATGGGGAATTAGTCACCCACTAAACCTGGTATTAGTGAATTCAGGAAAAAAAGATCTACTCAAAAAAAAATATAAATACAGGGTGATTCATTTAAAATACTATCCGGTGACTTCATACCTCCAAAAATGTGACAAAAATGGAAAATCTGCAAACACCAATAAATAATACATAAAATATACAATTAATTTAGGTTACATTTTCGAAAAAGTGCTAGTTAAGCCATAAATTCGGTGTTCCGCTCTTTTTGCCCGACCCTGTATATCCACATTATTGCGAATTTAATCGGACTTAATTTTTTGTCGAAACTTTTTTACAACTAAGTGTACATGGTTCTAATAGTTTTGATAAACTTAAGACTCATGAACTGATTTTTCGTGAATAGGAATGGAATACCATACTTTTCTCTTACAATTTTGTCATTATATCTCTTTGATTATACTTATTTCTTTACAGTTTTAATTAAACCTTTCTTTCATCTTTCATTTCTATTACTTGCCCGGCAAAAAAAAAAACGCGATACGTTATTAACGTCAATAAAACTACAAGAAACACCAAGGATAAAAAAATAAATTTGTTTCATGACTTGTCAGTTTTTCATACTCCCATAAAAAAATTCTGGAATTACTTTTTTCCATATCATAAAAATAACGGTTCATTTTATTGATATTCTCTCCTGGTGGTAGAACAATATCAACAGCATCTCTCCGAGACTTGTAACATCCTAGCCGAAGAAGACTGAGAGGCGAGAGTTCTCTCTGGTGCGCTTGGCTTTTACCGGGCCACGACCGAGTGACCGATCGTGCAGGGACCGTTACGGCGAACGGTGTGCCCCAGCTCGCCTCGTAGTCTCCATAAACGAACAGCACACGCTCACCTTTTGCACTAGCGCTACTCTAAATCTCATCATCCTCTCTGTAGGCAATACGTGACTTAAATTCCGATAAACACCGTTCATAATTTTACATTCAAATAATTTACGTGACGGCAAAAAAATATTCCGCGGTATCATCGAGTGAGATGACCTTTTCTAGCTGTTCAAGTAATTTTCAGGTTGAGAAATATACGCATATCAGTTTAACATCTAAATGATATTAAATTATATGGGTAAGATGTCGGGTCTATTATGACTAATTTACATAAATAGAGTTAGAGAGAATTAATTCGAAATTCCATTAATGTTTTGTATATGTAAAAACTACTTATTATAAGTTTATCCTATGTTTAATAAATTATCATAATGTATAGATTTTTCCCATCATTCCTAATACACTATTTATTAATCTAGTGCAGATCCATTGGGCAATATTGGGCATAAATATGTTTCGTTAATGTTTTGTAAATCTATATTTTATGTTTGCAACTTGAAAGGTTAACATCAGGGCTTGTTATGTTAAATAAAATTATAGCAAATCAGTAACGGATGTTCAAAAAGTTTTGCCCTTATACAAAAGAAGAAAATCACTAACAATTACTGCTATAAAGTAGTATTTATTGCTTTTTATAGTTTAGCTTAATTCCATTGGGGGCTCCAGTTTTTTGCTGGCGAATTCGAGGAAATTGTGGACAAAATCCAAATATATAAGATGTGGGTTTTTGGGGGAATTTTTACGTGTAATTACTTTATTTGTTACCTGGGTATAAAAAGCTGATTTTTCTATAATTACCGAAAGCCCCAAAAGAAGAAAAACTGAGGCCCTATAATAACAATTCAGTCCTCAAGAAGTGAGCATAGCGTCTCAAATGCAACTTGAAACAGAAGAAAAACTAGATTCTGCAGCTGCACAGTGCATAAAATATTAATTCGTAGTGCAGAAATAAAGTTATTAAAGGATACAGGGGAAGTTTTTCAAGAAAGTTTTCGGGGCAATAGTATATGGAAGATATTCTTCTTAATTTATTGGTTTCTTCACATCCCTTTTTCAGCAGAATGAGAAAATGGGATGTAAAAAGTTAAAACCTACTGAAATTCTGCACTTGTTAGAAGAGCCTGTGGTAGTGGAATGTGTTTTCAAATCATCTGACGAAAAATTTGGTGATTCCGATTAAAAAAAGTTTTACTTTGGCATTATTTGTGTTTTTACAATTCTATAAACTGCAAATAAATAATTGTATTTCTTTCTTCTTCGTTGACGCACTTGTCTCCAATGATGGCTTTCCTCTCTTGCATTTCCATTGAGTTGGATCAGAGTTGAAGCAATAGATGACTTGACTTTACAAAATAGTAACCAAGCACTTATAATTGCAACATTCTGAAGTGGAAAACAATTGGCCTGTAGAATTTCATATTTTTTATAGCATGCTCATTTTCTTTACTAAATCTACACCACCCACCAATTGGTTGTACTGTATAACACCTTGTGGTCTTTAAATTTCAACATGGGTTTTTTCGTTTTTCTGTCCCATCTTCTAATCACATCCTGAGGCTCCTTGGATGCTCAGCAAAAAAGGAAAATTATATAACCCAAATTGTTTTCGGATCATCTCAGCACTGTTATATTGTTTGAAGATGTTCTCACTGAACATGAACCCCAACTACTTTTTTTGTAAAATTTTACCCTATCAGCTCTAACAATTTCCGCTACAATTAGTCGAGTACTAATAAAATTATTATTAAAAAAAGGCCTCTTATATTCCAGACAAAGACGCGTTTTTAAAATTTTGTTGGGGTGGAATAAAAGTATTCTTAGAATCGCCTTATAAATGGTATACAATTATACATAATGAAATAAAAGTTTTATTGGAACTAGCCAAACGTATATTTACCCCACGTTTTTATATACAAAAGCTAAACTAAACAGACATGCTACAAAATCATAACGTAATTACAACGTGACGGAACAATGAAACAAAGGATCATGCGTAACATGTGCCATTTTATCATCAACCATGTTATTTCGCTTATCGCAAAAGAAAGGAACACGCAAACAAGGGGTGTTTGCTTTTTCTACTGACTCCATTTGACGACTTTTTCTCTTGTTGCTTTGTCGTTAATCGGCCAAGTGATAATTTTTTCCACCAGTTATCAGAGTCAAGTGTCAACTGTATTGTGTTCAAACGGTTTTGATTTATCAAAAGACAACTGGCGTTATAAAGTAACATTGATTAACCTTGACGTCGAACAACAAAAAAGTGATATACTGTATTATCAATTGTTTACTACATACAATCTGTGACACGCAGACGTTGTGCATGCTTGGCAGTTCCTTGTTAGAACTTTTTTTAGGACTGTTGTCGAATTATTATAAAACTGATAATTATTTTCGTTATATATATATATATATCTTATTTTTAGACTTTTATCTCAACACAAGCATAATCACGTATACATGCAGCTCACAAATAATACGTAAATAATTATTTGTGTCGTTTTTGTTTTAGATATTGGATCGGTTAATCAAATTATACTGCATGACAAATTAAAATACATCTTTTACATCAACAAATAATAGACAGACTGTAACGCAAATAAGTGCTGATACCAGTACTGTGCAAATGTACCAAAATATATATGACACTGGCCAACAGTGATTTTATTCTTTCCCTTATTATAGCCCGCTGCAGGTTCCAACAATAGTATGTCATCTTGCTTGATACCTTTCTTCCATTGTTCCTCATTTTTTTCACTAAAATCACCGATGTTTTCCGGAAATCTGTCCAAATGGCTATTATGCAGAAAGTGTAATTCAATGCTCATATTATCACTTATTTTCTTAAAATTAACCAACATGTTTTGTACGAGTTCTTCATAATGTTGTGTCTTATGGTTACCCAAGAAGTTCTTAACCTCAGTAACAAAAGAGCAGCAAGCAGAATCTTCAAAATCAGTCATGGCTTTTGGGAAATTCAAATATTTAACGAGCTTTCGAATTTGAGGACCATCAAAAATGCCAGCCTCTAATTTTTCTAAATTTAGTTTGGGAAACGGTCTACAAATATATTTAAAGGATTCCCCTTGTTTAACTAAGACTTTAAAAAATTGTTTCATGAGCCCCAGCTCTATGCGATGTAGAGGGAAAATAATGTTATCCATGTTAAGCAAAGACTCGTTTATAATGTTCGCTTCGTCTGCAGTTAAATTTTATCTAAGTGGCCGTTTCCTTTTCGTCCAGTGATTCTGTTTTGCTCTATTCTTCCACATACAGATAAAACAGGGGTACTTGGAGTATCCACTTTGCTGTCCAAGCAAAAAATTTACCTTTTTTAAATCAACTCAAACAGGCTATTGCTGCTTTTAATATTGGATTTTCTGCAAAATCACCTTTACATTTTTGTATTCTTCCTTGAGCGTCCTTGAGGCAACTGGGATGGATGAATAGCGATTTCCATTATGTAGTAGAACATCTTTCGCTTTTTGTAAAACTGTCAGTGCATATTTTGATTCGTATTTAGGGAAACTTATTTTTAAAGAAGTCCTGGAATGTCACAGCAGTAAACAAGTTTTTCTTTTTCAATTTTGAAGTATGCGGAAATGCCAGTTCTCTAGTTCTGTATGCTGTTATTGTACCTCTGAAATTTTTTTTCTTGTAATGTGGATGCTAGAAATTCAGATGATTGTTTCGACAGATGAAAATCACGTACCAAATCATTTAGTTCATCCTGAGGAATTTGTTGTGGGGTTGGCAAACTGTTTTTGTTTTCACTTTCACTGGTAGATTGTGAAGTAGTTGTAGTAGGCTTTGACTCCGGCTCATCTGACAACGAAAGAAGGGACTTTTATGTGCAAACTGGTATAGGTATATTTTGTGGTAATGGTCGTCTTGTTGACTCTAACTCAGGATATTCCCATTTATGTTCCTTGTAGCGATTAAAGCCTTTCCCACTTTCACACAAAAATAACAATTGTCGTTATGGTTTTTTGGTTCTATCAACAGCATAGGAACACCAAAGTTTAAGATTTTCCCTTTGCTATTGTCCATTGCCGTAGAGATTTCACATATGTTTTTCACGCTTTATGGTGAACCCAAGACTGTTTTCCAATTGCAAAGCCCAAATTAGCAACATACGCCTTCTTTACAAAATCGATGATATTTTGCTTTTATTTTCCGTGGTGTATTCACCACAAATGTAGTAAAATACATCTGGATGGTCAAGTTAATCTTTTAATATTTTTTCCTTCAGATTGCAACAATAATCGACTTTACTTAAATGTTGATAAATGTGCAACACTTTCGTTCTCTAAAGTTCAAGCGTTCTATCATTCAGAATTTAATGAACAGAGAATACAGTATAATAAACTCAGCCCTTTTTTTAATCTAACGCTTGTACAAACACAATTTTGGTATAACCTTTAGCCTGTTTCCTGGTTTAAACTATGTGAGTTACTAAATTTCTAATTTCTTAATACGTACCTTTAATTTATACGATTTGACAGCCCAAAAAGAGTATTTTTAGGTGTTGTCCCCAAAAATTTTTTCAAAATTTTATTTATTTAAGAGATGAAATTAAAACAAGGTCCACGGTCCCACAGATTCTTTATTTTGATTACGGCGACCGGTTTCGTGAGTTTGGATACACACTCACATCCTCAGGCCAAGAATCCCAAAAAAGTCTATCTTCCTTGCACCAGCAACAACATCCGTGTAAAAATTGTATGCCTGAACAGACAGTACTGATAATAAATTTTATTCAAAAATAAAAAGGAATAAATCAAAATTATTCCCGTGTGTCAATGATATAGGTATATAATCTATAATTTACTTACAAGTCTGTTATATTTAAAATAAGACATAAAACACATTAAAAACTTGTATACGGGACAACACTAACAAACAAAAAAACTATCCTATATTTATTTCTTGAATTTTTTTTATCCACCTAGTATAAATAATAAGTACAAACATTTCTCCATTTTTTTCAGGTCTTTCGTACTAATAATATTCATTTTTCAATCGCCTTTATGAACTAAATTTTAGTTCACCACACATACAAAACATAACCACATGCTATCACATTTCTAAGGCAATTTGTGGTAAACTGATAGTGGTATGATGGGTAAGCTGGCCAATAGGTACAGATATATTTTATACATCAATTCGCTAGCATAAAATCTTTACTGAAAGAAATATGTGCAAAACACTTTTTAATTGCCCAATTTTGTGTTCAGGGAATAAGAATTTCTAAAAAAAAAGACGCAATTATTTCCGCAAATTCAAAACAGCTCTAAACTAATGTTATTATTTTGACCTTATTTTGCCAGAATTAATACGAATTGATAATGTTTATAGAATTTAGAAACGTACATCAAACAAAACATGCATTAGACTATGGCAAATTTCACTGCGCAACAAGCACTAATTGCGAATGTGGTTTCCTGTTATTAATTCGATATCCTATATTTAATGCCACATTAAAACTATTCCAGTAGAAATGAGATTATTGCATATTTACTCGATGCCCGACCATTTATCGACAGCATGATGGAATATTGCGATGACCTATCACGCTTCGATCCACAGTACGAACATCTATAAATATTAATACAAAGTATTCGAGTGTACTAATGTTGTTTTGACTGCTTTGCTATTATTAATTTACGATATGGAAAGAAAATTGGATATACAGGGTGTCCCGAAACTCTCCTGACAAACGAAGACCGGAGATTCCTCAGATAATTTTAAGACAATTTAACCCAATTCACCCTAGTCCGAAAATGCTTTCTAAGGGAGCTAGAGCTCTTTGAAGATGGCGCCTTGTAATTAGTTTTTTTTTAATATCTCCCGAACGCTTCTATTTAGAAAAACAAAAACTGGTATGCTTATTTATCCTCCAGAGATGAATCGATTCCATCAATTTCGAATTTCTAGTACCGGTCATAGGCGTCCGTTTTGGGTAGGTTAACGGTTATTTTAACGCATAACTTTTTTGTCTTTAACTTTTGTTTCAAATTGATTTTTGCTTCTTTTCCCAAACTTTTTTTACGAATTGTGTGCTGCATTTATTGAAACAAAAGATGATTTATTAAATTAATTTTCATCCATGCCTTGATAGTCCTAGCCAACTTCGTCGCTAAAAATAAGTAGGTACATAATAAATTGAATTTTAATGACGAAAAAACGAAAAATTTTCAAATCGATTTTTCTAGAAAACGGTGTATCCTACCGACTTAAAGTAAGAGTACCTTTTAGTAATAGAATACCTGAAAATTTAATAATCTAGTGTCACAAAAGCTTAAAAGTTAAGGACAAAAAAGTTATGCGTTAAAATAACCGTTTACCTACCCAAAACGGACGCCTATGACCGGTACTAGAAATTCGCAATTGATGGAATCGATTCATCTCTGGAGGATAAATAAGCATACCAGTTTTTGGATTTCGTTTGGGAGATATAAAAAAAAATAATTACAAGGCGCCATCTTCAAAGAGCTCTAGCTCCCTTAGGAAGCATTTTCGGACTAGGGTGAATTGGGTTAAATTGTCTTAAAATTATCTGAGGAATCTCCGGTCTTCGTTTGTCAGGAGAGTTTCTGAACACCCTGTATATATATAATGGCAGATATTTTAATTTGCAAACAAAAAAATTATGGGAAATTGGTGACTCCGTTTAGTTTAATGAATGAAAATTATGTTAATCATCAGTAATAGTAATAATTCCTTAGTTTTGTTAATATACATTTTTTGAATCATAAATATATAATATGGTCCAAATTAAATGTCGACCATTACTAACTTTACTTATTGAAGAGAAAAAAACCGTTCGGAACGGTTCTAACAGTTCTCGATGATGGGCTAGTATTTGAAATTTTGATATATCCGGAGCATGCGTAATTGTCATTCGTATCAGCTTTCGCATTTTTCTGGTTATGTTTATCGTATTGATGTTGAACTTCAGAGTTTGGAGTTGTTGTAGGTTACTTTTTAAGTTGTCGTTCAAGTACCTATTTGTTTTTTATTTTAGTTTGTGATATTATTAGAGTATTGGTGTGATTCGGTTCATCAAACCTATTTTTAATTTTTTTTACAGTTTTTATTCACACCCATTATATCAATTTTGTAATAGCCAAAGTAAACAGCTACTTAAACATTAGTTTCTTCAAATGGTGGTTTATTGTTTTAGAAGTTACTTCAATGACTACCATGTTCTTGAGTCTAGCAAGTGATTCTTCCTCTAAGAATAACGTGAATATAATGGTACAATTATAGGAACTTGCAAACATGTGAAAAGTTAATTTATAATTATCATATATTTGTAGAGTAACTGACATATTTGTTAAACTTAGACAAAATAGTATTTAATATTATGTAAACTAAACTTATAATTTTTGGTTCGATGTGTCCCCCTTGAGATTTAAGAAAAATAAAGGGAATTTGTGATATCAATATATTAGATATCCGAACAATCTATTATATGTATGTGTTTGTACCAGCCTGTTACGTCATGAAAATTATAATAAATTACAAATTACCAAAAAGGCTTCAATTCTCCAAAATGGATTGAAAGAGTGTACTACTTCACAGATTAAAAAAAAGAAGAAGAGTGGTTGGCTTTGAACATTGAAAATGTATTGTAATATATTTCTTTAAATGCATCATGATTGTTGATTTTATAGTTATGTAATACATATTTATTAATGTGTGTGTGCATTTGATGCACGTGCCAATTATTAATAACAGCTTGTACTAAAAATCCTTGTTTTATTTACCCGGTTTATCAGAAATTACAAAATTTTGAAAAATTGCTTCTGAACAACTTCTTCATTACTTTTTATATCCTGTCGCAATTTTCAGATGTAACATTTAAATGTTCATTATGATTGACATTTGTCCACCAGTTTGGTGTTTTTTTAAAAAAATGCAGAAATATCCATAACAAAATTTAGAAAAATGTATTTCTTATAAACAACTTTTTCACTACTTTTAAATCCTGTCGCAATTTTGGTGGTTAGATGTAGATGCAGTAATATTTAAATGTTCATTACGATTGATATTTGTCCACCAGTTTGGTGTTTTGTAATATATAAATATATAGCTTATATAAAAAATGCAGAATTATCCATTACAAAATTTAGAAAAACGTATTTCATATAAACAACTTTTTCATTACTTTTTAAATCCTGTCGCAATTTTGGTAGTTAGATGCCTTAGCTATTAAATGTTCATTACGATTGATATTTCTTCCAATAAGTTTGGTGTTGTTTTAATATTACTATTACTAATGTTGGTAGTACAAGTTTCCCTAAAATTCCAATTTTAAACTGTTCGAACCTTCAGGATTTCGAACCGTTCTAGAACCAGGATTTGGCCGGACATGCGCATTATTATCAGAACTACTAATTCTAGAACGGTTCCAGAACTGTTCAGAATTGGAGGTTCGAACAAACCTAAAATTTCCTTGCTTCACGTGCACTTAATTCGAAGAGGAAATCAATATAAAATATTATTTGAAACCGATTCTATTAAGGTGACCTCAATAATTACTTACGATTATACAGATGAATCAGAGAGGTTATAAAATTTTTAATTTAATTTTTTTTTCGTACCGGGCTATAAATAGAAATTCAATTGGCAATAAAGATATATAAAAAATTCAATCACATATCATAAGCAACACCACACACCATAAGCATGTTCGATTACGCCACGGTGTGATTGAGAGGTTTCTTTTTTTGGTATCTGTACAGTCTGTCTCTATCTGTGAGCGTGTGTGTTTCTTAGCATTTCTTTTTTTATATTCTATAATAAGCAGATGTTTGTAAATAATATAGTAAAGGTTAACTACCTCTACTATCTATATATGTACTATTGCTGCTGTTGGAAATTATTATTATCGATTCAGGTACTCGAATAAGAATTTAGCATTTACAATTCCAATCAATGATGAACGTATTCGCATATTCACTGGGAATGGAACATTTTGTATCAGAAAAAAAAATCCGAACTTTAAAATTCAAGGCATGTCCCATTCTTTCTAAACTATTCAATGGATGTCACATATAAATGAGATACCAACTTGAAATTTGCGCATATGTAGTAAACAAATAAAACGCAGGTGATATCACACCTCTGTGTTAGGCTTTACTATGTGAATAACAGAATAAATAATACTTGGAAATGTTTAGTAAATGTAGTTTAAAATTGGGTATGTAAAAATGCGTTCTTGATAACACTGCAAAAGCAAGATAAGTAATTTTATTGTTAATTACAATTTTTGAAGTAAAGAGACGATGTTTTGGATGATAAGTGAAGGTAGGGTGACTGAACCGGTTATCGGACACTTAAGCGAATTTTCCCGGCAGATTATTCATAACTTAATTATTTTTTATGGGAATTTCGCTTCTATCAAGACAAACGGAGGTCTGGGGGTATTAGATCAGCCAGAGGCAATCGATTGCTGAATATTTCTACCTTTTCCCAACTTAGTTAAGAAATAGTCGAGAAAGGTGCATTTTACTAGTTTTCGGACACCCCGGACAAATTACCGGACACCACTGACCCTCTTTTCGGACACCCGGCCGAAAAGTAGTCTTTTCGACCCCAAACATAAATGAATGTTAAAAAATATTTTCAAAATAGGCTGTTTAGTAAAATAATATAGGAAGTTATTTATGAGAACCAGTATGTGGAAATGTAGGCGAATTTGGTTATGCATACTACAAAAACTTGTTTTACTTTATCTACATACATATATTGATTTTTATAATCTACAAAACGTAGATAGGTATAGGCATTACCGTATACCTAGGTATGACAAAAACCTATCTGCACATATCACAGATATAATTTTTTTGGGCCGCTTCATTGTAGGTTAAATCCGTCATGTCGGTACATTTAAGATGGTACCATTTTGGGCCTTCATCACAGCCGATGTTTTTATTTTCATCATCTTCGGTATCACTGATGAGCTCTTCTTCACATAGTGTACAGAGAACTTTCTTCGTTTCATTACTTTCCTTTGCAGTAACACTGGGTTGCTTCATCCTCTTTCCTGCTTTTGATTGCTTTTGGATCTTTATATCTTCTCTTTTTTCCTTTCTAACGTTCGCCTTCTCTATTTTTGCTTTCTTTCGTTATCTTTTTTAGTATAAAATGTTCGCCACGCTTCCGTAGATATTGCGCTAGGTAATTATTCTTTCGCGCGACCCCCAGTCTTTTTTGCAAAGATTCTTCTGGAAATATAAGATGTCTTTCCAATGGATCTAAACTCTCTCTGGAGGCGATTTTATCTTTATAAGTAGTGTTATTACTGTTGTCTTCTATAGCAGCAAGGTTGCCCTCATTTTCATAATCAGTTTCTAATAATGTCAAAATAATATTTTCGTTTTGACTATCATTTGTTGCAGGATATGGGTAGTGTTAGGGGGCAAGGCGTACAAAATAATTCCATTCTATTCGCAAAACCGACTTAAGGGCAAGGTCATGTGCGACCTACGTCCATCAATAAAAAATATAATTGGCCGTTTTATTCGATTTTCTGTGATCCAGGAATTGAATTCGTTCGTTATATATTCATAAAAGTACATTTCCTTTCATCCATCCTCAGTCGCATTTCCCAATCACCTAGGTATCAGGAATGTTTTCAACTAGGGCTCGAGGTGGTCTTATGTAGGGAAACACGACTAAAGGGGGACAAACGTTTCCTGAGGCATTGAATACAAGAAGAACGGTTATATTTTCTTTTTCCTTGCCCGATTTTATAGTATAAAGGTTCCCCCATTCTTTTGGTCCAAGCACTTTCCCTGTTTTAGGGCAAAGAGAAAGTCCTAATTCGTCCACATTAACGCTCGAGTAGGGTCTTCAAAAATATTTTCAACATTGTTTTCTCTTTTGTATCTCTGTTTTTTTCAATTTTTGATTGATTTCCGCCATATGAAAATCGATTTGTATGTTTTAAAATCTATTTCGGTGAAAAATACCAGTTGTCGGACATAGGAAATAGATGCAAGAAACACACAAGTCCGAAAATGAACCGTTTCTCGGACAGTTTGAAGACTATTTTGTTTCTCTCTCATATTGTTTGAAAAGGTGTCCGAAAACTGGTCATTATATCCTTCATTTATAAGTGAGCAATGAGAGCAAGTGCGAAAAGGATAATATGTATTTCATTTGCTAGAAAATGACAAACAAATTTTTTCGTCTAGTACCTGTTCTCGGACGCTGTGTCCGAAAATCGGTTTAAGGATATTTTATGCTACCGGTTACCCGGACAACTAATTTTAAGATGAACAATCAATTTCTACAAGAATTTCATGCTTAAAAATGAAGTTGACATGCTCGTTTACAAAAAAAAAGTAAAGATGACAATAGTAGATGGATCCTGGCATATTTATTAACTATTTTCCTGAAGTACTTGTACTACGTTTTTTGTTGAGATACAGTCGCACACACACGTCGTTCAGACCTCAGTCATTCTACAAGCTCTTTTTTACTTTCTTATACGTAGTATAAGGAAGTATTGTGATGATGAAAATTTTCGACCTCGAGATTTTTGCAGATGTCCACGTTTTGAGGTCCCCTGATACCAAAAAAGTGGTTTTTAAAAAATGTCTGTGTGTCTGTGTGTCTCTCTCTGTGTGTGTGTGTGTGTGTGTGTGTGTGTGTGTGTGTGTGTGTCTGTGTGTGTGTGTGTGTCTGTGTGTGTGTGACCACGATAGCGGTCAAACCGCTGTAGATATCAATTCCAAATTTTGTATTTACGTGTATAATCTGCCTCTTGAGAACTGATTAGATTTTGAGCAAAATCGGCAGACCGGAAGTAGTAGTTTACTTCAGTGAAAAAATCGAAATTTGCAAATATTTCGTCAATTACTAAGTTTAAACAAATTTATAAAGAATTCATATGTACTTAGAATTAAGTTTGAAACAAATTGTCTTAAAAAGGTTTTTCGAAATTCCAACCGGAAGTAGGTCTTTTACTCTTATCGAAAATCAGTTTTTTGCGAATAACTCGCAAGTCATGCTTTTAAGACAAATACGTTACGAATATAAAAGTATTTAAAACATCATTTTCAATATCTTTTATATAAAAAAAATTCAAAATTCAGACCGGAAGTACCACTTTTACTCTTATCGAATAGCGATTTTTTGCAAATATGTCGTAAATTATGCATTCTATATATATTTATCAAGAGTACAAAAGTATTTAGAGTTAGATATGGAATATTTTTTGTATAAATGAAATTTTAAAATTCGGACCGGAAGTAACACTTTCATACGTATAAGAAAGTCGTGTGGTGGCCACACCTCATTTTTTTCTATTGCTATCATTAGAGGATGCTGTAAATGTGTGAGCAAGAGAGAAATAATGTACGAAGTCGTACATAAGTTCCGATAGATGGCAAGTGTTAAGATTTTCTTATTTTACTAGTTTTTGTCGGGAATTGTCCGAAAAGTGGTGCTGTCCGGTTAACAGGTCCGATCACCCTATATCTTATAATGTGTTTTTGTAGAATACATATAAGTGACCAGCTTGTGACTAAATTCCAAAACTTGATGCCCATAAACTATGTAGAGATTGCATATGCTTGTACACTGTAAAAAATCATGTTTATGTTGAAAATTAAATATTTAGGCTTTAGTGGTACAATATTATATGATAACTACATGATCAATTATTGTGTATTATTACTAGGGGGCGGACACGAGCGGTTGATGACTCATCGCCCATGGGCGCACTATTGAAATGTTATATTTTTAAAGAGGTTTTAGTTTTATTTATATAATTGGATAACAAGTGGCTGGTGATCTATAAAATACAAAATACCTTATTATTTGTTCATTTTCTCTTCTGTAAGACTTGTTCTCATTGAATTAAGTACATCCTTGTAGATAGAAAACGTCCTTTCTACATCGCAACTGGTTAGAGGTGCGTACTGGAAATATTCTTTTATTTCAGCGTATTTAGCATACACAATTGCCGCAATGTTGTTAAATCTGGATTTCTATTAAAAACTGCGTCTAACTTCTGCCGAAGGCCACATCCGAAGTCACTTGGAATACTTTTGAAATTATTAATAGCCACATCTAATATGGTTAATGCATTTTTTAATTTGAGATTGGATTTTCAAAATATGTGATTAGTTTAGGCAAATTTCCAAAGTGTTCCTGAAGGTATAACTGATTTTTTAAATTTGGGATTTGTGTTAGTTCCTTGCACTCAGAAATATTTCGAGCATCGTCATTTAAACATGTAACGAAGTTTTGTAAACTATCGAAACTCTCTGCATAAAAACTATTCCTGTGTATGTTTTAGCAAAGCTAAGTGACGAACTTCCGATATTTTGGCATTCTGTAACGCTACAGACTTTGTAATAAATTTCGGAATCACTGACAATTCATTTTCATATCAGAAAAAGTAACATAAACAACGTTCTAGATCTAAATAAATAATAACTAAAAATGTACGCTTACGTTATTGAAACTAAACGAAATCCAGTGCACACTTACGTCTAGATAATTGGGAGAAGTCGATTCAATAAACCGGTATTAAACAGACTATTACAAAAATCACGAAGTACGTAATTAAGAGTCAAAACAATGAAAAAACGAAACTAATGTAAGTATGAATGAAAATTTTATTTCTCTTGCGAAATATAAGGTAAATATAATAAATTTTAAAAGCCCCTCACGCTTCTATCTACGCCGATGTAGAAAGGATTTTACTCATAAATTCCTTATTTTATGGGCATTTTGCTCTCATTCTCGGGCACTTCTCGGGCGTAAACAGATGTTGCAGTTCACCATATGAATTAGTGCTATTTAGTAAGTGGGTGTTGTTTACATTATTTCTTTGCTCCGTTGTAACTTCGTCGTACTTTAAACCGGTCATGTCCACCCCCTAATTATTACACATACGCTTTGCACGTTTAAGAAACTTATTCGGAGACTGTGACTTGACACTAAACAAATTACACTGAAAATACCGTTACCACACTAATACACCAAAAGCTAAATATGTATTTTGACAAGTGCGTCGTCAGCAGGGTTGTCAAAAGACAGTGCAATACTGTGATAATGTGTATTTTGCTTTTCAAGTTACCGATTTAATAACATGAGCATATCTAAAGCGGGCCCCTTTATATGCAAATTTTTAGGTAATTATAAATTGTAGTTAATTCTACTATATAATTCTTGAGTAATTTTAAGCAGTATTTTCAGAATGGCATTTTCAGTTTCGAATAAACTAAATATCTGGGTCAGCCGGTTTTTTGTTTGCTTTCCACTTTCAAAGGATTTTAAAGCTTAAATTTCACCACATACAACATTGTACATACATCCAATTTATGTTATAGTAAAATATATAAATATATACGAGGTAGGCGTCATAAATTCTCGGCCTGATATTCAAAAAAGAAACTTGGAACAATATGTGAATTTTTATTTTTCAATGTAATCTCCCGTAACTTCTATACATTTATTACAATGATTCATTAATAATTCGATACCCTTGTAAAAATAATCTGGAGTTTTTCCGTCCAAATAATAGCTGCTTGCAACTCACTGTTGTCCTTAAAACTACGTCCCCGAAGATCTTTTTTTTAAATTAGAAAACGAAGCAAAATCACATGGAGCCATATTCGGACTATACGGGGATGTTCCAATTCTTGAAAGCCATACTGTGCCTTAATTTATGCAATAAAGACGCATAATATGTGCCGTTCACACTTGTATTCCGCTCGTTCAAGTCAATTAGCAAAATGCCCTCACAATCCCAGAATATTGTGGCCATCACCTTTTTCGTTGATTGAACGACTTTTGCCTTCCTGGGACGAGGTTCATCAGGTCACCACCATTCCATGGATTCCCTTTTCGATAGAGGATCGTAAAATAGAACCATTGTTTCATCCCCTGTGGCAATGGACTCCAAAATCGGTTTTGGGTCGTCCACACACATGTCTGAAAACGACTGCGCACATTCGACTCGACGTTCACGTTGGAGAGCAGAAGGAAGTCGCGGTACCCATCTAGCACTAATTTCAATCATACCCTAATGGTCATGGAGAATTCGTATGTGCATGCATGACGTGACGGAGTTTCTACACGTTTGAACCTGATAAGCCTGTCAGGCCGAGAATTTATGGCGCTTACCTCGTACAAGACACATACTTATATGTAGTATGTATATCATGCTTTCTGATATCAACACGTTATCTTTGTTGTTCAAGCATCCTGTGACGCCATCGCAGTGTTTTCCCAGATAACAGGTTTCCTGCACGAAAAAAGCACACATTTATGTGTGCGTTTTAGTATAGAAATGTATTTAATCGCCACAGATATAGTCTAATCGAAGACAAACATTACATAAAACCAACAAAAATAAAAACTGGGACACGGTAGATCAAATTCGAAACTCTAAACAATCCTAACATTTACGCAAAAGCGACCAGATAAGATGTAATACAGAGTAAATTTTCCAGTGTTATTATTTATTGTATTACACTGATAATGATATTAAATAAATCGTACAATGTATTACGAATTTATACAAACTATGCATTAATACAGAATTGTTAATTAATATTTAATGTGGCCCAGTTTTACTTTTATGGGATCAGTTTAATCTTTTTGGCCATGTTTTCAATTGAATGCTCTTATTACATTTAATCGATTTTATTTTCCTATGATAGTAACATAACATATTATACAGTAATGTCCGGTTATAGCGAACTCCAAGGGACCGGCAAAAAAGGTTCGTTATAACTGAAGTTCATTATAAGTGATGATTTTGAAAAAACACCACTATTTTGAGGGAGTCAATTTTTATTCTTTTTTCATATAACAAAATACATTACAAACATTACATGTCTGAAACAACTTGAAAATATTAATTATGTACTAAAAAAACGTATTTATTTTAGTTTGTTTTTTTTTGGCAAGATTAATCTCTCTGATGTGCACTTCCACTTCGCTTAGCTTATTAAGAATATGTTGCGGAATATTCCGCGTTTGAAGAAAATGACGAACGACTTCAATATTTTGGATTGCATTTGAAGTGGTTGGAACTAGTGGTACTTCGTTATTTTTGGTTTCCTCCTCTCCGTTCTCATCGTCAGTCTGATTAGCTGCAGAAGACACAGAAGCTACAATGGCATCATCATCCAAAAATTCCACATTTACAAGGTTGTCATCAACGTGAACGTATTCATTAAAATCATATTCACCAAGAGTGAGTTCATCTTGAACATCGTTAACACTTTCTTCTTGATTTTTTGTGAGCCATTCAACTAATGGTAGATTGTCATCTGAGTCAAATTCATCCTCACGCCTGATAAATCCGCCGTGTCGAAAACAATTAGCGATTGTCTGCTTTGACACTTTTTGCCATGCCATATGGATAAAGTTAATTGCATCCAAGAGACTCACAGTGAAGTTAGTTTGATCATTATCAATAGAATTTATAGTTTTCTAGAGTAGGAACCGTCGGTAATTGCTTTTTAAGCTATGGATAACACCCTGGTCCATGGGCTGCAATTTCGAACTTGTATTCGCAGGCATAAACACCAACTTAATGCACTCCAAATTTTTTACATCCGGATGAGCCGGGCAATTGTCCACTAGTAATAAGATTTTTCGTTTCTTACGACGTAATTCATCATCCCATTCTCGTAGTTCGTTTGTAAAAATTTCGGAGGTCATCCAAGCTCTTCTGTTACATTTATAATTGACTGGTAATCGTACCACATTTTTGAAACATCGGGGGTTCTTGGCCTTTCCGATCACCAATAATTCTCTTTTCTCTGTCCCCAATAAATTTGCAACAACCAAGACGGTAATTCTTTCTCTAGATAACTTTCCGCCTGTACAGGTCTCCCCTTTGAATCTTAATGTCTTGTCTGGTGTGAGCTTATAAAACAACCCCGTTTCATCGCCGTTAAAAATGTCCTCATCTCCAAAGTTTTCTCTAATTATTGGCCACTTATTTTCCAACCAGTCATTCACAACATCCATATTAACTGAGGCTGCCTCTCCAACAATTTTTCCGCTGCTGATGTTGTGTCTTCGTTTAAACCTTTCGATCCAACTTCTACTAAATTTTAATTCAGGATCTTCCAATAATTTACTCCCAAGATCTTCAGCTTTAGATTGCAACACGGCACCGCTTATAGTTACATTTTTACTTCTTTGCTGAGAAAACCATTTCAAAAGTCCTTGATCAACTTCGTGCTTAGTAGGTTTTTTGATTTTTTTCACATTTGAGTTTCGTACTTGTTCGAAACTCTTCAATATGGTTTGCCTTTGCTTCCAAATTGTAGCAACCTACAATGAAGTTTTTGTTTAATACATACATGCATTATCCTGAATTTAGTTTTTTATTACCGTTGATTTACTTAGTCCCATTTCAGTACAAATTTCGCTTTGTTTGACACCTCGTTGCAATCGTTTCACAATATCATGTTTACTTTTCAATGTAAAAGATTTACGTCTTTTCTTCGCAACTGCGTCACTCATGGTCTTAAAATCACGTTTGAGAATCAGCGTAAGCACAGATTGATGACTCGACGTCGACTGCTTGCACAAACTGCTAGAATCGACTACTGCATTTTTGGCGAGATACTCGGGGAAGTCCCTTGTTTTCTAAATATAAGTTCGTTATAACCGAAAACTTTTTACATACAAAATGGAAAATAAGGTTCGTTATATCCGAAAGTTTGTTATAAGCGGGTTCGTTATATGCGAAAACAATTAACACGTTTCTTATGGAACCTTGGTTCGTACTTTTCAAACTGGTTCGTTATAACCGAAAGTTTGCTATAACCGGGTTCGTAATAACCGGACATTACTGTATATTATGGTACAAGACATTACATTAATTAATTAATAGATTTATGCTAAAAATATTCTTTAAAAGCATATTACTATAATTATTTTATTTATATAAATATGACTTATTATAATCAAAAATTGAAAGAGAATATCTTAATCTAATTTTTAATTAAAAGGATACCATCACACTAAATAAACAGTCATACACATAATTAAATACGGTTACATATCTATATCAATCATACGTATAAAATAAACAAATTAATGTGAAAGTAACCCCTGAATTTTAAAAAAAATCAAAAGGAACAATAGAACGACGAAGGAACGCGAGAGAGAATCAACACGTGGGTAGCATCATTAGAAATATAGCGTCTCAAAAATTTATAATAAAAACTAGTTAAAAATAAATAGTGATATAAAAATACTAGTAAAAGAAGAATTATAATTAATACTAATTGGCGGCAGATTTGTCCAATATTTGTGAAGTTGCGGCTGATAGAAAGAATCATGTAAAGAAGAAGAAGAAGATTTCCAAGTATTAGAAACACATACGAGGTGTGGCAGAAAAGTAATGAGACTGATTTTTTATTTGCCAAGGTTTTTATTTTTTCAAACATCAATGTTATCCCCTTCAAAGTAGTTCCCTTGGGCAGCTACACACCGATGGAGACGTTGTTCCCACTGTTGGTAGCAGCGCTGGAAGTCTTCAATCGGTGCGGTCTTCAGCATGTCCGTTACACTCTTTTGGATGTTTTCTAAAGTTCCGAAATGACGTCCTTTGAGGACATTTTTCAGTTTAGGAAAAAGGAAAAAGTCACACGGACTGAGGTCAGGTGAATAGGGGGGCTGGGGAACCACAGGAATGCCTTTTGGGGTCAAAAATTCTGTTATGGAGAGGGCAGTTTGACATGGGGCGTTGTCATGATGGAGCATCCATTTGTTTGCAATGCCTGGTCTCACGCGAATGACCCCTTTTTAATTGTTCACTCAACATTCTTATTGTTAAACGACGGTCTGATATCACAAGAGTGTTCACACGTTCGAAGTTTCATTGGTTTTCGAAGTTGAAGGCCTCCTTGAACGGTGTTCATCTTCAACGTGTTTTCTGCCTTCCAAAAATGATTTGTGCCAGCGAAAAACTTGAGCTCGGGATAAAGAATGTTCCCCGTGGTCCTGTTTTAGCTTTTCAAACGTCATACTTGCCGATTCTCCAAGCTCAACACAAAATGTAATGGCACAACGTTGCTCCAAATTCCGCTGTTCCAGTTTCCGTGACGAACAACCACAACACAACTTCGCTAATAGCAGTCACAAAAATCACGTGCTTCACGGACAGAGTTGAAACTCGCACTGAGCTATGGGAGGGTACTGATATACGTGCTCTATCAAGAACAACAGCGCAGCGTTGCCAGATAGCTTGCAGTGTTGCCAGTCTCATTACTTTTCTGTCACACCTCGTATAAAAGAAAATACAAGATTTATTACTCACTGATAAAGCAATTGTCGCATCAAGAAAGTATGAGTTATTGAAGACTTAAGAAAAATACTGGCGGCAAATTAAATCTCCATCCTGAATGGCTGGACAGACCGATCTAGCCATTCAGACTAGGACATTCGACACACGGCGACTCTGATATAAAGTAGTTTTATACAAATTTATCCCGCAAATTCAGCTTGTGATGGTGATTATATAATCAGTATTGAAACATATAATACGGGGTGCAATGAGAAACGGGAAATTTTGAAGTAACTCTCACAGAAGAAAGAAAAATTTATTTAAAAAAAAACAATTTCTAAAAACAATGTCCATGACATGATGGCCATTCAACATATGCATTCCTAGAAGCGAATGCTTAGATTTTGCATGGCACTTTGAAACACTCCCATTGGAATTGCAGTGGTGTCTTCTCGAATCCTCCTCGTTTGCAACTCAAGGATTGTCGTTAGATGTGTGGTTTACACTTTGCTTTTGAGGTGCCCCCCACAAGAAAAATCGCACACAGATAAATCTGGTGATCTTGGGGGCCAATAAATGTTGCCAAACCGTGAAATTGCGTGGTTAACAAAGAGCGGTCGAACAGTCGCCGTTGACACTCTGGTCGTATGGGTCGTGTCTCCATCTAGTTGAAACCAAGGATTTTGAAGATCAGAAATGTTTTAAAGTTGTTCTGCTATAATAGTGTTGAACATATCGTTCATTCACATGTCGTGTTGAAACGGCACAACAAACTGAAATCTTTTGGGAGTGTAATGGTCGTTCGTGCATTGATGAGGATTTTCAATATCTGAAATTCTGCTTATTTACATACCCATTGATGTGGAAATGAGCCTCATCCGACATGAAAAAATTGTCAAAAAAATCGGGGTCGTCGTTCATCATTCCCGTCTACTAACTCCACAGGGCTGCCAATACTACATTCAAAACTTCCTGTTTCCCTGTGGCATGCATTATGTATATGCGACAAAATAAATAAATATTTGTTGGTTCATTAAAGTCATCGATATTATTAAATTTTTATACTATTTTCAATTTTATATAAGATTTCGAATATTTGAGAAATAATAACTGCAAAGAAAGTTATAACTGTTACAATACATGTTAGTAAATCTAAGTATTACTTTATTTAAAACAGAATTCATACTGAACGAATCAATTATTATTGAAAAATGTTTAATAATTTTTACATATTGAATAGATGTAATTTCGTTAAACAATTTTTATATTTTGCCTAGAACTTTAATATTGGAAACACTGAAAGATTAATATTAAACTTACCTGCCTTATTTATACACAATTGTTGATTTTTATTCTATCAGCAACAAGTTATTTAATTCATATAGAAATCACAATCACAATTAATAAAATGGTGCACTATAAGTAACAGTATGAGATAAATCTATACCAATTACACGAATTTACACGACACGGGATTAATATCCCTAAGAAAAAACTATACACAATTTAGAACACATGTAACTACCATTTTGTCTATTATCGAGCATATTCATACAGATTTAAATCAGTTAATAGTCGAATCTCACGGGGAATGTTCAAACACGGCATTTTCATTAAATTATAATTGTTCAGCTAGTTATACTCTAAAAATTTGTCATCTAATCGTGTGGCAGTCAATAATCAATCATATTATTTATTGTATAGTTTAGTTTGAGTTAAATAATAAAGTCGAATGGAAGAGTAGGGGAAGTCGGGGTAAGACGGGGTACTTAATAATTAAGCCAGGATAACTTGAAAATAAAATTATGCTGAAAGATTAAAATACGTTCATAATATTAAAAATATATTGCAAACTACAAAAATGAATAAAAAAAGAAGTTAAAAACACACAGCTGTGGATAAAAAAATGTTTATTCTGTTAAGGTGAAAATCCCCATCTTACCCCACGAGTGGGGTAAGACGGGGAGGTAATTATTAAATGATAAATACTATTGACATAGTGCACAAAGATGTACTACTTCGTCGTCTTCATCATCTTCCCCCGCGCATGAGCAGTGCGCCCATTCTTACACTGCCAGCACTGCACCCACCCTTCGTTAGATTCTGAATATAAATAATTACAATACAGACACGCTGCATCATCTTCTTCATCCTCTTCTGAGGAACTGGACGGTGATGATTCTTTTCTTAATTTTTTTTGTTGAGTCCGTGCAAACACTTGTCTTTTAACCGTCTTTTGTTTTTGCTTTTTTTCCTTCGTCTGAGTACTTTTCTTTCCTTTTTTGTCAGTTTTAAGACTTTTACGTTTCTCCTGTTCAAGTTTTTTATCGATATCTGCTTGAAGCTCATCTTTGTACGGTGTACTCGTTAAAATAACACTTTTGCCACGTTTTCGATTTGGACGCTCTTTTTTGCTGAGCTCTACTGGTATTGGCATTATATCTTCAGGAGAAAAAATCTTTTCGGGTGTAGAATGTTCTGGATAAGATTTTGGTGTTGCTTCGGGCGATATATGTTCTTCATCCCGTTGGGGTGAAACGACGGACGATCTTGGACGTTCTCTGTTAATCCATTTTGAACAACCTGGTAAATTTCTAGGGTCTGAGGTCTTTTTGTTTGTAATAGTTTCATTGTTAGCTGGTAGACATTCAGGGTCTATATTTGTATTATTTGTAATAGGTTCCTCGTCAGCTTCCTCAGGAGGTGGACGGTTCGTTGTTTCTGCTGGGGCGAAGTCAACGTCGGTAAACACATTTCTGTCACAAGGCCAGATACCAGTCTTTTTGAAACCGTTCATCGCTGTTAACATGTTCGCTGATTTAATGAAAGCATTTCCAAACAATTTAGCTATTTGGAATTGGGTAACCACTCGCCCAGGATTACTTCTTAACCATGTGTTTACTTCTGCTTCGTAATAAGTACTTAGCGGTTTCATAAAGCACACATCCAGTGGTTGAAGACGGTGGGTGCAGTGTGGGGGAAAACATAGTAAAATAATTCCCTGATCTCGAGCAAAAGCAATTAGTTCGATGTTTTTTGTGTGCGAATGATGTCCGTCGAGTAATAGAAGTACTGGTGATTCTTTACACGCACCGGAAAGTTCAGCAAACTTTTTAAACCAATTAAAAAATATGTCAGTCTGTATCCAACCACTTGGATGGCATTCAGCCCATGCACCAGGAGGGCAGTCATTCATTAATTCCGGATTTAATCTTACCCTAGGAAATATAAACATGGGTGGCAGGTATCTTCCAACTCCATTAAAACATATTTCGACTGTTACAGTAACGCCTCTTTCGGCTGACGTCAGCGCTCCCACTTGTTTTCGTCCCTTTTGTGCAATTATTTTGGATCTTGTTTTTGGTACAATGGATACCCCGGTCTCATCACAATTCCAAATTTGTTCTGCGGTCAGCTTGTACTTGTCAATGACATCCACTAGTAGGTCAAAGAATTGGTTAACTGCAACGCGGTTAAAGCCCATTGCTCTAGCAGCACTAGTGTTTTCGGGTCTTCTAATGGACAGGCTTGAATGACGTTTTAAAAACAGATGCACCCAATCTCTTCCTGCCATCTCTTTCTCCTTGGAGAATCTATGTTGTTTCTCTAATTTTGTAGCCCACTGGTAGGCCAACGTTCTGAAATCCATAACTGTTAACCCAAACAACCTCTCTTCCATCTTTTTCAGATATGACACTAACTGCTTTTCTTCATCTTCTGTAAATGTGGTGGTTCTAGGACCCAGAGATTTTACTACTTGAAATTTGGTCTGGTCATTTGTAGTTCGCTTCTCTTTACTTTCCTCTCCAAAGTTGTCTGGGGAACACCAAACGACCTGGAAGCTTTAAGGTATCCCATTGAGCCCGAACACACTGCTTCAATAGCATTTTCCATGCACTCAGGATCCCAATTTCCTCGATTGGACTTTCGTTGATAAATACGCATCTGGAAAAAAGACCTGTATTTTACAAGAAGTTTTTTTCCCTCTCAAAGTAGGTATTTTATACATTTGTGGTAGTTTTTGAAATTGCCGGTTATTGTATGCGTATTTTACAAGCTAATAATTTTTCCTTAAAAAAACTTTTTACAAACAACTGAATGGTAAGATGGGGTACCTCCCCATCTTACCCCCAATTGAAGTACCCCATCTTAACCGCACTGTACATTTTATGTTTATGCCTTACGACACATAAATAATATATTAAACGATCTCAATATATAGGTACCAAAGTACTTAATAGATTATGTACTTTCGGTACCCGAACGATTACAGTTATAATTCTAAAGCCACCTACCTTACGATCCCTCGAAAATCACCCAACAAAAATAGCAATCGGTGCAAAATAAACACTTTTGAACCTATCACGGCAACAGCTTGCTTAATACTGAAAGGCGGGAGCTGCACTCAACAACACGTGTTCAACGGTATGTAGTGAACGCAACCGCTGTAAGATTTGGTAGATGGCAGTTCTCGTTCAGGTTTAAATGTCGGTACCCCATCTTACCCCGGTACCCCGTCTTACACCAAGTTCCCCTACCATGCAGTTACTTTGAGCATTCAAAATTATCTTAAAAGATAAAATAACTGTCTCTCATTTTAAACGTATCAAAAGTAATTTAATTTTAATTATGTATTTAGTATATTAGCATATTACAATTAACATTTTATTGAGGTTATGTCAAACTATTAATTTTGATAATTTATTAATAAATTCAAATGAATAAGATTAAGAGTATTGTTCAGCTAGTCATACTCTAAAAATTTGTCATCTAATCGTGTGGCAGTCAGTAATCAATCATATTATTTATTGTATAGTTTAGTTTGAGTTAAATAATAAAGTCGAATGGAAGAGTACCATGCAGTTACTTTGAGCATTCAAAAATATCTTAAAAGATAAAATAACTGTCTCTCATTTTAAACGTACAAAAACTAATTTAATTTTAATTATGTATTTAGTATATTAGCATATTACAATTAACATTTTATTGAGGTTATGTCAAACTATTAATTTTGATAATTTATTAATAAATTCAAATGAATAATAAATTATTTTTGACTTTCTATAGAATATAAAAGGTTTGAATCATGTGGTACTTCCCATAGTATTTTTTTCTACAAATATTTAGACCTACGTAATTCACTAACACTTTTTTTTGTTATCATAAGCATCGTTTTATTAATCTTAGAAGCTTATTATTTACTATACCGTCCTGTTTCGAAAACTACAGACGACCAGGAGTGTCATTTGAAGATAAAGGCACATATTTACATAAATATATTTTATCTGAGATCTTTCACCTGGGTAAACAGGGAAATTGCATGAAGCACATTATCTAATCTGTGAAGAAATGTATATTTAACTAACATTTAAAAATAATATTTAATCTCCGCCATCGTAAATACTTAAAAGTACTTTTTTTGATTGCCAAAACTTGTATTTGAAAACTTTTTTAGATTTCGATAAGGAATAGAATTGATCTTGTTTTTATTAAGCAATTTATGAATTATCAAAGCTTCTGTATTATTTTAATAAATTATCTACGTTTTTAATAAGTTTTAACTCTGTTCGCCATTGTGACTTAGGCAGAAACGAATTGAGGGGGAGGTGGCAAAAGAGGGCAACTGATTGACAATTTGAGCCTTTTTATAATCTCATAGTGCCGTAAAAATATAAATAAAAACATAAAATTTAGAGATAATCTGGTCACTTTCTTTTTATACTGGTGAGATTTTATTAAACTATTAATTACGTATAGTATCGACCCACCCCTCCTCCGCAACAGGCATAGCGGCGGCGAGCTATCATGTATTTTAGATAATTGAATTGATTTGCCGAGAATGTTTCATTGCCGAAAACCAAGCAAGTAGCTAAGGGAGGGGAGGTTGGCCTCATAGAGGTGAAGGGAGGGGCTGGAAAGCACAGCGCCAGTTGTAAAATTGTAAATATCTTGGAGATATAAGTGAAGATGAGTTTCTTACTGAAATCTTAGTTATTCGTGACCAGTTACAAAATTCAGCAGTTAGTTATGAAGAAATGAATCAACTTGATCTTATAAACCTAATCCAAGAAAGAGTTTTGAGTTTTAGCAAACTGAAGATAATCAAAAACTATCTCTGTCTATAAAGAGCTAAGAGGCTAATTAAGTAAATTATGAAGAAGCCAATTAACTAATTAACTCATTTTCTAAAAGAAAATCAAGGAAAACAATTTTGTAAAAATATCTGCACACAACACTTTTCTAAAGCATAATAAAAGGTCACTACAAATACCATCATTACTTGAGCAAGAGGATAGTGATGGATTTTAGTGGGTTTTATTTTTAGTCGGTATAAAAAAATTGAAATAAATGCAATGTTTATAGCGTTTACTAAAAAATATACTGAGTGGGCCACCGAAAACGAAACAGATTGAATATCTCGAAGGAGAAAACTTTCTTGAAAAAACGGGAAAACAGGTCGATTTTTGATCCAAGGGGGACACCCTTCCATCATATCTTGAACTGTGATACGTCATTCCCCTCCCCTCCATCACTCTAACCATTACAATTTAAATAGGGAAAGTAGTATATACGATACATCATTGAAAAGGTAATTGTACGGAGAATTCAGCAAAGTGATTGTTGGTTGCGCTATTTTTGATTTTAGCGCCCTCTAGCGGAAAAAAAACGGTTACGTATTCCACAATGTGACACATCATTTCAAAGCTAATTTTATTAGCAACTAAATACGTAATATCTTTGACATTTATTTGTCATCATTCTCAAGTACAGACTGTCAGTGTCTTTTGTAAACTAATAAGTTCGTAGTTTCTAATATTAGAGCTCTGCAAGGTGTTTCGATTATTTAATTTTTTTTTCAATTGTGCATTAAATTGCTAATAAAATTAGCTTTGAAATGATGTGTCACATTGTGAAATACGTAACCGTTTTTTTACCCGCTAGAGGGCGCTAAAATCAAAAATAGCGCAACCAACAATCACATTGCTGAATTCTCCGTACAATTACCTTTTCAATGATGTATCGTATTTAGTACTTTCCCTATTTAAATTGTAATGGTTAGAGTGATGGAGGGGAGGGGAATGACGTATCACAGTTGAAGATATGATGGAAGGGTGTCCCCCTTGGATCAAAAATCGACCTGTTTTTGCGTTTCTTCAAAAAAGTTTTCTCCTTCGAGATATTCAATCTGTTTCGTTTTCGGTGGCCCACTCTGTATGTATGTGTTTTTATTTCAATAAATTATGTTTGGCACACTTTTATCCTATTATTTATTATTGCATTAAATAGTGAAAAAGAGTTACAGGGGTCCCGTGTGGCTGTCTGGCCCCTTCTGAGAAATTTCCTAGATCCGGCACTGGACTTAGCGTATGTATACATATTATGGGATTTCTATAGATAATACAAAAATATATTTCCTAGCATTAATAATATAATGGCTTCTTTTAAATGTCTTTGGGTTGACTGCAATAATTCACAATCCGCAGAAAAATATTAGATAAACAAAAAATATTTTGTTGAGAAACAAAAGTTGTTCGGTAATTGCTTTGATTGATTTCGTAATAATAAGGCAGCCGATGTAAACAAGTTTTTTTGTTAAAATGTCTTTGCATGTTTAAATATCAACAGGTGTTATAAATACATAGTTGTTCTTAGTTCCATAATGTGAAATACCAAAAGTTCACAATGGAATATTTACGAAATTTCTTTTCTAAAAGTTAAAAATTATTAAGAATATGAGAACAAAATATTAACATTTACATTAATTAATTTTTCGTATCATCATCCATGAGTCACTGCATAATGTGCGTTGATTTTTTCAACAGATGGACGTAAAACTCCGACATAAGCTGTACACCTATAATTTCTTGTATGTAATAAGTAATAATATACTACAATGTTTGTACGCCAATTAAGTTGGTATCCCTGCATTTATATCAAGGTTGAGTAGTAATTCTGTCGCTTAAGCTGGGTACATAGACGTAGATAAATAAATTGTCATTATTTGTATTGTCAGTTGTTATCGTCAGTCTTGTAAAAATTAAAGCCAAAAATGTTTACGTCTGAACAAGACGCACACATTCTTATGGCCCACTTTCAAAGTACAACTCGCAATCAGGATGGAACTTGGTCGTATAGTTTGCAGTCTTGCTTCGATCAGTTTGTAGAAGTGTGTCGTAATGAAAATGTTAGCTATGAGGTTTTTGGCCATCCCAAGGGTGCGATTGTAAAGCATTTTGAGAGAAAAACTTGTATTTGTAAGGATAAATGTACAGGAAGACCTACAATATTAACTGAAGCTGTTGTTAATGATCTTGAAGAACGAATCAATCAAAGCCCGAACAAATAACTACGAAGGCTATCAGCACAGTCAAGTACACAAGCTAAAGTATCTAACAGGGTGTATACTTTCTGGAGAACAGAGAAAACCTGGAAAAGTCAGGGAATTACATTATAATTCTGGAAACAGGGAAAAGTCAGGGAATTTTCTTGATTTATAAAATAGGTCAGGGAAAATTAATTAAAACAGACGACAAAGAACTTGATCAAAACATCGACGAAATATTTAACATCATCCTTTCTGGGCCATACGACTGCTGTAGATCTTCTAGAAGCTTTGAAAAACTCCTTAAAAGACTTCAATATGCAAAATTTACTTCAACTCTCTATGGATGGTCATTGAGAAGTTTGAAGTTCACATCAAACTTCTCAATGACCTTAAAATGGAGCTAGAAACGCTTGATGGTCCATCCATTCTAGAATTGGGAAGTTGTGGATTGTATACGGTTCACAATTCATTTAAGTGTGCCATGAGAAGTAATCAGTCTCAAACTGTTGTAATAACATTTCTGCGAGCTCTTTAAAACTTATTTAAAAATGTACCAGCCAGACGAGCTGATTTCATTCGTTATACTGGCTCATGTCAATTTCCTATTAAATTTTGCACTGTGCGATGGCTGGAAAATGCTCAAGTTGCAGAGAGAGCTTTAGACATGTTACCTCATTTAAAAATGTTCATAGAACACGCTAAACTCGAAAAGAAGGAACCAAAATGTGAAAGCCATGAAATTGTGAAACAATGTTTAGATGATAAAATGATAGCATGTAAGTTGGCCTTTTTCAAAAACGTAGCAGAGGATTTGCAACCCTTGGCACCTTTATTGTACGAGCAATTACATGACCTAATGAACACAATTTTAGGAAGATTTATTAAAACAGAAGTTATGGACAAAAATCATAGTGTGAACGATTTGTTGAAAATGAAAGTGGATGATCCATCAAATCATAAAGTTTTAAGAGATGTCAATCTAGGATTTGCAACAAAATTGGAACTGAGAAAAATTGACAAGGAAGATGATATTGTGGTATTTAAAAAAGGATGCGTAAATTCCTTGGTATAATTTGCAAAAAAAATGTTGGGCAAGTCACCACTACGTTATAAAATCGTAAGGGGAATATCTTGTTTAGATCCCGTGATTATATTAGCAAAAAATGTGGCCATTAGAAGATTAGATCTATCACTGGAAAGTTTAGTTTATTCTAAAAGACTATCAACAACAGTGGCAGCTGATACAATATCAAAATATTTCGATAAGTTTGTCAGATAGAAGCTAGTTAAGGACGAGATTAAAGCGTTTAATAAAACTTACCGAAGTAATAATACTGTTGAAGAAAAATACTGGCAGACTGGACAAATTATATTTTAGCTTATGCCAACAAGAAAGTGCCCCAGTGGAGTTCATTCAATTTGTCAAGCTTGTTATGACATTGTCACACGGGAACGCTGTTCTTGAGAGGGGATTCTCTGTGAACAGACAGTGTTTAACTGAAAACTTACTTGAACAGTCTTTAATTGGACAAAGGATTGTATATGATGCAATGGTGGAGAAAGGAGTAGAAGGTGTAGACATTGATAAAAAAATGATACATTATTTCAGAAACGCGAACGCTAAATATAATCAAGAGCTGCAAAAAAAGAATTTGCTGCAAGCTGCAGCAGAGGAAAAAGAAAAGAGTAAGAAAAGACAAAGCTTAAAATTGAAAGAGCGAGAGGCAAAAAAGAGGAGAGTGGATGCAGAACCAGGCAAAGAGAATCTTTAATTGATGAAGAAATTGCAGCGGTCAGAGCCAACATGTAAGCGAACGTTATGTTATACGAAAATCAATCTTAAAAATGTATATTCTGTATTATTATTGTTATAGTTTTTTTTTAATATACAGTAAAGGTTCGCTAATCCGGACCTCCATTAATCCGGACTTCCCTGTAATCCGGACAAAATTAAAAATTGTAAGTTTAACATTATGTACCTTGTAATCCGGATCGGCCATATATCCACTACTCCGGATCGCGCGTCGTGTGTTTTCGTTAAGTACAATGAAGTCCCGGTTACATACGACACATAAACAGGGCAATCCCCGAATCAGTTTGAATCAACATGGCCGCGAAAAGAGCGCACAAAACGTTGACCATCGGCGAAAAACAAGAAATATTACAAAAGCTGAATAGTGGTGTTAGTGGAAAAGTGTTAGCAGAAAAATATGGTGTCGGAACATCCACAATTTCTGACATTAAAAAGAATAAGGAAAAAATTACTAGGTATGGACTTTTATTCATTAACTGCTAATTCATTAATTATTGTATTTTTGTATTTACACAGTTATATCGCAAGCTGTGTCTCATTACCAACACGTAGAAAAATTATCCGAAAACCAGAATATCCAGAAATGGAAAATGAATTATACAAATGGTTTCTGTTGCAGCGAGAAAGACATGCAACCATCTCAGCAAATATTTTATGCGAAAAAGCCGTCCAAATTTATTCTAAATATTATAATGACAATAAATTTATTGCTAGCAAAGGATGGATACATAAATTTAAAAAGAGACATGGCATTCGGTATCTTAAAGTGGTTGGAGAGAAACTATCGAGCGATTCGTCTGCGGTAGAACCTTTTTACGAAAATTTACTGAAAAAATGAATGAGTAACCAAATATACAATGCAGATGAATCTGCATTGTTTTGGAAATTGCTGCCCGATCGAACATTGGTACACGCCGAAGAAAAAACTGCTCCAGGACGAAAAACTTCAAAAGAAAGGTTGACTTTTCTTGCCTGCTCAAACGGTGATGGTACTCATGAAGTCAAAATGATGGTCATTGGAAAAGCAAAAAATCCCAGAGCATTTAAGAATTGCGGGAGCCTCCCCGTTGAGTACTACTCAACAAAAAATGCTTGGATGACATCTGGACTTTTTGTGAAATGGTTTCATGAGTCTTTCGTTTTGCAAGTGAGAAAATTTCAGGCACACAATAATATTAATGGAAAAGCTATTTTATTAATTGACAATGCTCCTAGCCACGCATCAGAAACCCAGCTTACAAGTGATGATGACCAAATTGTCACTATGTTCCTACCACCCAATTGCACCCCACTTATTCAGCCCATGGACCAAAATGCGATACGTTTAACCAAACTGTATTATCGAAAGAGCCTTTTGGTCCGTGTTCTGTCTTTGGAAGCAAGTGATATTACAAAGACTCTTAAGAGCATTACTTTAAAGGATGTCGTATTTTTGCTTGCTGATACTTGGGAGAAGCTTTCGCCAGATGTTATAAAAAAATGTTGGAGGAAAATACTTTGTTATTCAGCTAATAAGATCACAACAAATTCAGAAAGTGAATGGGATTCAGATGAGGAAATTCCGCTGCTTACTCTTAAAGAGAGATGGAATTTCGAACGTCAAGAATTTGTTGAACTCGGAAATATGTTACAGCGAATTAACGATGACAATTATCTACCTGAAGAAACTGAAATTGATGAATGGATCGTTGGAGATGAAGAGCGTTTGCCATTAGATAGCGATGATAGCTTCTCTTCCGATGAAGAAGCTTCCAAAGATGAGCTGAGAATTAAGCATGAAGAGGCTATCTTAGTTTCAGCACCTGCATTCAATGGGCTGAGGAAAATAAAGTTGAATTAAACAGTTTAACTAACCTCAGAATGCTGCGACAGCGCGCGATGGAGGCTAAACAAGGCTGTATTCGTCAAACCAAAATTTCTGATTTTTTTCAGTAATATATGTAGTTAACTTTTTACGTATATTTGTATGTTATGTACTCAGATATTTTCTATAAAAGACGTGTCACCATTTATTTTGCTTTTTACTCTAGTTTTAATATTACCTCCACTAATCCGGACGTTCTCATAGTCCGAATCGAGCCAGTTTTAATTGATCCGGATTAGCGAACCTTTACTGTAATGTCATTATTTATTTAAAAAGTTGCTAGTTGTTTATAATAACAAGTAGTACCCTAGTCCTACTCAAAATTCTACAACAAGTACAAAGGTTAGAATTTTGTGTTTAATTGTTAATTGTTACGTAAGCCCGTAAAGAATTTATTGTTTTTTTTTTAATTATACAGGCTGAGTTTTTTTGAATGTTTAGCATTCGGATCTCAGAAACTACTGGAGATAGAGAAACGCTTAAATGGGGAAAGATGCGCAGTTTTACGAGTTTGATTTAAAACTGCTTTTGTTTCTCCGATAACTTTCATGGCCTATCAGATATTCAAAGAAAACTAAATTTTACGATTTTCTTTAAACATGCTTAGCATCGTTAATAGTAATTTTAGAGAACAAGTGTTCAAACAAAAGTTTTAGATAATTTTACGCCAAATAAAACTGTGTAGCTAATATTTTTTTTTCGTTCACCATTATCGAGTTATGACACAAACTTGTGTTTTTTTAAATGGAAACCATAGTTGCCAGTTAGTGATCCATCAAAAATAAAAGGAGGAAGAACAGTTGATCCTATAACACCACACCAAACACTAAACCCTAATCTAATTTGTGGTCTACTATGTTCAACGTGAAGTGGATTTGTTTGAGACCATATGTGCTCATTGTGCCTATTAAACATTCCGCAATTTGTGAAACGAGATTCATCAGTCCATAATATTTTCATTGAAAAGTGTGGATCGTTTTAACACTGATCTTTAAACCATCTACAAAAAGTTATTCGTCTGATGTTATCACCTTCATGTAAAGTTTGTGATACTGATAATTTGTAGGGACGAAATTTATGCTTCTTCAACACAATAGTGCGTTGAGAGGAGCTCATTTCTGTAGAAATTTATCGGGTCGATGTAGATGGATTCTCAGCGACACATGCTAAATATCTTTTATTTCTCTATCTTCATCCATCCCTTTTTTTGATTATGGTTTAACGAACGAACCATAATCTGCTAAATTATCCCATAATCTCTTAAAAGTAGGTAGCGACGGCTGACGTCGATCAAAATAATTTTCAAAATAAACTTCAGCAGCTCTAGCAGAATTTTTCTGGCACTGAATGTAACATTCAACCATATCACGCTTTTCTACGTTAGAAAATTCCATAGCCAATGCAAACTTATGATTAACGGCCGTTTGCACCGCTTATAGTTAAGTTACAATTAAATTAATTAATAGTTTGACAATTAACTTGACTTAAAAGTAAAAATTAACAGCTCTCACTTCTGTGACTCAACGTGAAAGCAATGTATTGTAACTCAGATTTTTCGTTTTTTGAAATACAAAACACCAAACATTTTTTTTTAAAGTTTATATCTTATAAAGTGAACAATTATAGAAATGTCTATATCCTCTTTATTTTTTAAAATAACAATACCAAACCTTATATCATTGTAATCAGCAAAAAATAAGCTTTTTAATGATGTCAAAACCAACTATGGTTTCCATATAAAAAAACACAAGTTTGTGTCATAACTCGATAATGGTGAACGAAAAAAAATATTAGCTACACAGTTTTATTTGGCGTAAAATTATCTAAAACTTTTGTCTAAACATTTTTTCTCTAAAATTACTATTAACGATGCTAAGCATGTTTAAAGAAAATCGTAAAATTTAGTTTTCTTTGAATATCTAATAAGCCATGAAAGTTATCGGAGAAATAAAAGCAGTTTTAAATCAAACTCGTAAAACTGCGCATCTTTCCTCATTTAAGCGTTTTTCTGTCTCCAGTAGTTTCTGAGATCCCAATGCCAAACATTCAAAAGAAACTCACCCTGTATATTTTCTTAATAAATAAATAATAATGTTTCTGTTAATTTGAAATTATGTTTATACTTTGAAAAGCAACAGAAAATTCTTCTAGAATTTTGATTGAAAAACCCTGGAAAAGGCAGGGAATTTCAAATTTGTGAGTTAGTATACACCCTGATTTAAGTAAACCCAAGTGCATAATTATATGTTCTTTTCAGGTATTAGTAGAGCTAATTGTGCAAAAGCTCTGCATAAAAATGTACATATGCATCTTTATCAAGTTTCGGTTGTACACCAATTGTACCCTCCTAATTATCAACAACGTATACTGTACTGTCAACGGTTTAACGAGCAGCTTAATAATAATGATTTGCTGGCCCTAACCTTCTTCACTGACGAAGCCTGGTTCTGTTTATCTGGTTATGTAAATAGCCAGAATTACCGAACGTGGGCTACGGAGAATCCTCACAATTTCGTTAAAAAAGATTTGTATGCATTAAAACTTGGAATTTGGATTGCAATTTCAAGAGGGACAATAATAGGGTCAATATTCTTTTACGAAACAATTAATGCAGAGAGTTATCAAACTGTCACGGAGCTACCCGCTCATACCGCACGAACCACCATAGATTATTTGCAACAATGTTATAGAAATCGTATTCTAAGCCAGGGCTTGTAGCCACCGAGGAGTCCAGATTTAACACCAACTATATTCTTTTTGGACAGGTAAAGAATAATGTCTATAAAAACCGGTTGCACAATTTGGACGAACTTCAACAAGCGATTAGGCATGATATTCAAAACATAACACAAGAACAGTTTTGCCATGTATTTGAAAACATGAAACGACGAATAATGTGTTGTGTTTACAAGCAAATGGAGAGCATTTTCAATTTTTATAAATAAACTTATTTTCTATTTATCAGTGTTATTTTCAATTAATAATAGCGTTTTTAATGTGTCAAGTGTGTACAATATAACCTCATTGTGCTTTAGTGCTTGTCATTATTCGGAACAGTATGGTTATGCTGTACTTCTATATACTACGCCACTGGATTTCACCAACTTAAAAAAACAAAATCCATACTACCAACTTGATTGGCGTACAAACATTTACAGACACCCAGTATTAACTCTCTCTCGCCGATTTTTTTTGGTTAGGATTTAACAATTTTAAAAAATTTATTGTATTAATTAATTAATCTTGTTTTTAAAATTATATTTTTTTTCTGTTTTTTTTAATTTAAAACCAATCAAAATGTTTAAACATACTTAGATACAACCTTGGCATACAAATATTTCGTAATTCGAACAGGAAAAAAATGAGGTGTGGCCACCACACGACTTTCTTATACGTATGAGCGTTTCAAATTATACAATTTTAAGAATTTTTTTTATACAAAACTTATTCAAAATCCTATTCTAAGTACTTTCATTCTCTTAATAAATCGCTATAGAATGCATACTTTGCAAGATATTCGAAAAAAAGTGCTACTCGCTAAGAGTAAAAGTGCCACTTCCGGTCCGAATTTTGAAATTTCATGTTTACAAAAAATATTGCAAATTCAACTCTAAATACTTTTGTACTCTTAATAAATATATATAAAATGCATAATTTATGACATATCTGCAAAAAATCGATATTCGGTAAGAGTAAAAGTGGTACTTCCGGTCCGAATTTTGAAATTTTTTTTATACAAAAAATATTTAAAATTATAATTTAAATACTTTTATACTCGTAATGTACCTGCCTAGAAAGCATGACTTGCGAGATATTCGCAAAAAACTGATTTTCGATAAGAGTAAAAGACCTACTTCCGGTTGAAATTTCGAAAAACCTCTTTAAGATAATTTGTCTCAAATTTAATTTTGAGTACATCTTAATTCTTTATAAATTTGTTTAAACTTAGTAACTGACGAAATATTAGCAAAATTCGAATTTTTCACTGAAGTAAACTGCTACTTCCGGTCTACCGATTTTACTGAAAAACTAATCAGATCTCAAGAGGGAGATTATACACGTAAATACAAAATTTCGAATTGATATCTACAGCGGTTTGACCGCTATCGTGGTCACACACAGACAGACAGACAGACACACAGAGAGAGAGAGAGACATTTTTTTAAAAACCACTTTTTCGGTATCAGGGGACTTCAAAACGTGGACATCTGCAAAAATCTAGAGGTCGAAAATTTTCATCATCACAATACTTCCTTATACTACGTATAAGAAAGTAATATTTTAAGAACGACTTTCGCATTAGAATGACGAAAAGTCATTGTATAAAAACTGTCCAATATTTATATTCTTGGTTAATAAGATGTTTATTGTTGTTATTATTAAGTAAAACATGTCATAATTTCGTCTGGGTCTGTGACCTTGTTAAAGCATATTTGTCTTGCATTTGCCACAGAATATATACAATGTGTATGACTAACATAAAACAAGGGAGCATCGGATTGTAGTTTACATTTTACAGTTAACACGTCACTCTCTACTTAAATATAGAAAGACTTCAAGGCTTTGCGCTTTTTCTAAAAAGAACACGCCAGAGCGGTAAAGTGAAAAGCCACATAAACTAAACAAACAAGAACGTGAATAACTTACCGCCATTAGTCATTAGCAGCGTGTACAGCCGCTTCATCAAGTATACAGGAATTTAACATCACGCACGTCTAATTAATGAATTTATTTGAAACGGTTGGATCATAAAGGGGGATATTTGTATGGCAATGACCAAGACAACAAAGATATTATCTAGCGTCTAGAAATACCAATCTATTTTTGAACTTCGATTTTTTACACAAAATCTTTCAGATCGACCTGTGATTTTTCAAATGGTTATTGTATCACACAATGGTTATGTGATAGTCTGATATTTACTTTATTTTATGAGGTTATATGTGATTACTAGGGCGCGGACACGTACGGTTGATGACTCATCGCCCATGGGCGCACTATTGAAATGTTGTATTTTTAAAGAGGTTTTAATTTTATTTATATAATTGGATAACAAGTGGCTGGTGGTCTATAAAATACAAAATACCTTATTATTTGTTCATTTTCTCTTCTGTAAGACTTGTTCTCTTTGAATTAAGTACATCCTTGTAGATAGAAAACGTCCTTTCTACATCGCAACTGGTTATAGGCGCGTACTGGAAATATTCTTTCATTTCAGCGTATTTAGCATACACAATTGCCGCAATGTTATTAAATCTGAATTTCTATAAAAAAACTGCGTCTAACTTTTGCCGAAGGCTACATCCGAAGTCACTTGGAATACTTTTGAAATTATTAATGGCCACATCTAATTTGGTTAGTCTATCTTTTAATTTGAAATTTCGTTTTTCAAAATATGTGATTAGGCAAATTTCCAAAGTGTTCCTGAAGGAATAACATCTGATTTTTTTAAATTATGTGTATTGTCGAATGCATTGAGAAAGAATAGGTAGGGGGACGACGTCACGTGATCAAACCGGGTACAGGTCCGCTATATTGATACTACACTTACGTCAAACAGGTAGTGTTGGTAAAAAGTGGACTGTTTGTTAAGTGTATCGTGTATTAGAGTTATATAATATGTTAAATATTAAAATTAAAAGACTTTATGGTTTTTTGTGCAACAGCAGAAACGGCGTTGATAAGAAGAATTCGTCTGGAATAATATTTCATAGGTTAGTATAGGCTTGACAGGTGTGGGATGACAGATTATAATTTTGAGTAGTCCGGACTAGGTGAGGCAGCCATATTGGTCCCACATTTAGCCCCGCCCAATGCTCCCGTTTTGAGAGTACAGCAAAGATGCTTTACAGCCTCCATAGTATTTTTCCTCAATGGTCGAATGTTTCCATACTTTTGGTGCACCGTGTATTAATCACATTTATAATTAGTAGTATACAGGTTACTGTAATAGTGCGTCAGGCTTCCATAGCTCTTTTACGAATTAACTTAGGAATTTCATTCATATGGCAACTTATATTGTGTTATAGGCTTTATCTATCTTGGGGTACCCCAGACAGTATTGGATATAACTCTGATAATTTAATGCATGTGTAAAAAACCCCATAAGTCAGAATTGTTTTGTCACTTTGACAGCGATAAAAGTTTACTTTAACTTTTATATCGGCAAAAAAGTTGTTTAACCTTGGTTGGCCCGACAACAACTTGTATTTTCTCGTTATGTCATAAACTCAACAAACCCACTGTCAAAATGAAATGTCAAAGTGGACGCAACCATAAGCGCGTACTATCTTTGATTGACCCGACATCAATTTGCTTACTTTATCATCATAGTGTTCGTTGTGAAGTGTTGTTATGACAAAATTTGTAAACTGATTGTAAGTAATCTTCACGAAATGTATAAGAACAGTGTTTTTAATAACTCTATTTTTAAATAGTAGATTACCATGTAATAAATTTTTCAGTAATTGTTTATACGTACATTTAGTAAATTATCTTACCGAATTACATTGGAGCTTTCTTTTTATTTCCGAATAAATTTTCCATTTTTAAACTCAAATTTAGTTGCTAAATGGTAACTGAACTCAACAAATTGCCTCTTCGATAAAACGACTCGTCCTTCGGACTCGTCGTTTTATCAGGCAATTTATTTCGTACAGTTACCTAGCAACAAAAATTTTCTTTAAAAAGTGAAAATTTATCCGGAAAAAATAAACCTCTCGTGTAATTATAAGTGAAAATTTATTGTGATGTTCGACAAAGTAGTATCTATTTTTTTCCAGGCCTGTCAGACTAACGTCTCCAGTTTGCACCGCAGCCTTTTGTGATCCAGTGCCTCACAGTTTACTAGAATATGCCTGACTGTTTCTGGTTCCTTATTGCAGAGTCTACAACTAAGGTATCCATCATACAGGCCTATCCTGTTAAGATGCACTTTAACAGGTTCATGATCAGTCAAAAGATCTGCTGTTGTTCGCAGCCGTTCCCTACTCATATGTAGTAGTTCTACGGCTCTTTTATTGCATTGTTGGCCAATAAATTCCGTACCATGATGTACTGGAATTGTTGCCCAGTAGTGCTTATGTTTTTCATAAACCCAATCTTTGACGTGGCTTTGGGTCATACTTTTGGATACCCCCAGAGCCCGTTCTGGGCCTATGAGTCTTGTTTCTGATCCTCTCGCAGCAAGTTTATCAGCTTTTTTATTGCCCTCGATCACTCTGCGCCCTGGCATCCGATCAGTTTTATCTTATTCCGGACTGCCAGTGATTTAAGTTCTTTGACGCATTCCCAGACCAGTCTTGACAACACCTCTTGGCTTGATATTGCCTTTAGTGCCGCTTGACTGTCAGATAATATAAGTATCCGCCGGTGACTGACGTCATTCCTATTGTTTTCTATATCACACTGGAGTATAGCATACACCTCTGCGGGTAAGCGACTCCAAGATCCCCCAGCCTACGCCTTTAGGTAAATGCTACCAGGGTAATTTTAGTGGGAGTAATGTTTAGTCCCTCTCTTTCTAGCCACCTAGATATCCGGTTGAGAGCGTCCTGCATACGCTCCCAAACCGTTGAGTTGAATTTGCCTCGTGATATTATGACTATATCGTCAGCATACCCAAGGAATTGGTGTCCCCCGTCGGTGAGCCCATCTAGCAAGCCGTTCACTACCAGGTTGTTTCTTAAGTAAGACTTAATTTGGTGCGGAAATACTTTTTTAACTTTGTAACACAAACCCTCATGCCAGACTTTATTAAACGCCTGTGTAAAGTCTAAAAACACAGCTGAGCGATATCTATTTCTATCCAATTCCTGGTATACTTGACTGACTATCCTCTGTACCTATTCTGCAGTTCCATGATAGCTTCTAAAACCGAATTGGTGATCAGGGATTATTTTGTTCGTCAAGGATAATTTTCATATTTTCACAGAGTATTGGCATAATTGGCAGAAGACTAATCGGCCTGTAGGAGGGAACTTGCTCCACCAGTTTTCCAGGTTTTGGAATCAGAATTATTTATGCAGTTTTCTACAGACTTTCCTTACTTGTCCTTTCTAGTTCTATATTTGTTTTGCTTGAAAAAGGCTTAAAGATTTTAGATACATATTCAGAAAATGTATCAGCTTTTTCATTATTTGTTTTGCCCACTCTCCATTAGATTTCTTAAATAGTGGAATTTCTATTTGAGGTCTTTTTATTTTCTTGGCCGCTTTTCATAGTGAATAAATAATCATTTACTTCTGTCGGGGATAATTGTTTTATATTTGTGTTCTAGCAATAGTTTTTTCAGATCTTTGGTTACTTTATTGAGTTTCTTTTATTATTTGCTGTTCGATTTAACTGCAATTGTTTTCGAATTCGTCTTTCTTCTCTACGTGTAAGGGAATAATTAGACTGTTGCAGTATATTTTCCGATATTAATTATGTTGCCTAAGCTGCGTTTTGAATAGTTGCTGTCAAATTCATAATGCTTTGTCAATATATACCTGCGTTTTGAAAATTAATTAGCAAAAAATAAATTGCCTCATTTTTTGTAACGTATACAGGGTTAGTTCTAAATAGCGTCATTAAAAATAGGGTTAATATACAAACATAATAATTTTCATAGAAATTTAAGCTTCAAAATAAATATATTTCTATTTACTGAAAAAAGAACATGGTAATGCACCGAGGTTGTCGACCTTCTCCACATAAAAGCATTCACAAAAAAAAAAACATCGCCATAGAAAATCTTTTCAATTGCTATTCATAACAAAGGTTGTAACTATTTGCATTTTATTGTTTTTTTGGAAGAACCTTGAACTAGAATTACTAGTGGTATTTACGTAAATGCGTATGGGATAAACAAAGTTATGGACCGACTTTAACTACATTTTGGCCCAAAAAAAATTAGAAATTTTTGATGAGTTACAAATAAATTTCTTTTTTTGATTTCCAGTTAGACATTTACACGTATTCTTCCTACCTATTTAACGGTAACCCTGTAGATTGTCCTCGGACATTCTTAATAAATATACTATTTCTTAAATAGATTCTATTACAATGTTATGCCCTTACTTTAGAGATAAATGAATTTCAATAATTAGGTAAACATTCTTGTGAGGTATTTCGAATTTAGCAGTGAGCACCACAGGATTCCCTCCTTAGACCCTGTTTATTTCTTATATACGCAAACGATTTGAAATTTCATTCCTTTCCGAATGATACAACTGCTATAAATGTTGCTTACTCACATTCAAACCTAAGACAATTTCAAGCACAATGAATATAAATATTAGAAGTTGGTTTAATACCAGTAAACTAAGTATAAGAAAATCTAAAATCTGAAAAACCAAATGCTGACAAAGCGTCATGCCGACTTTAAAAATGTAACTAGATTTGCAGATAACTGGTTGAATTGAGAAACTTACTAGCAGCAAATTAATAAAACATATATTTGGGGCCACTCTAGCCATATGCTAACTGTATTTAAACCAATAGGTGAATAGGTAATTTTGAATTTAGAGCTGATTGCGGATTAAATAAATTAAATTACATTAATATTATAACACAGAAATCTCAAATTACAGATTTTGTTGATGCATATTGTGAAAAGATGGATGGTATGTAGTAGAAGTTCCAAAGTAACTTAGTATTGCTAGATTCGAGTAAGATACTGACATGCTCGCCAGTAATGTATGTTGTTTGCCTTTTATCGCCCAAAGAACTAGATGTAACCGGCCGCATGATTTTATAAATTCAATCGTTTATGGCTGTCGTTCGTTGTTATTGATCTTTTTACGACCACGTGCATTGTTTTTATTATCTTGCTTTTATAATTTTTCTCCGTTGCCGTTAATGGTTTTGCCGGGAATATTTAATATTTGCCTTTAGTGCGTCTGTTCACTTTACGATTTCGATCGTGGGTGGTTTATTTTGTGTTAAGGTCTATTTTTGCGAAAGTTTACCGTTGGCAAAGTTTTGGCATGCGAAACAGGAATTACAATATAAGACTACCCACATTGAGTCAGATCGATATAAAATATTTTTAATATTGATTCTAAATGAAATTTGTAACTATTTAACAAATTTCATTGTATACAGTAAACCTCACTAATCCGGACAGATTAGTGAAAGTCCGGATTGAACAAATTATCTATGGTATAGTAAAAACACTCTTTCAATAGAAAAAAAATTATTTTACACCAACATAACCAGTCCCAATAACTTTAAACATACATTTTAGTTTATATAATCTGACTTACTAACTTTAAGTTACTTAGAACAAGATGGTCCAGGCTCATTTTCTCTCACGTCACTTGACACTTTTACTGGTGTAAAAGAGGTAGTTATATTCGGTTACACCTTGGCGATATATGTTGTGAAAATCTTCTGTTCTGAACTCAGCTGCTATCTGGTTGAACTTCCTCATTTGCCAGAAGTTTTTCCACAATATAACCAAAGTCAAAGGTTTTATATCTTTTTCCCTCTTATCTCTTCTTCTGTTGCAGTTTGTTTCTCTGCTTACAGAATTTTATCTGAAAGCTTTCTCTTGTATCAGCGTTTGCTGTGTAGGTGACACATTGGTCAATTGGCTGGATAGAAAGGTTGTATTTGGTGATTTAGACATACGCACAATCTTTTTATCAGTACTTGCTTTTTCGCTTCCGAATGTGCTGGAGCAGTGTCGCGTAAAAGTATCTATTTTTCATTTCTTTTCCATATTTCTCCGGTATTTATAGCACGCGTAATCGGTGTGTAGAACACACTGATGTGCCATAACCTCACATCATTCATAGGAATTATTAAATCCTCAGTTTGGTACCTTCTGGCTGAACTGATTAGAACTGTTTTTCTTTTGTGGAACCAGTTCTTCGTAATATTTGAAGTTAACCATGAACTGTAGTAGTGGACAGGTAAATTATCACGCGGCTTCTTGTTTTTGCACAATCACGGACTTCAACATGTGAAATAAATTTCTTCCTTACTATTCTTCCTTTCAGGTGTGGGTTTTTGCTCTTTAGATGCTTGGGTGTTGCCGGGTAAGTCTCTCCAATATAAACCAGTCTCATTAGAATTATACATTTGTGAAGACTTTTTAGACCCTTTTTTAATGGTAGAAATCTTTCTTTAACAAAGCGTGCACCTTTTACCTGAGCGGCTCAATAGCTTCAATATCTTCACTGAAATTTGCGCCGCATAATTTGTGTTCTGTTGCTATTTAAACCTAACCAGCAAACCTGAACTGGCTTTAAATTTGCGAATGCCCAACTTTATGTATAATTATTTACTGCAGCCTGAATTTCAATCCCTTGCTCAGCCAATTCAGTAGAAAGAAGCTGAAAACCATTTATAAACCGCGTCGTCTATGGATTCTTTTCACAACACCAGCTTCTTTTCCTACATTAAACACATTTTCCACGGTCAGCCTCTTTTTCTGTTTTACGATAAATATCACGTAAAAGGTCGACTGTCAACCGTTACACGCACGAATGAGACCAATCTACCCAACTCTAATGTTCATCGGTCACCATCACCAGATCCGGTCGATCGCCATGTTGAAAAATGCTCGCTAAATGTGCGTCTTATTCGACTGACATTACTCTGTCACGAAGCTAAAAAAAAACCATTTATAAACCGTGTTATCTACGGATTGTTTTGTAGGTATACGCGTTTTTTTTTTACAACAGCAATTTTCTTGACATTCTGATAATAGTTAGTAGAAGTCAAATCCTTGCTGCACTTATCGATTACTTTATTTTAAACACTTGGCGAGCTTTGCATACTCTGCAAGCATCATGAAGCAGTATTAGCTTTTGATAATAGTTATGGTGACCTTTTGTGCTATACGGATGTTTTAAAGTTTCTAATTGCTATTTTTTTAGATTTTTTTCTGTTATTCTAGAATCTTTTTCCACGTATTCAATCATTAAGTTTCCTTCCATATCCCAAAACTTCGTCGCCATAAGCTTTCCTAAGGAATTCTGTATTCTTGTCTTTTCTGGCGGTGAAGATCTCATATGGATGCACTGCATTTATTCTTGTTTTGTCGGTGTGTCCCAATGATACAACTAAGTTTCATCACCTCTTGCAATTTACGAAAAAAATTCTCGTCGTCAGCCAAAGCCACCAAATTTTCCTCGCGAATGTATTTTCGCCAGTTTTAGATAGGAATTATGCAATTTCGGAATACAATTTGCTGAAACTTTATTCATTTTTAAACTTTTATGCCAAACTTTTAATACTGTAGCTTTCGATATCTCTATTTATCGGAAATCATTGAAACTTTTATTTTTCGATCAACTGATACCAAAACCTTAACTATCTCTAGGTTGTTGTTGGTTCTTGTTTCAACAGTTCTTCTGCATATTGGTTCATCTTCAATAGACTCCCTACCCTATCGAAATTGTTTGGACCAAATTTTTTTCATACATTGGTGAACATTCTTGCTTCCATTCTTGTCAAAAATTTGATTACGCTTTTGGGTTCAAGCCAAATTTTACTCATTTTTTTATTACTTAAGGCTTCACAAAAATAACGGTCTTCGGGTGTGAACCAAATTTGGACAGTAAACGTCAAAATGTCACAGCAACCTGACAGTAAAAATTTTCGATTCATATGACGAAAATGAATGGGAAAATTTACCCTTATTCTATTAATAATTTCGACAATTTTTCTTGGACCTTTTTTTGTATACTACCAGCAAAAATTTGAGTAATAAGAGAATGATATAAAGAATTATTAAATGATTACACGATTATGCTGTGTGTTGTATACACAATCGGTACAGATACTACGTAAACAGTTCCTTATCTAATCTATTGTAGATAGTAAGGAAAGGAAAAGCATAAATCGTTTTTATATTATTTGGTACACGTTGTTTGTTGATGTCAACGCAATTTAGTTTTCGTGATAATAAACGCCAGATAATCCCAAAAATAAAAATCATCACATTTCGTGTCCGTTATCATGTCAAAATATTTGACCGAGATTACGATAAAATTAGTTTGCGTTATTGTGTGTATGTATACATTGTAGCAAAACACATTTTTACGTAATAGCTTGGTGGTGCTCCTGATAAGAAAACAGTAACGAGATTAAAACCTGATATTACTACGTTGTATTATTAATGTGCGACAGCGTATTTTCCTTTCTTTTGGAGTAAAGATGAAATTTAATATCTACATATTTACATTTTATATGTTATTTATATTGATTAAGCAAGTTGTTATTAGAATTAAAGAAAGATCAGATCAGCAGTTTTGATTTTTGTTAGATAAAGTTGTTAAGATGACGAATTGCCATGGCCATACTTTGAAGGAAACGCATATTGACGGTAATCTTTACGTTTAAAATTGCATATAAATGACTGTAAATGATCTGAGTTGAATGCCTTACTAATAAGAGAAAAAACTAATAATAAGAACCTAACCCCCAAAACTTAATAATTTACTTCTGACCTATTCACTTATATTCATTATTTCCTTTACTTTCAAACAAACTTAAGAGGCATCAGTACGCTCATGCGAATCGTGCGTAGAGAGAGCGCATTTTCTTCTAAATAGTGCAGCTTGCTAAGACGTATAACAAATCCATTACGAAGCGGACGTGCAGAAAGCGAAAGGAGCGACAGAGTCTACCCGATATAGTTGTATTTTTGTGCCGTACGCCGTAAAAATGTCGACACACGTGCTATCTTCACAGAAAAAAAAACATGAAAAGAAAAAGTGGCTAGGCTTATTCATAAAATAAAATAACTGGATTTTGTTTGATTTTAATTTTCTTTATATGGGGCGATTATGACTTTACTTTGGAACCGCCGGAATTTCGATTTTTGAAAAAAAGAGGACTGAAAAAATATCGATTTTTCTTATTATCTCAGCCAGTTTTGATTTTTTCTTTGTAATAGTTTATCAGTATTTGGTAACAATATCGTTTTGTAATAATAGAACATTATAATACTTGAGAAAATATATATTTAATATTTCCTGCTTATATTAGATGTTTATTATTAATCACAATAGAGTATTGTTATTAAACTGCGTCGTACAAAAACTACCTTGAACACTGTAATGTGCGGAAAGTGCAAGTCATTCCGCCCATTGCAAAATCGTTTTTTTCCTAATATCTTGGCCAATTTCGACTTTTTCTTTGAAATACGTTGGAACAATTTAGAACAAACCTAGAACAACCTGATACGACTGTCAGAATTTTGATTTTCGAAAAAAGGGGGACTAACTCCTTACTTTTGGATTTTGGTTTAAGAGATACGGTTTTGATGTATTAGAAAAATGTTTAGAACAAATCCACAACTACATGAAACAACCGTCAGAATTCAATTTTCGCAAAAAGGGGGGCTGTAAAAATATTTTTTTTTCCTATTAACTCAGGCAATTATGATTTTTTATTTGAAATACTGGAAATTGTTGCCACTTTCTCGGCCGATTACGATTTATTTTTTGAAATACGACAAGCGAATTGCAATTTGTCCTCATTCAATGGATTGATAATTTGTCTTTCAGCGTTGAACATGTTATATATAGAGTAGACAACATGCTACACATGGAGTACACAAGTTTTTCTCCATTTTAACACATATATAATAGTCTTTTATTCAAAACTTAAGGGGCTATTTTTCGCTGAATATTTCTAATTTTGGACAAAATGTATTTAGAAAGTCTGTGTGCACGATATGCTTTTGAATTTTGGGGTATTACATTTATCAGTTTTATTCCCAAGAAGCTCAATGTTGATATCAAAGGGTATTTCAAAATCGAATTGAGTAATTAATGCTATTACATGTAATTGACTCCTAAACTTAAGACATAGTCTAGCAGTAGCACAATAACAATGTCCCGCATTCGAAGTAAATTATCTATATTCACGAAAGTATGGTATATATGATACATTTTGCTAACTACACCTAAGAAGTATATTACTTTTTCTGAACCAAGAACACATCCCGAGACCTGTATAGCTGATCCTCATGTAGATACCCCATCTGCAAGTCTCGAATGAACAGCATCTGTAGTTAAATAAAATCATGATCAATAAGTGCCCTTAAACTACGTATTTAATAACATGCGGCATTTAAATATTAAATAACCCTACTTCCCTTCATAGAAATGCGGATATTTTCTGTTGACGTCACTATTATCCTATGTCAAGGTTCGCAATCCAAACAAAGCAGTTACTTCCTTTTATCGTGTGTAAAGTATGTATATGGAGTTAAAGAAGAGACTATTTCCAAGTAATTTTTATAAAAGTTGTGTACATAGATTGACCTTCTTTGGAGTTAGGTGTGATATTTGAAATGTATTCTAACGATTCATTATAGTTTAACACATAAAATACTTATATTTTTAGATTTATAGACAATATATCTTTGTGTTTATAACAAACAGTAACTGTTTTTTTGTAGTAAGTAGTAAAGGTTGAATATTAAAACACAATTAAAAGAATACATTTTAGGGTATTTAGTAGCCATATGATTCTGTAAATAAAATAAAGTAATTTTAGTTACTACATTATTCTGTTGAAAATCTTTACGAACTTGAAAATGTAACTATATATCAATAATACAAAGCAATATACTTCAAGAAAAGAAACAATATTTAAATTGTATCCAGCATAGAAAGTTATTTTAATAAGGGTTTTGCATATACAAATTCAGTGAAATTCTTTGATAATTATAATGTCTTGTTTTTTGAAGAATCTATAGATGAAAAGATTAAATTACTTACTAGGTAGGTATAAATAAAAACAGCCACAGTTTGTTGTAAACACAATGTTGTAATGTTTATAAATCTGAAAATACAAGTATCTTGTGTGTTAAACTATAGTAAATCTTTACTATAGTATCAAACTTTCTGTTGTTTTCTTCTTGGTTATTTTCATGGACATTTTATATCAATTATATTTTGCTTTTTCGAATAAAACACGTTTTACCCAAAACGTCATCTAGCAGCGTCTTACTGATATTTCCTCCGTGTTGACCTCCATAAGCTTCCTCCAAATTTCCCAGTCAATTTACATGATCAACTTTTTATGTGGAAATCTCGCTTCAAATTTCAATGTCAATAGCATTTCTTCGCTTTCGATCCATCAACGTGTCCGTTTCTACTTCCTTCCGTTGTTTTCTCAACAGTAATTTGATCGCTCCAAGGACGTGTCGCGTGTTTACTTGCGTTTCTAACCCTGCCGAGTGCTTTCCCCCCACAAATGTCAAATGTCGTCGTCGACGAGGATGGCAACGACGATGAGCCTAGTCGAGTAGTACATAGTATAACGGCCTGTCCTGACTCTTACTTTTCGACAACGTTCACGCACGAATCTGTGTGGGCGTAAACGTCCGCAATGTAGTAATAATGGTAGGACTCTCTTCCTTTCTCCCAACCCACCCACCCTGGGATCCTATCGATTCCCCGGCTGCTGCACAGGCTCGCTTTTCCCTTGCAAAACGACGGGGTCGCTGGCTGGCTGGATAGCTACCGGGGAGTCATCATGACGTCACAGATCGATTCCCCAAACGTGATAGAGGCAGAGGGGAATGAATATCTCCGTATATATGTATATACGAATGCGTACATGGATGTTTGTTTATTCGTGCTTGTATTGTATTGTTCCCACTGCAATCGGGAATGCAGAATTTTCCAGTTCATACTAATGACTAGTAATGACATTCCTTTTTGTACCACCAATACAAACAAATTAATGTTATCAACATGTAATGAGAGGCCTAAATTGAACTTTAGGACGTTTTAATAATAAAACATAATGTTGGATATTAAAATATGAATAAACGCATACACGATTGTGGGTGTGTGGCTAAGTATCAAGCTTCATTCCCATATATTTTGAGTTCAGTGTCTCACGTATTTTTTCTGTCTTTGAAAAAGAAGTTTGAATATGCTTTTGGGTGACAGATGTCGCGGTGATATTCTCACAGGCATTTGCCACGTAAACCGACATAATTAGCGATCCTAGTTTAAAAGTCATTACCAGCAGTCGCACGTACACTGTCGAGGCCTTAAAGGCCGAAACACGGTGTCTGTGCGTTGATTGTCGGAAATGACACTAGATATATATGTGTATCCTAACACATGCATATATGGTGCAGGTCAGAAATGAAGATATCAGAGACAGAATGGAAGACACTATTATAAATCCTATAAATGAAAGGCAGCTGAGATGGTACGGACATTTGCGTAGAATGTGGGATGAAAGAAAACCAAGGAAGGTATGGAATTGAATTCCAACGCAAAGAAATAAACGAGGATGATCTCGAAAGAAATGGATAAACAACATAGAAAGTGAAATGAGAAAGAGCGGTCTACAAGAGGACGACTGGAACCACAAGAATAAATGGCATCTAGGATGCGAGAATCGGCAATAACTGCAGAAATTCGTTATATGTAACTTTAATAAATGTTTATTATTAATGCTGGACAAGCATGTTGAATTTTGAAGCCTTGAGTTTATATAATTAAATAACTCAAAAATATTTCCTTTTAGAAATATACAGGGTGAGTCATTAGTAAAAGAAAAACCAATTAGTGGTTGCTTGTGGCGCATATTGTCAAAATACTTCAAGCTCTGACGCACTTCCGGTTTCACCGGAAATGCACGGTTGTAATTTTTTTTAAACGACTCACCCTATATATTTTTGGATTTTCTAGTACTGCTTTAAATTGTCTGCTCAACTGTGTTTTCTTTTTCAAAATTGGGCCAATAGTTTTTGAGTTTTAATTTTTTTTTGAAAATATTTGATCAAAATACGTGTTCAGAAAAAATTCATTTTCACATTGTTTTTAAAAGTAAAAACATTAACTTTGGTGGTTCTTGTAGCCAAGAAAATTCTGCATCATTTGGTATAAGTTGCACTCGACAATACCTCAAAGACCTTTGTTTTTTCAAAGCCTACTTCCTGAAATTTTCACATACCCAAAACTTATTTTTTTTTAATGGAGCACCCAGTACTTTATTAAGGAATTTTGTTCTTCTTTATTCTCTTTCATTTTTGTTAACAATGTCCTATACCTATCTATTGTAATTTCTGAGATAATCACTATAGGAACAATTAGCGGTCAATTAAAGACCTACGAGCGCTGTTGTTCATATGCACCAAAATATTCGTTCAACCAATGGAATGCAGGAATGAGGCCCGACATCGTTAGTCAACTGTCAAACAAAGTAAATGTTAAATTCAACTATCCCAAAAGTAATAATTTTACAGAATAAAGAGCATCGCATTTCAATTTTCTAATTCCGGCAATGTCCAGTTGCAGTATTTCATTCTGTGCACTGTTGGTTAACAACGAAATAAAATAGAGGTTATGTTTACTGACATATTTGAAGACGTCTTCAAAAAATTTTGAAAATACGTCCGTAGAGAGCGAAGATTCCATTAACATTTTCATCAAATAAATAAGGCCCAATTATGTAACTACCCACTATTCCTCCCCACACATTTAATGACTAACGATTTTGAAAGTTTGCAGGTGTGATAAAGTGAGGGTTTTTATGTGTTGTAATAACGAAAATAGTGACGATAAACGTATTCACTTTAATAGAAGGTGACTTCGTCGGTAAACAACAAAAAATTGAGAAAGCCAGGATAATTTATCTGCTGCCCACTGACAAAAATGTAAGCGATTCTGAAAATGCCTTTCATCTAACGCTGCGTATCAATATGCTACGGATTAATTACATATTTCCTAATTATTTTGGATTCTCAAATTTGACTTACATCTAACTGACGACTAATTTTCGTGGTACTAGTATGGGGGTATTCGACTACACTCGCAAGTGCCATAAACGTCTTATCCTCACCAGTTATTGTTTTTTCCGCTCTTTTTTCATATTTAATACTTCCTGTACACTCAAACCGTTCCTTTATACATTCGAAGGTTTCTGGCTTTGCTTGACTTCTACCAGGGATCGCTGTGCATAAAGTCTGGATGCAGATTCACCCAAAACGTCAATCATATTGTAATGAAATAAGCCCACAAAAAAAAAGAAGCAGACCTCCGGGCGACGACAAAAACGTACTGGTAAACAAGTCGTAAATCAACTGCACTCATATACTGCGTCAGCGACAGAAGTCTGGAATATGGTAGAAGAAAGCCAGAATTTGCTAGACCTTTTGTCTGCACATATAAATGCCGCCGGTGGGATAAGGAAATCATTCAATAGTAGTCGCGCGCGGTATATACTGAACAGTTAAAATAAATAATGGGAGTAGTGCAGTTTTATTATAGTTCACAAAATACATAAATATTACTGACATAAATAGTAGTGATAGAAATAAATACGTGTGTTAATTCATTTGTAGTAGTTTTAAGTGCGATACATTTATTTTACATTTTTATATTGTGATTAGTTTTAAGTGTGTAAATATACAGACTGTTTCAAAACATTTGCATGAGTTGTTCATTTCGACCCCGAAAACGCTAGAATATCTATCTATCTATTAACTCTTCATAAGAATAATTTATTTGGATGATAACTAATAGCGATGCTTTTATAAGTTTGACATACATGTTTACCGACTTTCTTTAACAGTTGACTCAAGCAGTCGGCCGCATTCCAGCCTTTATTGGACGAATATTTGGTTGCATAAAACAGCGCACGTAGTTCTTTATTTGACCGCTAATTGCTCCTATAGTGATTATTTCAGTAATTACGAAAGATAGGTATAGGACATTGTTAACAAAAGCGAGAGAATAAAAGAGGGGAGAAATGCACAATAAAATACTGGGTATTCCGTTCAAAAAAAAATAGGTTTTTGGTATGTGAAAATTTCAGGAAGTAGGCTTTGACAAAAGAAGGTTTTTTGAGATATTGTCGAGTGCAACTTATACCAAATGATGCACAATTTTCTTGACTACAAACACTCACAAAGTTAATGTTTTCACTTTTAAAAACAATGAAGAAATGTGCTGTTTCTGAACTCGAGTTTTCGTCAAAAATTTCCAAAAGAAATTAATAACAAAAAACAGTTAAATAGACAATTTAAAACAGTACTAGAAAATTCAAAAATATATAGAGTGAGTCGTTTAAGAGAAATTAAATTTCATGCATTTCCGTTGAAACCGGAAGTGCGTCAGAGCTTAAAGTATTTTTAGAACATGCGCCCCAAGCAACCATAAATCTTCCACTAATTGTTTTTTCTTTTATTTAAAACACAAAAGAGCTATCAAAGAAGCGGCTACTAATGACTCACCCTGTACAGTATCCCATATAATAAGTTATGATAAGGCGCACGAGGCTTAATGTCGGGAGGTTGTGCCTTGAGACTTTGCGTTACGCCACTGTCCAGGTCTATTAACGACCAAAGTGCAAATTGCAAAGTGGTAAGTGGTAAATATAAAAAGCGGGTTTGTTTTTTCTTCGTGGAACCGGAGGATGCGTGCGTTTCGAATAAATATCGACCTGGCCGATAGGATGCGTTCCATCGCAAGGAGAGAAGCTGCTGCACGATGACTGCAAAATCAATACAGCATGCTCGAATGGAAGCGTTCTTATTGTTTGATGTTCTCCTGATTGGCGAGGGAACGCGGAAAGCGAGGCGCTCGCAGTCGCCGGTCGATAAGATTTTCGTGGTGGCAGACTGTGAAGTGAATTTTGTGCTCTTAGGAACTGTGCCAAGGAAATCAATAAATAAAATTGAACGGACACGTCTGGATTTTCTACTTGGATAAATATTTTGTTCATAGTCACTCTTGTCTGTACATGCACACATATACATTTAGGAATTCGCCTGGCTGCTTTTTAAAATAATATTTACGTGTTTAAACTTACAGGCAAGGATTTCCACGAAGCCCCCCAATACTGTTGGAAGTGCCACAACGTCTCTAATAAAAATTAGAAGAAAAACAATCTGAAAGTTTGAGATTGAATATGTTTTTACGCATGAATCTTTTCCATTATATTATTGTAAGGATGACAGGCATGTAGTATAGTCAATTAACAACAAATTTTCAAGTTTCAATAAATATTTCTTTATATCTATTATGCATTAAAGTGTAGGACGCACTGAGAAATACAATCCAATTTAAGAGTTAATAACTGTTTTGAACTTTTTAAAAAGACAAACTCGAGCGCTATTCAGGGACGGTTCTACTGACAAGGTTCCCGGTAGTTCAATTTGAACTGCGGATTAAGACAAAATAAAAAAGGTGCGGTCGCCACACGACTTTCTTATACGTATGTACGTTCGGCAATGTGTGTATAAAAAAAAGTTGTTTCAAATGTTACCTTTCGGTTTATAGGATTCACTCACAACCGGGTTATTTGTGTTACCTGAGTTCCTATAGCCGTGGTACTTTAATACGGGGAGACGTGGCTTCCTTCCTTTGGGACGACACTACACTTATACACTGGGTGCATGGGATAGGGCTTATGCTAGTGTCTGAGGTTAATGAAAGAGTTGCTTAAACCACATGAATTTATTACCACAGCTCGGTCACTAAAAACAATAGCCACGCAGGACTATATAGAAATGGGCTGAAGGCAAATACTAAATGCTAAGAAATATATACATATATCGAAGTACACATACAGTTTACTGAGACACCTTGACCAGAGGGCTAATTATCCCATACAGGGGGATTAATAAAAAGGGGGTGGTCTTTAGATACTAGCGAATTAAAATAGAGAGAGGTATTTGAGACACTCAGTTGGGGGTCTAGGGGATAAGGCTCCCTTTGGGGTACCTAGTCAATTAACGCCTAGAATGGGTAAGGCTGCCTTAGGGCGCCGAACCAACTAACTACTTCGGAGTGACGTGACGGGGCTATCTTTAGATCGCCAACCGTGCAAGCTTAGGAATCAGTTCAGTACTTACGGTTGCGTTAAATGGGTTATGATGTGAGGTCACATTAGCCACACGTCACAAGTCACTGGGAGGAGTGTATCGGCACAGGTCTGGCACTTTGATACGATCCGTTGTCTGGATTTGATTGAAGCAGTAAGCGGCACTCGCGAACGTTCAACAACCTCTCTATTGGTTGGGTCACTTTGTTCAACGCCTCACTAACAGGTCACGAATGCTCCTTGGATGTCGGTTGAAGCACGCAACGGCTGTTGGTTTCGGAACTGGGTCCTCCTCGTAAGTGTTCAGTTCACTCGTAGAAGCCTTTTCTCGGCTTCGGGTAACTTCGGAAGCGTTCGGTAGTCTTCGGAAATGCTCGGTTCGCTAGTGGAAACCTTTTCCCAGCTTCGGGTAACTTCGGAAGTGGTCGGTTCACTCGTAGGAATCTTCTCCCAGCTTCGGGTAACTTCGGAAGCGTTCGGGTTTGCTTCGAAAGTGGTCAGTTCACTCGTAGGAATCTTCTCTCGGCTTCGGGTAACTTCGGAAGCGTTCGGGTTTGCTTCGGAAGTGGTCGGTTCACTCGTAAGAATCTTCTCTCGGCTTCGGGTAACTTCGGAAGCGTTCGGGTTTGCTTCGGAAGCGGTCGGTTCACTCGTAGGAACCTTTTCCCGGCTTCGGGTAACCTCGGTAGCATTCGGGTTCGCTCATAGAATCCTTCCACGACTTCGGGTATCTTCCAAAACGTTTGGGTACGTCTCGGAGATGTTCGGTTCACTCGTAGGAATCTTCTCTCGGCTTCGGGTAACTTCGGAAGCGTTCGGGTTTGCTTCGGAAGCGGTCGGTTCACTCGTAGGAACCTTTTCCCGGCTTCGGGTAACCTCGGTAGCGTTCGGGTTCGCTCGTAGAAATCCTTCCACGACTTCGGGTATCTTCGAAAACGTTTGGGTACGTCTCGGAGATGTTCGGTTCACTAGCGGAAACCTTTTTCCGGCTTCGGTTAAGCTCGGTAGCGTTCGGGTTCGCTCGTAGAACTTTATATCAGCTTCGACGTCACTTTGGAGAATGTTCGGTCGTAAACAAATGACGCGGTTGCAGGTGTCTTTTAGAAAGACGCATTCTATTCGTCCGAATAACGAGTCTTTCGATTGGTGTATTTTTGTTTCTCGAACATTCTTATTTAATATTAAAATACTTTAGTACATAGGTCGAGAAATGTCTAGGCGGGGCCTGTGAGTTGGTTTAAAGATTTCCAACATTATTATTTTAATTATACTGTTGGAAAGTATGGGATATATATGAAAATGTGAACCGTTTGTTATGATTGTTTATAGCAATCACATTCATGGACTGAAATGATTTTTACGTCGGCACAATCTTATCAAATATTAATTACAACGATAATAATGGTATTTAGCTCAAACAGACCTGGAACAACGTTTCTATTTCACACCCAGGACCGGCATATGTAACACAAAGTAAGTTTTAAATTCGGTATTTCTTTAATAAAATAAACCTGTGTATAAAAGTGTTACTTCCGGTCAGAATTTTGAATTTTTTTTATACAAATGTTATTTCATATTGCAGTGATCTTGAGTTTAGAATTAAGTTGTAGATAAGTTTTCTCAAGACCACATCTACATTTAAGTTATTTAAATACTATTCTATTTATTTTATAATAGTCATGGACAAAAATCAAACAATACACATTAATGGGTTAGGATTTTAGGATTTCAGCAAATCTCTATTAGTTTAAGTAAAACAATATAAGAAAGTTATTATAAATTTTATTTGTAAAATCAATATTAGAATAAACCTTGTATAGCAAGTAAATATTCATAACTTGTTGTTTATCCGCAACCTCAGCGTAAAAAAATGATGTCCGAGACCGTTCGATGGATAGGCCCGAAGTAAACAATATTCTTCGTCAGATGCTGTCGACAATTATGAACGTGTTTCCTTTATTTCCGATGAAAAATAAAACAAGGAAAATAACAATCAAGTACCCGAATAACATAAGAAAATGGTTTCGAAACCACAATGACAGTAATACGAAAATTTATAAAGTTATACATCAATGGCAGTAAATACTAAAGTTGTATACTGTAAATAGCGTAATAACTATCAGGATATTTGGGCACTTACTTTGTTGAAAGTGGAGGTGTCAATAGCTCACTATTTAACACACTTATATACTGATATTTCTTTAAATTTTTGTGCATTATATTGACATAAACACGTCAATATTTGAGATGCATTTTATTTGTTTACATTTTCAAGTAAGTGATGTATAGATTAGTCGCTAGGGGCAGTAATGTTGATACGCATTTTAAGAGAGGGAATAAAAGTTCAGAGCATGACCGAGTTTTTTGTAGAAAATAATTGTTATAAATGAGGAAGAGAACGACTTAAAAATTAATTGACGGCAGGTGAAAATCGCTTTAAATACTAAATAAACATTAGGTGTCTGTATTAATAAATTTAATTTGTACTTGTAAAATTTTAAAAAAATATTTAAAGGGATTTTTTATAATTTTAAACTTATAAATATTTTAAGAACTATTAAAAAGGGATTTTGAAAATTTTTAAAGATATTAAACTTATAAGATTATAATGTTTCCATGCATTTATTAATCATTCTCAAATCAAATAAATGTATTTTATTTGCAATTAGTGGTAAAGCAAACGACACTGAGGAACCCGAATGTTCTTATTTTAAAACACGATGGTCACACACTACGTGTTATAGTAAAACATTTTGGAATTTGTAATAGTTTTTGTTTTATATAGGATAAAGGACTTACTTTATTTTTGTCAATAAAAATATTGACACGCGATGTTTGAATATATGTATGTAGAAAAGTCAGAATTACATTTTATTTATGCGTATTTTCTTATAGAATTAGTATCGTGAATAATAATAGTCGTTGGTGATGTGGATGAGTTTAATGCACTTTATGAAGAATTGAGGTAGTTGATACGTGTTTTTCTTTATTTTATATACAAAGTGTTTAGTTATTTAGGCGTGATGACTTATATTGGAAATAAACGAAGTTGGTAATTTTTTTCTTTTGTTAATAAATATATATTCAAGAGTTCATGTATATTTTTTTGTGTTTGTGCATTGAGGTCTGACGAGTTACGGAAGTTGAGTTAGGGATGTATACAACGAATTATGTAATTAATTAACTCGTAGTATGGAGCCCTTATTATTGCCATAATTACATTATTAGAGTTTTTTTTCTTCTTTTATCATAACATAAAATTGGTTTATAGAAATGCTTTTATTTATATTTTTCTTGTTGTTGTTTATTCTCGTTATTTGTATATATATTTGAACTTAGTACGCTAAATAAATTGTATTATAAGATATTTCTGTATTTTATTTAATTTATCTGACCTGTACAGAACATAAAAGAATCAACCTTGGACAAGGAATATTTTCTGCCCCTGAGAGTAAAGGATCATAAGAATAATTAAAGTAAACTGTTAACTGAGCTAGTGAAGCGCGAAATTGCCTAACCCACATTTCTGCAGAAAGAATAAGATCCCACACTTAACATAAGGCTAAGTTTCTGGGATATATGCTTGAACCTTCTTGATTTTAAGAATAAAGAGTTTGAATAATTTCACAACTTTTGCGTTCATCTACAATCCCCCTCCCCCCAGTACTTTTGTACTCTTTGTCTAAACTTAGTAGTTGACGAGAATATTAGTGAATTTTGATTGTTTTACTGAAGTAAACTACTACTTCCGGTCTACCGTTTTACTGACAATCTAATTAGATCTTGAGGGGAAGATTATAATCGTATATATAAGGTATGGTATTGATAGCGGTAGCCGTTTGGTCGCTATAGTTGTCAGGCACACACGCACACAGAGACACAGGGAGAGAAGGAGAGAGAGAGAGGGAGTGAGATGTTTACAAAAACAACTTTCTCAATATCAGGGGACTTGAAAACGTGGACATCTGCAAAAATCTCGAGGTCGAAAATGTTCGCCATCACAATACTTCCTTATAATACATACCACGTGTATACGAAAGTAAAGCGTTCTACCATCATAGTTCAGACTATAACTGCGCTTAAAGTTCTCGTCATCCAGAACGCCAGGCACACACGCACACAGAGACACAGGGGGAGAAGGAGAGAGAGAGAGAGGAAGTGAGATGTTTACAAAAAGGACTTTCTCAATATTATGGGACTTCAAAACGTGGACATCTGCAAAAATTTCGAGGTCGAAAATGTTCGTCATCACAATACTTCCTTATAATACATACCACGTTTATACGAAAGTAAAGCGTTCTACCATCATAGTTCAGACTATAACTGCGCTTAAAGTTCTCGTCATCCAGAACGCTCGTTCTTCGTTTTGCAGTTAGTCTAGACATGAAAAGACGGAGTAAACGAAGGCAACAAGCAATAAAAGCAGCCATTACAAAAAGTAGCTAGAAGTAAGTAGAGATTGTCAAGAAACGTAACTAACAACGCGAATGACACTTGAATTTAAAAAAAATTAAAAGACAGATACCAGAAAATGTATTTTTGATTTATGGAGCACAATGTCAAAGAATGAAAGCATCGAATCAATTGTAGAATACATTCGACAAAAACTGGGTCTGTTACAGTTAGAGAACACAAATGTCTTTAGAGTGACAGAAATCTTTGCCAGAAAATTCAGCGGCGGATTTAGTGATCGAACCTTTGATGGTTTAATGTATTGTGGATGGCAAAGTTTGTAATGCCCAATCGTCTTGTATGTCAACGCAAAGGTGTTACCTATGTGGAACAACGCCTTGCGAAATGAACAATTCAGATGTTATTTCACATAAAGTAGTTGGTCAAAATTGTGTGTCATTTGGATGGTCGCGTTTGCATTCCTGGATACGTTTATTCGAGTGTGTCTATTCCATTTTACCACATTTCCTACAGGCTTGAGGTCAAGTTATGGCAAGAGCGAGGGGTTGAGAATAAAACAAAAGTAGACGTAAGGAAGAAGTCCAGGGCCGAACATGGTTTATTAGTGGACATGCCTAACCAACAAAATGGCAATACCAATTACGGCAATACTGCTTCTGCATCCTTTAGATACTTGGAATTAATAAAACTCTTTCGCATTATATTTGAATGTTTATGTTCTGGTTTTCCAATAAACGTAGAAAAATTTTATATATACGCCGAACAACTAGAGAACTATATTTCAAAGAATATTCAAGGCACACGATGCCTATGAGTGTACATAAAGTATTTTGGAACGGAAATGATATAGTTGCCGCCAGTATTTTGCCTATAGGCCAGTTGTCCGAAGAAACACAAGAAGCCAGATAATAGGTAGTATAGGGAAATCTATACAAGATAAACCTCAAGACTCGACATTAATACTGATTTACTACATTTACTACTATTAATTACTTCAGAACCGGTGATTGCTAGTATACGTGCTCCGCCAAAAACTAAACATGGAAATATTTCTGGAAGAACCAATTATTAAATATCTATAAATCTATAAATAATTGTGTAAGTTACTGGTAAGAAATAAAGAAACAGCATAACCTCTTACACAAAAGAATTCACCTGTTTTAATTTTTTGTACTTGTGCATTTGTTAAAATGAATATATCGGATGATTGCGTTTTTTGCGTTTAGAGAATATTAAAATTCAATCCATGTTTTAAAGTAATTTAGCGATAGAGAATTTCATCTACATGTAAACTTTTTGATAGGGTTTGCCAATTTGAGTAACTCGTTGTAATAAGAAGATTTAAGTCGATTAAGCCGATTTTCAACTGACCAAAAGTAAATAATTTACAAGAAACACAATATACGCTATTAGATTTTTACGAATAAATTAACCAATTTCTAAGAACATTTTCTGAATATTGCATTTTACGATAATAATGTATATTGCTAAATGTTCCACCTTTATTATCGAGTGGTTTAGTTATACAGGGTGAGTTTTTTTGAATGTTTAGCATTGGGATCTCAGAAACTACTGGAGATAGAAAAACGCTTAAATGGGGAAAGATGCGCAGTTTTACGAGTTTGATTTAAAACTGCTTTTGTTTCTCCGATAACTTTCATGGCTTATTAGATATTCAAAGAAAACTAAATTTTACGATTTTCTTTAAACATGCTTAGCATCGTTAATAGTAATTTTAGAGAAAAAGTGTTCAGACAAAAGTTTTAGATAATTTTACGCCAAATAAAACTTTGTAGCTAATATTTTTTTTTCGTTCACCATTATCGAGTTATGACACAAACTTGTGTTTTTTTAAATGGAAATCATAGTTGGTTTTGACATCATTAAAAAGCTTATTTTTTGCTGATTACAATGATATAAGGTTTGATATGGTTATTTTAAAAAATAAAGAGGATGTAGACATTTTTACGGTTTTTATGGAAAACAATTGAATTTCGAACTGATAAAATACAAACCAAACGAAAACTTATTTTGAAATCTTATGTAGTAATAAAATGAAAACTATAAGAACTTTTATTAAGGGCACACAACATTATTAATGTTCAAAGATACCTCCATTATTATTAATATACAAATTGCATCTCTTCACAACAGAGTTTGTAGCATTGCGTACTTTACGCCTATCGATGTTATTAAAAGCAACTAAGACAGCTTCTCTTAAATCGTGGATTGTTTCATATGTTCTTTTGTATACTGTGTCCTTTAGTACACCCCACAAGAAAAAATCCAAAACTGATAAATCAGGGGATCTAGCCGGCCATTCAATGGGTGCATTTCGTCCTATCCATTGATTAGGGAAGTTCAAATTTAAATAATTTCTAACATTCAGTTGATTGTGCGGAGGCGCTCCGTCATGTTGAAACCATTGCAGCATTGCTCGGGTTCTTAAATTTAAATTATCTAGCATTTCCTCGAAATCTTGTTGTAAAAAATTAAGATAACGATTGCCAGTTAGTGATCCATCAAAAATAAAAGGAGGAAGAACAGTTGATCCTATAACACCACACCAATCATTAAACCCAAATTTAATTTGTGGTCTCCTATGTTCAACGTGAACACCTTCATGTAAAGTTTGTGATACTGATAATTTGTAGGGACGAAAGTTATGCTTCTTCAACACTCTGGCAATAGTGCGTTGAGAGGAGCCCATTTCTGTTCAAATGTGTCGGGTCGATGTAGATGGATTCTGAGCGACACATGCTAATATGTTTATTTCTCTATCTTCATCCATCCCTTTTTTTGATTTTGGTTTAACGAACGAACCATAACCATAGCGACGGCTGACGTCGATCAAAATAATTTTCAAAATAAACTTCAGCAGCATATGAAACAATCGACGATTTAAGAGAAGCTGTCTTAGTTACTTTTAATAACATCGATAGGCGTAAAGTACGCAATGCTACAAACTCTGTTGTGAAGAGATGCAATTTGTGTATTAATAATAATGGAGGTATCTTTGAACATTAATAATGTTGTGTGCCCTTAATAAAAGTTCTTATAGTTTTCATTTTATTACTACATAAGATTTCAAAATAAGTTTTCGTTTGGTTTGTATTTTATCAGTTCGAAATTCAATTGTTTTCCATAAAAACCGTAAAAATGTCTATATCCTCTTTATTTTTTAAAATAACCATATTAAACCTTATATCATTGTAATCAGCAAAAAATAAGCTTTTTAATTGTGTCAAAACCAACTATGGTTTCCATTTAAAAAAACACAAGTTTGTGTCATAACTCGATAATGGTGAACGAAAAAAAAATATTAGCTACATAGTTTTATTTGGCGTAAAATTATCTAAAACTTTTGTCTGAACACTTTTTCTCTAAAATTACTATTAACGATGCTAAGCATGTTTAAAGAAAATCGTAAAATTTAGTTTTCTTTGAATATCTAATAAGCCATGAAAGTTATCGGAGAAACAAAAGCAGTTTTAAATCAAACTCGTAAAACTGCGCATCTTTCCCCATTTAAGCGTTTTTCTATCTCCAGTAGTTTCTGAGATCCCAATGCTAAACATTCAAAAAAACTCACCCTGTATGTATCTGTTTTTTTTTACTGGTCCAATTTCTATCATCAAGTTTGCTTAAAAATTTAGATGTTGATGCTTCATGTATTACTAGGTTATGGTACAGAGACATTAATAACTATTATCATATTCTGTTGTAACAGACTCAGCCTCTGAACTTCACCCAATTCTTCTTGACTTGCTGAAATATCTTCATTTGCGTCCTCATCTTGAAATGATTGTTGTAAATGTTATTCTTCAGTTTTTTCGTATATGTATGTTAAAATCTCTTGAAGTGGAACCATCACCGTATGATTTATAGAATTTCCTCTGTAATCCTTTTGCTTCTCGCGATCTTGTTTTCTTAGTGCTATGCTTTTACATTTGCGATTTTGAGATACAGATAAGTTTTTTGAAAACATTACTGAATTACTGAATTATATAAATTTTAAGCAAAAATAGATTATAGATGTTAGAAATGCATAATAGGCATTTATTAGAGTATACAAAAGAACATAAATCTCAAAACACTCGTGTATTATTTACACTTCGACCTGTGTGCACACATATTAGAGTACCATATGACTTTTATTTAATACCAATTCCCTATAATAGAAATTGATAATTCTGTAAATGCCAAAATAGTGTATAATCGCCCTCTTGAGAACTGATTAGATTTTCAGTAAAATCGGCAGACCGGAAGTAGCAGTTTACTTCAGTGAAAAAATCGAATTTTGCAAATATTTTGTCAACTACTAAGTTTAAACAAATTTATAAAGAATTCATATGTACTTATAATTAAAATTCAGAACAATTTTATTAAAAAAGTTTTTCGAAATTTCGACCGGAAGTAGGTCTTTTACTCTTATCGAAAATCAGTTTTTTGCAAATATTTCGCAAGTCATGCTTTTCAAACAGTTACATTACGCATACAAAAGTATTTAGAACTTAATTTTCAATATCTTTTGTATAAAAAAAATTTCAAAATTCGGACCGGAAGTATCTCTTCTACTCTTACCGAAAAGCGATTTTTTTGCCAATATTTCGTAAATTGAGCATTCTATAAATATTTGTCAATAGTGCAAAAGTATTTAGAGCTGGATTTGAAATATTTTTTGTATAAATGAAATTTCAAAATTCGGACCAGAAGTAACACTTTTACTGTTAGATTGTAGCACTTTCCTTCCAATATCTTGCAAAGTATGCATTCTATAGAGATTTATTAAGAGAATAGAAGTACTTATAATAATATTTTAAAATATTTTTTATATAAAAAAATTAAAACTATAATTTGAAACGCTCATACGTATAAGAAAGTCGTGTGGTGGCCACACCTAATTTCTTAGTAATGTTTAATTTCTTTATTTTTATTATCGCACTACTGGCGGCATTATATAGTGCTACTAGTAGCCGTAGCTTTTAAAACGTAGCATTTTGGAAGCGGCTTGATATTTTGCAAAATAGAGCTAATAATGGTAAAATGAAAAACTTAAATTGGGCATTTAATTATTGGCAATAAGAAGAAGTCAAAATATATAATATATAAACTAAAGATCAAGCAATTTATTACAGGCAAAAATTATCCATTAAACTTATAATAAAAGAAAGTCTATTTCTATAATAGTAATTATAATAAATGCCGAACGTAGTATGCGTGGAATATATGAAATAAAAAAAAAATTAAAAAGAATATACATAAATAAAAATGACTTTGCTAAGTAGTGAAAATATGTTACTTTACTTTTGTGTGTGATTTAGTTTAGTAGTATCAAATTCGGTTAATCGGAAGCAATAAATACAGAAAATACGAAATCTATATGTATAGAATTAAATTTAGCCCCACGTTGGGCGCCAAATAAATCTAACTATAAAAACAATTAAACAGCATCTTCCCACAACTCCGGGAATTCGTCACTGTTCATATGAGACAATAAAAATTCCCAGAAGTCATGTATATTATTGATGCGTCCCATAGCAAGATATACTGTATTTATCTTTCATATAGAAGTTTTACATTAATTTTAAAGGATCAATTGATCTGTAGATATAGTATTACCTATATGTAATAATAATAATAATAATAATAATTTATTGATTCTCTTTTACGCAAAAGCGTATGGAATAAGTCAAAATACATAATACAATCTATAGAAATAATGAGACAAGGTCTACCAAAAAAACTAACACAAGTGTATAAATAGACAAACATAATTACAAATTAAAGTCAGTATCAAAATAATCTCCAATGTTATAAAAAACACCATTAATTAAGTGTCTTTTTAATTGTTTTTTTAAAATTGGCGACAGTTAGTGACCTAATATTAACTAGAATGTGGTTATATATCTTAATGATCTGCTGTTTTACACTGTTCTGGATTCTTGTCAATCTGGTATATGGCGGTATCAGTAGAGCACTCGCAGTTGCGCGCGTGGCGTATGTATGATCCGTCTGTAAAGCTCTGAAATACGTATCATAGTGCTGTTTAGCGAAAATCGAACACTCAAATATATACATTCCAACCACAGTAAGTAAATTATTGTTTCTGAATGCGCTCCTGCAGGAGTCTCTCACCCTCATGCCAAACACATTCCGAAGGCACCTTTTTTGTAATATCATAATTCGTTTAATATTAACACAGTTACCCCAGAAAACAATCCCATATGTCAGACTGGATTCAACATACGCATGATAAGCACACAGAGCGGCACCAGAGTTCACCGTACTGGAATATTGTTTTTAGGGCATAACAGAAACTTGAGAGTTTTCCAACAATATATTCAATATGTCCCTTCCAGTTCAAGCTGCTGTCCATTCTAATGCCAAGGAAAAGGCTATGATCCGAAGAAGTGAGTGTGTGATTTCCATAATTTATATCACAAGTTTTGTTTAGATTGGAGAATAAAGTGTAAGTGGTTTTTTCGATATTTAATAACAGTCCATTTTGCTCAAACCATTTATTCATAGAGTCTAGTGTCTCTATTATATTTTCCCGCAGTTGTTCTATGTTAGGAGCTCTGAGTACCACAGAGGTGTCATCAGCATAAAGGGTCATTCCATGATCATATGTATTAACAGTGATTTACATAGGCAAGTAGGTAATCAATCTAGATGAATCCCGTAACATGAACCGTAACGAATTCCCCCAACGTTACGAGTGTAAGAGTATTTTGAACTTAATTTTCAGTACCTTTTGTATAAAAAAAATTCAAAATTCGGACCGGATCTAACACTTTTACTCTTAGCGAATAGCGATTTTTTTCAAATATGTCGTAAATTATGCATTCTATATATATATATCAAGAGTATAAAAGTATTTAGAGTTGGATTTGGAAAATTTTTGGTATAAATGAAATTTCAAATTTCGAACCGGAAGTAACACTTTTACACTTAGTGAGTAGTAAGTTCAAGTATCTCGCAAAGTATCCATTCTATAGCGATTTATTAAGAGAATAGAAGTATTTATAATAGGATTTTGAATAATTTTTCTATAAAAAAATTCTTAAAATTCCATAATTTTAAACTCTCATACTTATAAGAAAGTCGTGTGGTGGCCACACCTCACTATTTTCTTTTGTGTACGCGTTTTGTAGAAGTTTACTAAAAACACGTGCTGAATTATCAATGAAATAATGTATTTGTTACTTGATAAATATTTTGATAATAATAAGATTTCGATTTTACTAGTTTCTTAAGAAATGAATTTAATTTAGATAATGCTGCAAAACTTTGTGGACACCCGTTAATGATTCGCTATTTTAATTTCAGATGTTAATGATTAGCGTTTAAAAAACTGAAGAGATTGTATTTTATGTATGTAGTTCCAAAAAAATTCCGGAAATAAATTTTAAACTTTAGCTGTCACACAAACCTCCTTATTGTGTTTATTACATATTTTAAAAAGGAAGCTATTGCTCCCACAACATCCAAAATATTCGAAGTTCAAGGGTATCTCTTAATTTTAAAAAGAATTGCGCTGTCACGGAAATGTATTCGAAGAACAACCATTATTCTTTTAAGTAGAAAAGAATAGTTATGGTATATATATCTACGTGTTTTATTTAGTCCTAACCATAATTAAATATCTAAAAAAAAGAGCAGATTTTAAACGAAACATTCCAACTAAACAAGGCGAATTGTGATAAACTGTGATCATCCACAAGCCACCGCATGAATCAACAGCACACCAGTGTATATCGGTGTATACCAGCCGCTGCTTTTACAACGCAACAAATTGCGCTTCACTATGACCCCCCTTTTCCTCCTCATGCCCCCTTCGACTGCTTTAGTCCGTCCTCATGGAATATTACCAGAGAATAACAAGACACACATTCATACACGTATCGTATGAATAAATGCACACACACACACACGCACACAACTACGACGAGTTTGTTTCCAACACTTCTATCCTTGACACAGGCAACGATCTGACGTCACGGCCGTGACGTGACCAATTTTAAAGCCGCTATCGTTCCATGGCCGACTGCGACGTATAATTCGGTCCACTTGCTGTCGTGTCTTTTCTACTATGTTGTGATGCGAGTCGAATTGTGAATCTGTCTGCTGCCGTCTGTTGCGCTTGTTGTTTGCCGAGGATGGTCGGTGTAAATGTAAATCGGTGACGAAACGCGTTTCCAATTTGCACAAAAGATTTGCAAAATTATACGTTTCGCAAAGTACCTACTATAATTAGCGACAATTTTAATGGCATGATGATAATGTTTGCGTTGGTTTCATTTGATAATTTTGTTGTTTTGATCTCATGGTGAAAATATTTGAATCTCGTGATCGTTATTGTATTTGTTCTGTTTATATATTGATGTTGGTGTAGACGTGTGGGTTTCGTTGAATATTATGTAATTTGTATCTGACTGATTACATTACTTTCGTTTGCCGAAATGTGCGTTATTTAGAATCAATAGGGGCTAATATGATATAATAATCGGAGCTTTTCATCTATTGTAACTTCCGTTTTTGCTTTTCCTATCTGGTTTCGAATAAAAGAGCTGCCTCTTCAAAGAATTATCTTTTAATTATAACAATTATACAACACTTATAATAGCATTTACTAACAATCTGATGTAATATACTGCGTGACCCAAGTATTACCACCACCAGCAAAATAACTCATATTTTTTTTATATCTTGTGAATCGCTGTTTCAATATGTCCAGATATTCGCACTTACCTCAATCAAATTAAAATAATATTACCTCCAGGTAGGGTTGCCAACTTTTTTTGAGAAAGGTAAGGTATCTTATCTTTTCAATCGGAAAAAATAAAGTATTTGCAAGAAATAAAAAGTATTTTTTGCAAATTTAAGTTTTTATTGCTTTAAATACATATTTTTTTGTGCGTTTTGCTACTTTTCCAATTCCGGTTTATATTTTTGTAATACTTTAGATTTTATTATTTTAGTTTTTTTAGAAGCCACAGGTGTATTACAATCACTATCAGACTAACTTGATATTTGACAACTGATGTCGACGATAGAGGCTTCTCAGATGTCATCTCAGCATAAATTTAAGCGTTTAAGGCTGGACGCCCGCTTCAAGCTGAGTTCGATTTGAAATGGGCGTACCACTGCTTTTCGTGCAAATGTAAATAAAAGACAAATGTTTAAGGGTCCGTGTGCTCTGTCTTATGCTGAGGAAAAAGATAGAGAAAAGAACTTGTCACCTAATCTAATCTGCCTGTAATTTATGGCTGCGTTATGGTCTCAGATAATCGCCGGTTGGCCCACATGTTTGACAGTCGGGAAGCAACCGCCCCTAAATTATACAATCTATATTTTCTCAAACACACAAAAAAAGTGAAGCTGGATATGTAAAATCACCTGCCGGATTCAAATTTTGAGTTGGAAAATAAAATCGAAATCGCAAAAAGGTCGAAAAATCGTTTTTTTGTGTAAATTTTAAAATTTTCATTTTCTTCAATTATTAATACTTATCTAGTGATATCTCAGCAATGCAGAGAGCTAGGGATCTGTTTTTTTTAAGGTTATACCCTAAAGTATTTGGATGATACTAGTGTTTTCGATTTTTCTTTATGGTGTGTAAATTTTATAAAAAAAAAAAAGTTTTAGTAGACCACCAATTTATGTAAGCTATTTTTCAGCTATCGAGTAACTAATCTTATTTTTCAGAATTTACCCATATATACGTGAAACAAAATAAAGCCAACATTCCAAAATTATTTTTTGTGCAAGAAATAAATTTCTAGATCGTTTCAGAAGCAAATTATTGCGAGTCAAATATAATAATTATACTCCCTGCGCGCAAGCCGTGTGAGTCCTAGCATGCGCTTCTAGCAGGTATACCGTTAAGGACGGGAAGAGATATTGCTTTTACTTTCTGATACGTAGTATAAGGAAGTATTGTGACGCTGAAAATTTTCGACCTATTGTAAAGAAAATATCAACGGTTTCGATAAAATAATGTCCGAGTAACGATTACTTTCTTAACATACACCGATCTCAGAAGTATTTTACAAACCGCGTAGAAACTGCCCGAAATGGTAGGCGGAGCTACCTCTCGACACCATGTGCGAGCGTACCACATACTCTATTTGATTTCAGTGAATTTCGCCCAAATTTCAAAATTTTGTTTTCCGTTTCGTGACCTTATTTTTAAAAATTAAGAAAAAATAAAATTTATGTATTGCTGTTGAGTGTTACATAATTTTAAATAAAGGCTTGTTTTTTGAAATTTCTTACATTTTAATTTTTATTTAGGGCCCTTTGGACAATTTCGAAGAAATTACGATTTATCCATTGAAAGGCATTTTTTTCTTAAATTAGCGTGTAAATTCGGTAAGGTTTTCATGAAAAATACGATTAGGAAATGGGAAAAACGATTTCGAGGCCGGGCGTATAGCCTTAAGAAAGTAAATACATAAAGTGTTTACAAGTTGAATGTCATAAACAAACTATAAATAGCATTTTCTGTAGACGAACAATTGAATTTTCAGTGCTATCACACGGCACATATGACATCTACCGTTTCGATTTATAACATGTAACATTTTAATCGTGTGTACGTGTTTTATTAGTTTTATTTTAGGTATCGATAAATCGTTCAGTAGTTTTGTTTAGCGTAATCGCTGTAAATATTCAAAATCAAGTATTTTTTCTATTTCGGTGCTATAAAGTTCACTTTACGACACTCGTTTTGGTTACATAAAGTATTACTTTATCGCACGCTAATTTTATTTTTTTGAGGTTGGTACCAAAAAAAAATGAAACCAAACCATTAAATGTCAAAATATAAGCCATGTGCAAGAAGTTGTACAAAAAATTAAAAAACACAAACATTTTATTTACGCTAATTAACAATATAAGTTGAATGATAAGTTTTCTGATTCTTCTATTGAAATTTAATTCATATGTGGAATACGCTGATATTCAAATATTTAAAATGTTTTACTTAAAAATCAGAGTAACCAACTTCAAAAAAACAAAATTTCTAAAATGTTCGAGCAAAACGCGTCTCTCATTTTAAGCTTTTTTGAACTTTTAATAACCGAAATAGAGAAAATAGTATAAAATATATGTTTCATAAGACATTTTGTGCGCGTGTTCTTTAGAAAACTCGCCTAGCGGCTCGTTTTCTAAACTTGAACGCGTGCGCAAAAATCTTGTCTTATGAAATTTGTATTTTGATGTACTATTAGCATACTTTATTTTTATGCAAAAGTATAAACTGTACTTGTGAAAAATAAAGTAGGATACGTTATTATACAGTATGGCTGGCAACCCTACCTCCAAGAACGAAGAATTTGATTAACAGTACCCGGACATACTTTTAGAATACTAATTTAAGACCATTAAATGCTTAATAAATATCAAAATATTCTTTATTAACAAGTTATTTGCATTTAATTTTATAAAAATTGACACGTGAGGCGATTTACAAAGTTTCTAGTTGGAATTCATAAATCTAGGCGACAATGGTTGTGAAGACGTGCTTTCTATCCTGTATTTATTGCATGTTATAATAATTTGAAAAAAATGCAAGCCAGCTGTGCAGGGTCATATTAGGTTCGTGAAGCTTTAAAAAAATATTAGTCAAAATTAATAAAAGTATATTGTAACAAATTATGGAAAGCCCTCACCCCTCACCACTACTCCAGTAAATCACGCCCTAGAAGCCAAACCAATTCTAGAACTTCCGCAAGACCTCGATCTTGCCCGGCCGAAAGTTAGCTTGGCTCTTAGGACATTGCTCGCTGAGTAGTGATGGGGGTTGTCGGTATTTCCCCAAAGATCTTGACCGTTTCGTCGAAAATGTTTGTTAATAAACGGCCATAAATGTCTTTAAAACTTTACTGTGACGATTACTGCAGGAGGTTGTAAATTATAAATGGAATTTAGATGCTTTCCACTAAAATTCAAGCTTCAGGAAAACGAAGCTAAATTCTTATTTTAATTTTGATCAATATGTTTCGAAAAATATTACCAATATAATAATGCAAAAACAGTCGATTTTAAAAATGAAAAATTTGATCAATGTTTGTCTTTTTGGCTTTCACTGTCACATTTTAAACATTTTGCTGAGTTTTTTTTTATTCAGTATGTAGTGCACATTTGAATGTCAAAATTTTATTCTCATTTCATTATAAACAAGATCTATTTTGGCGATAGCTGTAAAACGTCGGTCACCTATACATTAAAGAATAATTTCTTTTGAAGTACTAGCAGAGAGAGAGTTTCGTGTCCAATTTTGGCCTCGTCGATGCAGTGATAATCATCAACTACATTCAGAAACTCCTATTTATATTTACACTTGAATTAATGTTGCTTGTTGTAATAATTTTGAATTTTAATTAGAATTATAATAGTATATTATTCAACAAGCACAAAATGATGCACATTTTATATTCCTTAGTTTGATATTATGAAAACGTTTGTCAAATTTCAGGTTTTAATTCAGTTATCCGAGTCGTTCGCACGTCATGGAACTTTTTCATTCCCAGTTCAAGCTCACTGATAAATTAGTCGCCAACCTCTGTATTCTTTTAAGAATTTAGTAAGCACGAACCTAATTCACACAGTCACTTGCCAAAGCTAAACTGACTACACATAACTATTTATGTGTCCTGGTTTTGATCTCGTAACTATAATTCTCACGCTTGGTCAATGACACCCCCCAAACACGTCACACGTAATTATCCCATAAATTATTCCATTAAGTTAATTTATTGGACGAGTGCTTGCTCAAAGCAATTGTGTGTAAATAGCTATATAAGAGGGAATAAATGTCAAGTTGTCAATGAAATTTGGAAAAATTAATTCATTAAACATTCATGCTAATTGCCATTTTATGTAGATTTTAAAGAAATAATTACTTAGAGTTCTCATACATTTGATTAAATTCCTGGGTATCCATATTGTACTCTTTCTTTTAAAAAAAAAAATTATACACTTAGTTATAAAACTATTGTCGTTAAACAGAATATATTTACATTACAAAAATTTAAAGTTGCATTGTAAACAACTATTTGAGCTGTCTCGGTATATACATTAAAATAGTAATAGCGCGGACTTTTAAGACCTTTTGCAGATAGCCCTACTTTTCAATTTTTAAAGTCGGATTTCTTCAAGACAAACTGACCGGTATCCCCTCAAGTTTGAGCTTTTATTAACAATTTTGAAATCAAAACAACAAGATCTTCATAGTTATTCCGCTCCAAACACGAAATTCCTAAATATGATTTGTAATAGATTATCAACATGGCTTAAAGGTTAAATATTTATATGGAAAATAAAACGTTATTACTTATACCTACTACAAATGTTTGAATATAAAAAGAAAAAAATCGATACAATCGGTATGAATCATTATTAAGTATAATTATGTGTAACATTATGTAATGTAATTTTGCTATTAATGCTATCAACGCATATAAAGTAAAATAAAATGGTATAAAGCAATGTACAGGTATTTTAATTAATCGCCACCTGGATTATATACAATAAAGTAACAAATAATTACAAATAAAGATCATAATATTTGCTGAAGCTTTATGCAATTAGGCCATACAGGCAACCCCTTATGCACTTCGAACCAGCATATAAAAAACACATGATTGTTTTATAAAACTTTATGCAACATGTTGCTGTGAATTAAACAAGAAAATAATTGTATACACTGGCTATTTAAAAGTCACACTCCAATATACATATATCATCACATATGGATAAAATAATAGTTAATTTCAGAAATATAATTAAAGCTTATTTGCGCCAATATTATATTTTTAACTAACATCGTTAAATTCACAATTGTATGTTCACGCCATGAGTTAGTTTACTTTGCAAAGTCTTTAGACTTGTTTCCTATTAGCTTTATAAGTATGTACTTAAAAATTTCCGTGATTGCTGAAAATTTTTGCATGATAAAAAATGCAACCTCTACATTGCTTATAATTTGTAACAGTATGATTTATTTCGATTTTAATTGCAGTAATAAGCTGACCTGAACATAATGTTTGATCGACCTTTAAAATGTTATATTTCTATCTATAAATAATGAAGACATCTGATGATGTGAATGGACAATTCCTGTTGATAAAATTGTATAACTTGACCGATTGACCTCGGACTTAGGACTCCGATAAAAAGTATAGTATGATGATTCACCATTTAAGTATAAAGTGACGAGATGTAATTTCGGAAATAAGCTGTATGATACATAGTTTTAATAAATGTGCCTTGAAGTTCGATTATTATGTTTATTCGCACTTGCAGTTTTGAGTAATTCTTAAATCGTTCTACAATTAGTAATTCTGATAGTAATGCGAAATTGAAATACCCAATTCAGAATCCTCATGGTCCGAGCAATTTTAAAATTGGAATTTTTGGAAGGTTGTACTATCAACATTTGTAATAGAAATATTGAAAAACACCAACTACAACCAAATATCAATTGTATGAAGTTATTTCCCTTCTCGAAAATCGAAAATATGTCTGTTGTTCCACGTTGTTCTAGGTTTGTTCCAGCAGCCCTAAAATATTTTTAAAAAAATCAAAAGAGATAATTGAAAGAAACGACATAATCGTCCAGCTCCTCTTTTTTCGAAAATTGAAATTCTGAATGTTCCCCTCTGATTTTCATGAAAATCGAAATTCTGTCGTTTTTTTAGGTTTGTTTTAAATTGTTCCAAAGTATTTCAAAGAAAACACGAAAATCAGTCGGGGGCAGGGGGGGGGGCGAAATCCGAAAGTGTAAATTCAGCCACCTACATAACATTAGAATATTGACGGTTGTTTCAGGTTGTTCTAAGTTTGTTGTAAACATTTTTCTAAAACAATCAGAAAGTGTGAAGTTAGGGCGACTAACTCACTCTTATTGAAAATCGAAATTTTGACAGCTATTCCAAATTGTTATTGTAGTTTGTTCTAAACTCTTCTAGCGTATTTAAAAAAATCAAGATCGGCCGAAAAAATGACCAATTCCCCTCTTGTTTCAAGGATAGAAATTTTGTCGGTTGTTCCGGATCGTTCTAGGTTTTTTATAAATTGTTCCGGATTATTTCAAAGAAGAAAATCTTAATCAGCCGAGACAATAAGAAAAGGCGACTTTTTCCTAGCCCCCTTTTTTGCGAAAATGGAAATTCTGACTTTTGTTCATGGTTGTTCTAGATTTGTTCTAAAATATCAAAATCTCTTATATATCAAAAGGTATTGGTAAAAAACGATATCCGAAAGTTTGAAGTTGCCCCCCCTTCTTTTGGAAAATCGAAATTCGAAAATTATAATCGGCCATGAAAATAGTGAAAGACGACAACCTGGAACACCCGTCAGAATTTAGATTTTCGAAAAAAGGGGGCCTGACTCCATACTTTTGGATTACGATTTTCCTTATTTTCCCGATTGATTTTGATTTTTTGTCTTTGAAATAATAAATGTAGAACGAACATAGAACAACTTTAGCGTCAGTATTTTGATTTTCAAAGATAGAGGGACTTGCAATAACTGCGATTATCTGGGGCAATTTTGATTTTTTTTCGAAATTCTTTCGAAAAAGTTTAGAACAACTAGAACAACCTGAAATAACTTCAATTTCAATTTTCGAAATAAAAAGGACTGGGAGAAAAGTTTTTTTTCAATTATCTTCGCCAATTTTGATTTTTTTTCTTGAACAATTTAGAAAAAACATAAAACAACCGTATTTTTGATTTTCGAAAGAAGGGGTCTAACTTCTCACACCTTAATCGCAATGAACGAATTATCAATAAATATTTAACGCTAATCCATCCAGCCAGTCAATTTGCGACAAGTTTAATAAAAGTTATTAATAAATTGTTGCTTACAAGAAATAAATTATGTAATACTTATTTCTGATGAACCGAGTATATGAAACATATTTTTAATGCAAGTTATTATTAATAATTGACATGTATGTAAAATACAGACAGAGTTACTCTATATAATATCTTGTAATCTTGTAACATAATAACATTTGTTTAATTTTTTTGGCATGGCTAGTCCAGATGATCCAATTATGAAAGATGCCTGTTCTCGATTAGTCTAAGGAACTCAACACCTAAGCAATTCATCCACACATGATGAACGTGAGAAACAAGTTAAAAATTGATTAACACCTTTGAAAATTTCAAACATTTTTGTTTATTATTTTATTTCAGAAGAAGGTACGTGGCTTGCCTATAAGGCCTGCTAATAATAGTAACATTAATTTATTGACGTTCTTAGCTTACATTCAGTTTTGTATATCCAGATTCAAATGCCTAACGCATATATATAAAAAAAAAGAAAACTTCTCACTATTTATGTACCGTGTGTTTCACTTACATGAATACACCTAAATAAATTGTTTATTAATAACGCAATTAGTATAAAATTTTTGCCGGTGATAGAGACCATTGCGATAATTTTGTTATTTAGAAAAGACTTTATATTTTTAAAAACATTTATTATTCAAAAATACAATTTTAAACGATGTGTACTATGAAAGTATTACAAATAGAATGAATGTATTGTCCGAAGGCTTCTCTGTGCTTTTCTTATCTGCTACGTGATTATTCGCTGTTGTACGGAGATTCTCATGAGATGGTTCATATTACACCTCCCTTGTTAGAACGGCTCTTGGCGATTCTCGGAAAGAACCGACGTCTCGTTTCCTCGAACTGCAACTAGCTTCCTTGTTTTAATTAGATAAACTTTTCTTAAAAGTCTGTAAATAGTAATACATAACATAATTATTATAATAGAAACAATAATGATTGAGTTCCAATTCGAATGATGCCTATTGTTTCTTTGCAGCTCAGGAATTCTTGCGTTTTCTATATCTTCTTGTATACGATTGAAATTTCCCAAATTGACTTTATTTAGATGTATAGGATTGTTGTCTTGAACATTGAGTGTGTTAATTTTTATTTTCGGCAAATGAAATATTTCTCCTTTGATCATATCTTCCTGATAACTAAATTTTTCATTATTTACAGTGATCGAACAATTTGGAGTTAATCTAATTAACGCATTATTTTTAATTTGTACAATGCCGGTTTCATTACAATTATAAAATATTTCAACAAGATTAGGTGCATGCATTAACATTTCTCCGGGTCCTATCTGTTGTACTAATGTTTCGTGCATTCGTACTTGAATTTTATTACAAATATCTTTATTTATCATGAGATTTAAAAGGCAAGTCTCTATTAACGGTAACGGTTCTTCTTTGCATATAAACACATCTTCTATCTTCGGGCAGGTATTCGTCGTTGAAGCATAGGTACTATCATCTATTAGCAAATACGGCTGGGGAAATGGGATTAAATTATTATTGTAAGGAATAGAATAAATGCGGTAATAGTTATAATTATGATTAAATAATATAGGAACGGATATTTTCAATGTTATTTCTTTATCAGCTACAAAATTCTGTATGCTAAAATACATATAATAATTAAAAGTATTTCTTAATGTCAATATCTGATTTGGTAGGTAAAGAGTTTTTAGTTGATTATTTATTTCCTTAATAATTCTTGTAGGTATTACAGAGGGGTGCAGTTTTCCCATACTAGCAAACATTATTGCTTGTTCAATGTCGGTGAACGTCTCCGATATTATGCGATCGTTTTGATTTATCTGTTCGATTGTGTTTACTAACATGTGATAATGCTCTGCGGCTTCCAAAATTCCTTTTAAGTTGTTAATCCTTGTATCAATGATTTCTTGGTTTTTACTTAACTTGGTTAATGTATTATTTAATTCTTCTGACATTGATTTTATCACGGAAACACTCCATTCTTGTTGTTTGTGTATTCTGTGTTGGTTTTCGGCTAATATATCGAGTGCTTTATCTATTCGTTTCTTTTCTTCGTTGTCCATTATTCCAAATAACCAATTTGATGCACTTCCTACTATATTCAATGGTGACCTTTTATTTCTTAAGTATTCGGGGAATACATTGTGGAATTTTAATTCTGTTCGGGAAATACTGTAGGCTGTTTGTTGAATGGAATCATAAATTGATTGATCCTCTGTATGGATGTTATCTAGATAAGTATAGGTTGTTGTCCCATGCGGTGACATCTTTTTAGCATGTGTTGTGTTGACCTGGTTAATCTCTTCTTTTAATATTAATATATTTTGGAACAAATCATATGCTTTAATTTTGTAGATAAAATTGTGATTTCCTTGAATAATTCGGGCTTGTCCTAATTTATAAGGTAGAATGTAATTTTCAATTTGTTGAACTTGTAGTTGGCTGACTGCTAAACCTATCGTTGTTAGTATCATCGTGAGTAATCTCCTCTTCATTCTGCAACAAAGATTGATCTGTGAATTTTCTTTTCTTCTTTATTACTTCTTTGGAATATTTCGCTTTTCTTTGCGTTTCTATAGTTTTGTCATTTACCTTAACCACTTTTTCTTTGTCAAACTTTGGTTTTAGTTTATTTCTATGTTTCTTTTTCACATAAATTTCCTGACCTATTTCCACATTTTCAATATCATTTCTGTTTTTATTTATTTTTTCGCATATTTGCTCTTTTGTTTTCTCTAGTCTATCGTGAACCTGATTGTTTATTGCTTTTATTTGGTCGGCTCTATTATTAATAAACTCTTGTGTAATTTGTTCTTCACTGATATCAAAAGGTAAATTACTTTCGCTATGTCCATTAATAATTTCAAAAGGGGTAAATTTCGTACTGGAATGTAAACTATTATTGTATCCTAAAATTGCTGTCAATAAGTTAGTCTCGAATGTACTTTGTCTTTCTAATATTTTACACCGTATTGACTCTACTAATGTGTTGTGAAATCTTTCTACGATACCATTTGATTTTGAATTTCCTATTGATGTAATATGTAGTTTGATTTTATGTAATTGACAGAATTCTTTCAATAATATATTATCGAATTCTTTACCTGGATCAGCAATGATTGTACTTGGTAATCCATGATGACTGGTAAATTTTGTGATACCGTTTATTATGGTAGTGGCATTTTTGTCGGGTATTAAATACGCTTGTGCATATTTAGAAAAATGGTCGATTAACGTTAACATTATTCTGTTATTCATATATAACAGATCAATATGTAGTTGTTCGAATGGTCTTCTAGGGGTATATGTATGTGATATAGGTTGTTTTTGGGGCATTCTATCATACTTCGCGAGTTGACAAGTTTCACAGTTATTTATATATTTACTTACTGACTTCTCTAAATTTGGCCAATAGTAATTTCGTTTTAGTGATTGGTGAACCTCATTAATACCTCTATGTGCAGTTTTTCCTTCGTGATAGTATTTGATTTTTTGTTGTTGTTCATTCTCATCCTCAATATCTTCTACTACTTTGTTACATATTTCTACTTTTAATTTTGTAAAGGATTCTTGAATAATATTAATGATTTCTCTTTCTATGTTTTTGTGTTTAAAATATAGTACATTTTTCTTTTCTGAAATTAGACATTCTCTTAGTACTTTAACAATATGTTCCCTAGGCGCTGTTAGTGGTAAAGTGATTATTATTCTATTTTTTCCAAATATTTTAATAGTCTTAATTATGGGTGTTGTTAAATTACGTGTCGCATCTAATATGATTTGGTGTTCGGCTACATTTAATAGTTTTTCTGAGTATGGTATTGATATTTGTATTTGACCATTATCCGAATGTATTGTATTGTGAGTACTACTTTGATCATTTACCTGTTCTAAATTACTTTCTTGGGGTAAGCTATTTAATATTTCATCTAGTTCATCCATGTTTATTTGGCCAGGTGGGTCATTGTTATTAGCTATCAAAGATTCTAAATCGTTATCTAGAGTATTTACGTAATTTTCTGTTAATTTTATTCTCGATAATGCATCTGCTTGATTATGTTTTCCTTTTTTGTATAAAATTTCATAATCATACTCACATAGTTTTAAGCGCCATCTAGTTAATCTTGAGTTCGGATCTTTTACTGAAAATAGCCACTGTAAGGGTCTGTGATCTGTCTTTATTATGAATTTTCTTGCATATAAATAAGGCCTGAAATGTTTACACGCCCACATAACTGCAAGCATTTCTTTTTCTATAACTGCGTAATTAATTTCTGCCGGGTTTAATGTTCTTGATGCGTACGCAATTGGATGATCGTTTTGTGCTAAAATTGCGCCGATTGCAAAATTGGATGCATCTACTGTTAATTCAAATTGTTTCGTGAAATCTGGGTATTTTAAGACAGGATCGTTACATAACAGAATTTTACATTTCTCAAAAGCTTCAATAAATTCAGGAGTGTGTTTTACAGTTTCACCCTTCTTTAAACATTTCGTTAGTGGTTTAGTAATTTTTGCCAGATTGTTTATAAAACGTCTGTAATAGCCTAGTAAGCCTAAAAATGATTTTACTTCTCTTTGATTTGTAGGAATTGGAAAGTTTTTAATTGATTCTATCTTTTTTGGATTAGGTTTAATACCATTAGGTGTTATTACATGACCTAAAAATTCTGTTTCTTTGCGAAGGAACTCGCATTTATCTAATTGTAACTTTAAGTTTGCTGTCCGTAATTTATCGAACACTGCCTTTAGGTGTTTTATATGTTCATCGAGTGATGGTGAGAATATAATAATATCGTCTAGATACACAAGACAGAATTTATTTAATATGTCTCTAAATAAGTTGTCCATGACACGCTGAAATGTAGCAGGACTTCCTTTGAGCCCAAAGGGCATACGTAAAAATTCGAAATGCCCATGCTCTGTATTAAAGGCTGTTTTAGCTATTGAGTCCGGGTGCATTTGTATCTGATGATAACCGGATGCCAAATCTAAGGTGCTAAAATACTGACATCGACCTAATTTATCTAGAATATCCTCAATATTAGGAATAGGATATCTGTCATCAATTGTTTTTTCGTTGACCGCTCTATAATCGATTACTAATCTGGTTTTTCTCTTTTTACTTGCATCTAATTTTTTTTCTACTAAATTTACGGGTGAGCCCCAGGGACTGTGGCTTGGCCTAATAATATCGTCATTTAATAGGTTATTTATGTGATCCGCTATTTCTTGTTTTAATGCGTGTGGAAAACGTCTTGCTTTAATGAAACTAGGTTGTTCATCTTTCGTTTTAATTTCATGTTTTATACTACTGTTGAAAGTTAATTTATCTTCTGGTTGTTTAAATACATCTACATAATTTTTACATAACTGTAATATTTTGGATTTTTCTTCCTCATTTAAATGATCTATTCTAAGCCTATTATTTAATTTCTTTAATGATTCTACGTCGTGAATACGATATTGATAAATATGGTAATTTTCTAATGGAATGGCCTTCAAAGGTTTAATTTGAATAGTTTGTTCTTTATCTGATAAATTTTGGATTTCTAACAATGCTTGACCCCTTTTTACTGTTGTCGCACAACTAGGTATGTGAATTTCGTTTTGTGTTATTTCGTTAATCATCACATCACCCTGTATATAATTTACAAATACCCTTTTTAGAATTTTTTCTTTTGCTGGAATTTTAATAGTTTCTAACTTTTTAAAGTGAATTGGTAATTCGTAATTTTCTCTAAAAAGCATACTTTTTGATAAGTCTATGTTAAATTTCATTGATCTTAAATCGTCTAATCCAATAATGCCATCATAAAATTTGTGAAATTTAAACATTACCATATTCAAGTGACCATTTGATTTTAATTCCTTAAAACATGGTATTTTGGCAATTTTATTAATTTGTATGATACCTTTTGCTGTTTTTATTTCTAACTGTTCCGTAAATATATTGTTAGGATAATATTTCTTTACAATCGCGGGATCTATCATGGAAATTGTGCTACCGGTGTCTACTAGTAACTTTAATGGGGGATTCTTAATGTGAATATATGGTAGTTCGTTGGATGCTACGTTTCCGAGTTCTCCTGCGAGGCATGTATAATAAAATTTTCTTCTTCCTCATCTTCTTCTTGGTTATATAGATTTTCTTCATTAGGGATCTCCAAAGCGTGCTCTGGTGTTCTCATGGGGACATACCATAATCCATCATCTTCGTTAAACAATGGTTGTGGATCTTCGTAATGTTCTTCATTGTGTTGCATCTCATTGTTATAGAGTTCTTCAGGTATTGCTTGTGGTGGTCTTGTTTGTCTAAATGAATTATCTTGGTATCCGTAATTCATCGGTTTGGTAACAGTAGTTGATATTCCTGACATCGGTGTCGGTTTTAGTAATACCGCTGATGATTTGCTTTGATTAGGTGCCCATACATTTCGTGGTGGTCCAAAAACTTGACGATTTGTTGGAAACTTCGTTTGTTGTTGGTTAAACTGCGGTTTAGGGAAATTTGGTATGGGACCTTTTGGGAATGAATTTGCTTGTTGCGATGGAGTTTTCATGACAGGTATATTTAAAGTTTGTTGCGGATGTCGATAATTGGGTAAGGGGTATTGTTGTGAAGGTGTTTGTGATATATTCTTTGTGTGTATGAATGGTTTTTGTGGAATTCTATTCCCTCTTATTGAATTTGCTCTGGATTTGAAATTTATTACATCTTGAACGTGGCCTATTGCTTCTTCTAAATCGTCTGGTTGTAATGGTTTCACATGTACCTGTATGTCTTCAGGCATATTTAATAAATATATTTCCAGTGCAGCGTCCGCGTATATTTCCGCTCTAGCCGCTTTATGTGTAATGTCTGGTGTTTGCGCGAGTTTAGTCATAATTCTCGATAGAAGGTCTTGTACGCGATAGCCAAATGAAACTGGGTCCTCCTTAATAAACATTCTGGTATTATTAAATTCCTGAATTAATTGACCGAAGTCACGTTTATCCGAAAAATAACTATAAATTGCACTCTTTACCTTATTCCATGTATTTAATTCATTTCGCGAACAGATAAGTGTTTTCGCTCTATCTCTGAGTTTACCTAATATTGTGTTGAATATTAAATCTTTCACTTCGGGAGAGTTTGCGTATTTATTACAAATTTGATCGCATGTATTTACAAATAAATTTATACAACTAACTTCGCCATTAAACGTTGGTATTGCGTCTAATTCTATCTTAAATAATGAATAGTTAATTGCCATGTTTAAGTTTTGAAGTCTTTCGGTTAATTCGTCTATTTTGCTTGCTTTGTTCGTTCGGGTTTTACTACAATAGTATTGACAGGATTGTCACTTTTCACGGGATTTCTTTCAAGGGATATATCTACTAGGATATGTATTTCAAATAATGAAATGGGACTTCAATAGTCAGGAAGCGAGACGTATTTGTAATATTTGATAGTACTTACTTTGCCTTCTTGGTTGGCAAGTTGTCTTCGTTTTTCAGAACGTTGGAATGTTAGGTACAGCGAATATAGTAGTCCACCTTGCTCGATAAGGTGCCGTGACCTGCCTATATTTTCCCTAACACTACGGTCCTCTTGCGTCCTTCCTACTTTCGGTTAAGTTCTCGAAGTGTTGAAACACACCAAATTCTATCACAAATTTTGTAATCACTTGTAGAACTAATCACAAACTTTGTAATCACTTGTAGAACTAATCCTACTGACTGCGCCAATTTTGTTATTTAGAAAAGACTTTATATTTTTAAAAACATTTATTATTCAAAAATACAATTTTAAACGATGTGTACTATGAAAGTATTACAAATAGAATGAATGTATTGTCCGAAGGCTTCTCTGTGCTTTTCTTATCTGCTACGTGATTATTCGCTGTTGTACGGAGATTCTCATGAGATGGTTCATATTACACGATGAATATTTTTTCTGGTATCTAAATCCAGCCAATTGTGTGTAGAATTAAAAAAAGTCATATAGTCCAGTCAAAATATCGCTCCAAAAAGGGAAATCTACAAAAAAATAGCGTATTTTTTCGATAGTGTAATATGTTAAGCCTGCCTTACATTTACGAGTAAATCGTATACATACGAGCCTATGATTCGTAGAAGAAATCGTAGGTGTAAATGTAAACTCGTAACTCGTATACGATTGTCAAAATGAATAGAGTTCAATCCGATTTTGTTACGAGTTGGTAGAATTAATAAACTATTCGCGTGGCACCGATGAGTTTATCGAAATTTATATAGTTATGGAGTGTTTCTAAAGAATATCGAGATATTATCGCCAGGTATAAGGCTTATGAAGCAATTGCTAATATCATGGACGTATCCATGCAGTTAAAAGAAATAATAAATTGCACTCTGCTTATATAATAAAGAGAAGAAAAGGATTAGTGCAGAAAATGTGTTTTTAGTTCATTCTCATGAAATTTTTATAGTCACACGCTTGCACCAGGTGTTGTAACAAACCTTCCTCAATTCCAAAAATTTGTCTTTTTTCTAGTGTTTGTTTTACCCAAGTTCGTCTCTTTTTAGATCGCATGTGACTATTATGCTTTTTCATAATTTTTAGCAGGAGAGTAGCTACACCTACGTGTTTTCTTTTACTTGGAGCCATATTTCAAGTACTTTATTCAATTAATTCAATATACGATACCTTCGAGATAATGTAAATGTAGTATGGTACTCGTATACGAGTACTCGTAAGTGTAAGGCCGACCTTAAAGGGGTGTATTCTGAGCATAATTGTAGATTTGAGGGGTTCCTCGAGTGTCAGTGGCGCCGTTATCGCGAGTAACGCGTTTAATTCTATATCTCGAGAACGGGTCGGTTTACACGAAAAACTATACAAACCTTTTTCTCTTACAAATTGAATTTCTTAACTTTTTTATTCGAAATATTTTTTTCTAACATCGATATTTTCAGAGTTATTTCGCTAGAAATGCCCACTCTTCCCTACTGTCGTCTTGTGTTTTCGCCTCTTATCTCCCTAACCGTTCACTTTTTTGGAATATTACTTGTTATCAAAATCATAAACCTTTTGATTATCTACGTCTTTTGTCTGAAACTTTTTTACCTACTGACAATACTTTGGTAGTTACTACTTAGTTTATCGATCGAACTTCGCGCTATTGTCATTAGGCGTGTTCACGCACGGACGCGCCATTGCATGTGTTAGGTTAGGTTAGGTTAGCCGTTAGGCTAAAGGGACTCCATTGTCCCAACAATAGCCTTGGGATCTGTAGGCCCTGAAATTCTATTTTAAGCCTGAGACGGGACTGGAGGGGAGTGAAAGTTGAATATTTGTGGGCAACGTTTTTCCACATATGAAAGAAACGTCCATTTTTATTTTATGTGGCCGTCATACATTTAAAAACATATAAAATGTTCGAACTTCCACTCTAAACTGGATAGTACCCTAGAGCGGACTAAGCGTCTATAGCAGCCTATGCCCACAAATATTCAACTTTCATTTCCCTCCAGCCCCCTCTCAGGCTAAAAATTAATTTTCAAGGCCCACAGATCCCAAGGTTATTGTGGGGGGGAGGGCAATGGAATCCCTTTAGCCTAACGGCTAACCTAACTTAGCAGATGCAATGGCGCGTCAGTGAACACGCCTAATGACAATAGCGCCGAGTTCGATCGATAAACTAAACAATAACTACCAAAGTATTATCAGTAGGTAAAAAAGTTTCAGACAAAAGACGTAAATAATCAAATCATTTATAAGTTTGATAATAGGTAAGATTCCAACAAAATGTACGGTTAGGGATATAGAGGAGAAAAAAGACGAAAGTAGGGAAGTTTGGGCATTTCTAACAAAATAACTCAGAAAATATCGATGCTAGAAAAAAATATTTCGAATGAAAAAAAAAGTTAAGTAATTCAATGTATAGAGAAAAGGTTTCTATGGTTTTTCCTGTAAACCGAACCGTTCCCGAGATATAGAATTAAACTCGTTTCTCGCGATAGCGGCGCTACTGATACTCGGGTAACCCCTCAAATCGACAATTATGTTCAGAATACACACTTTCAACAAATTATGTAAATTATGTAAATTGATTCACAATTTGACTGGACTAATAGTAGCGATGAAGATAGAGCAGAAAAGTATTTTAATAAGTTGTTACTAATCACTAAAATTGACTATACACGAAGTTTCGTTGACGAAGTTAAATTTAAAATATTTCTACATTTTTGTATAAACACAGTTAAAAAAAAAGTGCGTAACGTAGAATAAAAACGATTGAAAATAATGTAAGCCTTAAATTATAATTCTATAACACTTATTAAATAGAAGATTTTTCAACTAACTCGCCCTTAAGTAGAATGGCCAATGTAAAACTAAATTGATATCAAGTAGGTGAACACACATGCAAGTACAAAAGTAAATATTGTCCGTTAATGTTAACACTTTAAGCGCAAACTGGTAAATAACGTTTTATTTCAGTCCTGTTGTTGTCATAGCACGCCTAAACGTGTTCATTATCGTTTAACCGGCAAAAACAAGGCATTTCGCGCTGTTCAACGATTAGAAAGTCAGATAATTATGTTACCTACCTGTCAAGAGCAAAATATGTGCTGATATAATATTTGTAAATTTATTATTTTGATTTACGTTTATGCGTAGCACAGGTAAAAATGAGACAGTCGTGTATGAAAACGTGTTGTCTGTTTTATAAAGAGAAAATTTAGTAGCGTAGTATAAACTCTGAATGTTCAGGCGATTGTTTTGCATACGACATGAAAGCGTGAGTCGCCGCTACGATGAAGTAGTACCTTGATTGGTTGTATGTTGCGCTAAGAATGTTTGTGAAGCGCTGGGGGAATTCGTTACGGTTCATATTACGGGATTCATCTTGATTGATTACTTGCCAATGTACATCACTGTTAATACATATAGGTAATACTATATCTATAGATCAATCTATCCTTTAAAATTAATGTAAAGCTTCTATATGAAACATAAATACATCTTGTTATGGGACGCATCAATAATATACATGACTTCTGGGAATTTTAATTGTCTCATATGAGCAGTGACGAATTCCCGGTGTTGTGGGAAGATGCTGTTTATTTGTTTTTATAGTTAGATTTATTTGGCGACCAACGTGGGGCCAAATTTAATTCTATATAGATTTCGTATTTTTTGTCTTTATTGCTTCCGATTAATCGATTTTGATACTACTAAACTAAATCACACTCAAAAGTAAAGTAATATATTTTCACTACTTAGCAAAGTCATTTTTATTTATGTATATTCTTTTTAACTTTTTAATTTTCTTTTATTTCATATATTCCACGCATACAACGTTCGGCATTTACGATTATAGAAATAGACTTTCTTTTATTATAAGTTTAATGGAAAATTTTTGCCTTAAATAAATTGCTTGATCTTTAGTTTATATATTATATATTTTGACTTCTTCTTATTGCCAATAATTAAATGCCCAATTTAAGTTTTTCATTTTACCATTTATTAGGTCTATTTTGCAAAATATCAAGACGCTTCCAAAATGCTACGTTTTAAAGACTACGGCCACTAAAAGCACTATATAATGGCGCCAGTAGTGCGATAATAAAAATAAAGAAATTAAACATTACTAAAAAATTAGGTGTGGCCACCACCTTATACCTATGAGCGATTCAAATTATAGTTTTAAAATCTTATTAGGTATAAGTACTTCTATTCTCTTAATAAATCTCTATAGAATGCATATTTTGCAAGATATTCGAAAGAAAGTGCTACTATCTAACAGTAAAAGTGTTGCTTCCGGTCCGAATTTTGAAATTTTTTTATACAAAAGATATTGAAAATTAAGTTCTAGATACTTTTGTATGCGTAATGTAACTGTCTAAAAAGCATTACTTGCGAAATATTTGCAAAAAACTGATTTTTGATAAGAGTAAAAGACCTACTTCCGGTATCAATTTCGAAAAACTTTCATAATAAAATTCTTCTCAAATTCAATTTTGAGTACATATGAATTCTTTATAAATTAGTTTAAACTTAGTAGTAGTAGTTGACGAAATATTGGCAAAATTCGATTTTTTCGCCGAAGTAAACTAGTACTTTCGGTCTGCCGATTTTACTGAAAATCTTATAAGATCTCAAGAGGGAGATTAACTCGTAAATCTAAAATTTGTAGTTGATTCCTATAGCTGTTTGACCGCTATCGTGATCACACATACACACACACGCACACACTGACACACACAGAGACATTTTTTAAAAACCACTTTTTTGGTATCAGGGGACTTCAAAACATGGACATCTGCAAAAATCTCGAGGTCGAAAATTTTCATCATCACAATACTTCCTTATACTACGTATAAGAAAGTAAAAGGTGTAAAAAATTCAAATATTCCCAAAACGCTTTCTAACCCACCTACCTGTTACTTAGCCTATCATTCAGTCCACCACCGGCTCAATTGCAGATGATCGGTGTTTCGGAACAGATGTAATAATTGGCGCTACTCATACAATAGGTTTGTCAAGGTCATGCGTAGATTACATAAAAGGTAGGAAAGTAAGGTCAGAAGCCTGTTGGCAATTGTACCAACACACAAACAAAACCAACAAAAGCAAATCGAAAAGCCATACAAATTCAAACAACTGCAATTTATTAGATTAGCAACAAAAATGTTAAAAAGGAATAATCAGAAATTTATAATACGCAACTATTGATATGATTTTGTACCATATATAAGAATAAGTAAAAACAAATCTAAAGTGATTACTTTGTTTCCAAGCAACTTAAAAAAAGAAACTTACATGCAAAGAATCAAATTATAGGTTGAAAATTAAATGAAACACTAAAGCATCTACAAACAAAATTATTTAAACAATATGAAATATTTAAAGACAGGAAATCCCTATTAACACAAAGGTGAAAGCCCACCTAAATGAAATTAGTATATAGATAGCGACACACCTGTATACACAAATTTTCCTGGTGTGTAAAAAAATAAAGAAAATTAATAATTATACAAAAAATGTTTTATGACGTAATTACTCTAAGAACGTTGAAGGGTCGCTAAACTTTACAGACAACGAGATATGATTGCTCGTATTCTAAAGCTTCGAGCACTTGATCAAGTTTTTCAGTTACATCGATAATACATGTTCCATGATGTAATTTACCTATACTACGATTAAAAATTTACGTAATATCCAACAACGTATGTATATTTTAAAATGTAAAAGTGGTTGCCAGATGGGCATAAATTAATAAAATTAAATATAGGGTCTGTCTAAACAATTCAAGTCAAAAAATAGGAGACTTGGCTCGTTCACTAATCAAACATGAAACTGTAAACAGGCAAAATAGATAGAATTCATCCAACAGCACAGGTAAAATTAATTGCTAATTACAACTCCAGAGGTGAAGGAAAAAACAAGGAACACTGGAAGTCATAATCGCTTACGTTCACACCAACAAAAAAAATATGCTTCTCCGGGCACCAGTAATAAATGTATCAAACGAAAGACATTAATACCATTAATATTAAAATCATACCCTACTTTAAATCATCATTGAAATAAAAGCAGATTACTAATTTTAAATTGTTAAAAAAAAAAACTAAACATTCACGAACAGATCTGATACAGTTTTACATTATTTATAAAGTCCAACCCTCTCTAGCTCATTTGACTTCTCGCCTGACCACTCGGCGAGCGCTAAATTCTTCATTTTCATTCGTCATTCTCTCCGAAAAGCACAAAAAATCAATTTTCCACCGTGTCACATCTACACCGGGGGATCCTCTCTGTCGCATTGAGTTTATATCTCGCTCTAAAAATAACGAAAAAGTCTCTCTGACACGGTTATTGATTGTCGAGAAAAAAAAGGAAACGACTGCTCCATTTAAAAATAGACATTGTCCCATTTATTGTTTATTATCGCATGTTTTATTAAGCTTACCGACGTCACAAGGTGTTTAAACTTTGACATTTCTAAGCTCCCTTTTTAACGATAAAATCGTACGGAAATAAAGTGGCGTCTGTTGAAATTCGAAACGCAGGTAAAATTACTTTTCCTTTAGACAGTAGTAAAACATATAATGAAGCTTCGATGAATAAAGAACAAGAAAATTTGTAATACAATAACGGAACTTTAGTAGTAGTGAAAATTCATAGCCATAATCAATTTATGAACATAAATTATTAAAGTTACTTAATTCTGGATATTTCCATTAGTCCATCATAGTCTTTAGCATATTCTGCTCATATTACTAGTGTGGCTTAGTGCACAATATCTAGTTGTCACTGATAACTACGTTACTGAACAAGCTGGAAGGGTTTGGTCCTCTTAAGTCGTCTCACTTAGTCTTGATTGTCTAACACATGAAGCACTTCTACATTTGAATATTAGTGGAGTCTTCCCTCAATATTCCTGGAAATGTTGATTTGTTCTTTAACTGTCTTTACCTGGAGTTCTCGATGAAGATCATCATTCCAAACATACTACAGGGAGACCAGTTTATTTTAAATAGTCAGCAGGGAATTGCTTCCCGACAGTTACTACATATTCTTAAGGCTGTAATTACACTTATCAAGATTTTTTGGGAAATAAAAAAAAAATTTACCGAAAATTTGTGTCGTAAAAGTAACTGCACAAGAGGTGCAAAATTAATAATAAATAAAAAAAAATAATTTACGTACACAATTCTTTCAAGAAGAATCAAAAAGTATTAATTAACATGTCGTTTTTTACAAGATCCTAAAAAATGAAATTTGTGTTTACATGATACTCAGTTGGCAAAAAAAATTATAACAAGCATTTTACTAGAAATCGCTAAAAACTTTGATCGAGTTGTAGAAGAAAAATAGAACATGTTCTAAGTCAACAAGTTCTTGGTCAAGAAATTGATCAAGTCGACTTGAAAAGTGTAATACAGAACTTGTCATCAATTTTTACTTGATAAGTTCTTGGTCAGTTCTTTTTTTCACATGTTCCTTCCATTTAAGCTTGACCAGATTATGACCCTAGTATTTAGCTCTTTCTCTCAATGGAATTCTTTTGATGTTCATTACCACTGAAATATAAATAATTTTTCTGTTTGTGAAGTTAATGTGACTACATTTGTCAGTTTTCATACGTCATCATCTTATCAATGCATTTATGTAGCTTATTGCGCTTTGGAGACTGGAATGTGTTTCCTACAGCAAGGACTGCGTTATCATCTGAAAATGTTGCTAGTGTGATGTTTTCAGCCACTGAAATGTATAACATGTAAATTATTCGTAATTATTCCAAATTTAGTTTCTTAAAGTATTTGTGTTTATTCTCATTTAAAAATACTTTTCTAATGTAATGTCACTGACGCAAAGTTTTTTATCTTTGGGTACATTGACTCACTATGAAAATGTTACATATTTTCTTCCATTAAAAGTTTCTCTGTGTTTTATAGAATGTTGACTTTTTACTTCTTGTTATGAATTTAATGTAATATGGGTATATGCCAATTTTTTTGAAATAAAATCAGTTTTTTCAACAAAAACTCTTTTTATTCCAAATGTTTTTTTTTAACATACTTCGAACAACAGTTGGGAATTTTCAAACTGTAAGTTACCTTTTTACTGTATTTATTAGTATTTAATTAGGTTCTTAAGACATAGTTAAAGGTTGATATTCTCAAAAATTTTGGTTTTTGGTATGTACCGTTGTTGTTTTGAGATTTTCAAATATTCAAAATCTTGAAATTTCGCATTGCCACATATTTGAAACATAACACCTTCGAACCTACTAACAGACACCATCTGATCTGTAACTCTTCAAACTTTGGTTGAATTTCGAATTCTAAAAAAATGGCACTTTTGGTCAAGTCACAGATTCTCATGGAAAAACATGTAGTTACTATTCTGAATAGTGTTGAAAGAGATTCTGATAGTTATTTGCACATCTACTCTGCCTTCGTAACGATCTTAACTTCGAAGAAGCCATTACCAAATACTCACAGTTGTTCAAATTCTCTAAATAAGCAATTGCAATGTCTTCAAAATATTGGGAGGGGGAAAGGGAAGGTATATACGCATCCACAAGCCAAGTTGACTGCATTTTATTCCAGTAAAAGACAAGTTATATTGCATATATGCTAAATTTGGCAAAAGGGCTCTGTTCATATCTTATGAACTTGTATACCAAGTTATAAAACTATAGCAACATTCCTAATAATAATTATCTATAAATTTGCAGACGTTATAGATTCTGTTACAAACGTTTTGATAAAATAAAATCATAACAGTTTGTTGAAAACGTCTCTCCACTCTTGATGTGTTTCCAATTAAATTCAGACGTGCATAAATATTAATGCTATTATTCCACTTTTTAAAATTCTTGTTTTGTGGCAATACGTTTACGTAATGCGAAGCACCAATTGTAAATGTCAGGCACGCAATTACAAATTGAAATAATAAACAAAGACGTGAATGAAATTAAAAAATTCCCTACTCCAAAAATTCCTTCAGTTATTATTGGTTATTTCCTTTCTGAATAAACATCTGACATTTAAGCGCGCTTTAACCTATGGAATTAAGTTCATTAATTTAAGAAACCACATCAAATCTCATTATACATTTTCATGGCTACAACCTTCGCTACAAGCGCAGTAAATAAACGTTTAAGAATTTTAAAAAAGGTTCTAGTTTTTACAAATACTTCCTGGAGTATTCACGTGGCATATTACTTGTAAACACATGTATGTAATTTGTATAGCCACATACATTATATACATATTTACATACAGAATAATTTAAAAGAAGGAAAATGGAGATTTACTGTTATTAAACATTTTAAGAAGAAATAGTCAATATGAAAGTTTTTTATGTAATATTTGAATTTCTTTTTCAGTTGTGAATGGAAATATCACATTAAAAAACTTCACATAATGACGTAATTATGTGAAGCTTTTTAATGTGATATTTCCATTCCGATGGTGGCTTTTATTCAATTTTATTTTTTTAATTCCGTACTATATATTTCACTTTAGGAGTTTTTGGTGTATAAAAATTACTTTATCGCAGGCAGTTTTAGTTTTTAGAAGTTGGTAACAAAAAATATGGAACTACACCATATTTAAATGACAAATATAACATTTTTTAACGTAAAAATCAAAAGATTGTACATAGAAATAAAAAGACATATGCTAAAACTTTATTTAGATTAATCTAATACATATATAAAATTCTCATGTCACAGTGTTTGTCTCAAAACTCCTCCGAAACGGCTTGACCGATTCTTATGAAATTTTGTGTGTATATTCAGCAGGTCTCAGAATAGGACGTAAACTATTTTTCATACCCCATAAGTGATAAGGGTGGTCCACCTCAAAAAAGTTTTGTTTGTTTTTTGGACAAAATTTTGTATTTTATTTTTTTTATGACTCGGCATTAAAAAATACATACAGTCCTAAATTTTCACGCTTCCACCACCAACCTCTATTTTTTAATAGTGATATTAGTGCTTTAATAATGTTCTACTCTCGGCGGTCGATAATTCATCGGTTACTACTCGATCAGTTATTCGCGCCACTTCTCACCCCGTAAACAGCACAGAGTGGGGAGGAGAACGAAGCCGGTCTCCTGTCTTTCTCACACAATAAGCTTTTTCTCACTCACTAAAGTTTAGGGCCTAAACCGTTTTCGGCCATTATTATTGATTGTGCGTCTATCGTAGCAGTGACGCATATACTTATCATTTTACTTTCTCAGTGCAACTCTCATATTAAGTATATTCTCATCAAGGCCAAACGATGTCTGTTGTAATTAGAAATTTATTAGTTAAGATAATAAAAGTACAATGAATTCAAAAAATGAATGTTTGGTGTTTTTCTTTCAGTCATATACCACATCCCCACACACTTACAATAAGCTACTTATTTTTTATTAGACTACCAAAATATTCGGTAGAAATAATTTATATGGCAAAACAACGTTTGCCGGGTCAGCTAGTTAATAATATAAATCATTAAACGGAATTTGGTGGTAAAATTTCTAATATGTGCTATGATTGAAATTTACTACTCAATACCGCCGATATTCAAATATGTAAAATGCTCTAGTTAAACATCAGCGTAACCAACTTCAAAACAAACTAGATTTCTAAAAATGTTCGAACAAAGCATGTCTCTAATTTTAAGTCTTATTGAACTTTTAATACCCGAAATAGAAAAAATGCTTATTGATGTTGACTAGACTACTTTTAAACATAATTATATATACGTAAAATATTGTTAATTTGTGATAGTTTTAACAATCGACAAACGAGGTCCAAGCTGAAATTATTGAGAATAAAAACACGGTTAATATTTTCTAGGATGTTATTTTAAATATGCTCAAAGCAATTCCCTTCAGCAATGATACACTTGACCATTCTTTCTTTCCACTGTTAAAAAGCTCCCAACCAATCTTCTTTCGGAATATCTTCAAAATAAGAGTGAACTGCGGTATCAATCTTTTCTTCCGACGAAAACCGTTTACACCCCAAATTGCGTTTAAGCCCAAAAAATAGCCAAAAGTGACTGTCGTAAAACTGCCATTGTGACGATGCATCATCATGATGGAGCATAATTCCAAACATTTTTTTAGAGTACCACTAAGCTTAAATTAACCAAAAAGTCAATCTTGACGAGTACAACGACTAAGGTCATATAACCCTAGATAATCAATTAGACTTGTGGTTTTACCACTACCGACAATAATCTAATATGTAACTATTATTTTTATAATAATTTGGCTTAAGTACTATTGAAAAGTCGAATATAATGATTATTTTATATTTGTATGAACTTGTCTGCTGTTAATAATTAAATATAAGTACAATAAAGGTAACATTTTCAAAGAGAATTGAACTTTTTTACATTTAGTAATGTATTAAATAAATATGTTCCAGTTAGTTTTACTACACACAATATAGGATATTATTAACTAGCAAAGACAATTGTACAGCAGTATCCTTACCAATAGTGCTTTATCGCTTTTTCATTAAATGCATTAAATTAAAGTAATTTTAAATGCAACAGCAAGAAGGTATGATTATTACCATTATCACTAACGTACTATAGAAGCAACTTGTTTGAAACAATTCTCCCAAGTATTATCATTGATTATAACATACTTTTTTAAATTACTATAAATACACAGATATATAAATGCCGCACGCGCCGGTGGGATCAGGAATTCATTCATTGAATAGTAGTCGTGCAGTTTAAATAAACATAAATAAAGTGAGCGGTGCAGTTTTATTACATAAATATTACAGACATAAATAGTAGTGATAGATATAAATACATGTGTTAATTTAATCGTAGTAGTTTTAAGTGCGTTACATTTATTTTATATTGTAATTAGTTTTAAGTGTGAAAATATACAGACAGTTTTAAAACATTTGCACGAGTTGTTTATTTCGACCCAGGAAACGCAACAATAGTAATGAACAAGTATTTTTACTATTTCCAATTTACTACATTAATATTATATTCATCAAACATGTTACCTTTTATAATACTTGTGACTATAGTTGATGATGGTGTGTTTTTGATATTTCGTCAACTGATTAATGTAAGTACAAATTATTTTAAATATCGAAATCTTCTGCCGAAGCCTAACAGCAAAACTATGCTGTTCTCTTTGGTTTTTAATAAAGTTGAAGAAAAGATTTCCTTCAGAATAATAATAGTCAGCATTTCTTATGCCATTTAGCTTGTATTCTTTTATAAGTCAGATATTCGTAGGTTATAAAGTCCAAACTGCAAAATATTTATGTACCAGTGAAATCTCAAACTCTATTAATAGCAAGGTTGTGTAATTATGTGAAATAATTGCACAGTTTCTTATATATAATCTTACACTTTGCAAATAATCTTGCAATCAGTTGAGGACCTGAATTGATTGCAAGAACTTCAACTGTTTGATTTACCATCACAAATTACTAGTTCTTTCGCGCTGTCATTACTAAGCTGGCTTTTGTTGGGTGTACAATTTCATATTTGAAATTTTCTAGGGGACTTAAAACTATGAAAATAAAAATGACCACAATGTGTCAGTCATTAACATTAGTAATTACTTTCACAGTCGCTACTACCGCTGTCATTAATACGAAATATTACTGGAATAATATCTGCTTTATCAATTCCTATTTCCCTATCCCAACACGTTTTTATTTTTTGTTCAGTATGAACGATGGTGTTAGACCAAGTTTCACGCGTAATAGTACTTAAAACGCTATACTAAACACTTATCATCCGCTTGTCATACGCTACGCTTGTCAAGTATTATCCGCTCCATGAAAATAAATGCTAGCCTAGTAAACAGAATAGCCGTGTATTAAATAAAATATAGATATAGAAAAGTAATATTTAATAACTTTATTTGTAATATTTAATTTGTAACTGGCTTTCACGTAATAGTATTTCACTAACAGATGCTATTTATTCTGAAATCATAATTGAATTTTATTGTTCAATTGCAATTTGTAGTGGCATTGAATCGTCTTGTTTAGTTCGTATTTTTGCCGTGTCGGTTGCCAAAACGACCCGACTATATGAGCGATTAAAAAAATGCAAGATGGCGGCCAAAGGGGTAATTTGAAGAATACGCAAATTCATGGTTAAGGTCTCTATCGAAGACCCTTTCATATGCACAACAAAACAAAAAAATTATCCGAAATTTTTGGGTCAATTACTAACTCCACTGTACTAAACATAACTTTGTACTTTTTAAAATAACTATGTCAACAGTTTTCATTTTTATTCAAAAAGTTTGAACATGTTTTCAAGGTAATTTTCGTCGAGTGTATAGGCGTCAAATGACAACTTGAAAACAAATACCATGGTAAAGAGAAAAATACTTTAGCCTAAAATTAACAGTTTCTCAGATATAGAATTACATTAAAAAAATTGTGTTGACCATTATTTCCTAAAATAATAATTAACAACAACAAATCACCGTTTCAAAACTTTTAAATAATCAAGTATGTGGTATGTAACTATTACATTTTTTTATTACATACATATTTACATATGCGCATATATAAAGTATGACCTAAATGTCAGTAATAGGTATGTTGTATATGTATATGTATATTATTATTATTCGATCGTATTAGCAAACTCACTTCTAACGGAAACTACAACTATTTCTTTCGACACAAGGAGAGACACAAACGTACACATTAATCTAACTTGTAGGTAGTTAATACTTTCACACACGGATGCCGTTTAGATGTGTGTGCTTTTGGTTACGTAAAATCTAAACGCCAATTCCATCGAGTCAACGTCATTCGAAGTAAACGAACTCCCTCAAGGGGAAATCGAAGCCATGACCGTGCCTAGAACGAACTCTCTAAAATACTTAAAACGTTTCGTAATGGAAAAATCAATTATTCCAGCGGGCCAAACGACCGACTGGAATTTCTGGGGGTGGCCACTTTCGATCGATACGCGTTGCCCGCTGCTGCTGGTTGTTGGCGCGTCTTTCTTCATCCGTTGAAAATGGTGAAATGCTGTAATCAATTTGATAGGAGCAAATACTATATCAATATACAGGCTGTTCATTTCAAAACTTCCCACCCTAAATTTCTGGAAATCTGGAAATCTATGAAAAATTCCTTGAAACACATAAGAAGTATTATCGTGGGAGCCATTTTTTGATGCTAAAATTCACTCACCCACTTTAACCCCCTGCCGCCGGGAGCTACCCCCTTAAAAATCTTAAATGGGTATCGAATAAAGGTCTTCGAAATAATACATTTTGGCGTTAACTTGTTTAAATTGATTGATTCGTTTTGAAGATTTTTTAAAAAAAAATAATTAAAATACTGAGACAGAAGGTAATCCTGAATGTACAAAATAATTTGTACAGCGAGAATTAGGGACTAAGACAGAAACAATTGTAAGATAATCGAAATTAACGGAAATGTCTTACGAGGCGGTCTTTATTTAAAAGAAAAACAAAGAAGGTTAAGGGATAATCGAAGAAAATTAATATGTGTGTTAAGGACGTTTATTATTATTATTTTTCTTTTATTCCTTTTTTATAAAGTAATATTCTCTGTTCTATGTGAAACGTATATATGTTTTAGTTTTAATCTCAATTTCCATTATTTTACAAAGGTACAGTTAATTAGAACATGTATATTTCTATGCATAAGTGCTTACAGTCATTTTATTACTTCATAATCGTAAAATAATGTATATTTAAAATTAAATCTGAAAAGACCAAGAGGGACATCAGTCTCCTAATGTAATATCTTTCTTAGACACTTCTCTATTGTCCGTTCTAGAAAATGGGTAAAATGCTTTGTCTAAATCACCATTTATTTTCTTTCTTTTATTAACATTATACCGTTGTAGTACTTAAAAATTCATAAACATTTGCCGGATTTCAGAATTATAGATATTCTGTAATTGAAGAAACCCGTAAACGCACAGCAGGGCTCATATATTTATATTAGATAATTGTATTGCTATTTGCTCCTTCCGAGAACCTTTAATGAAACTTACAACCCATTAATGTTCGGTTTTTCCAGACAACAATAGAGGAGGTACGGTTTTGTAAACTTACCACTCCACTCTAAATACTGAATTTGTTTGTAACAGAAAATTGAAATCAGTTTATCAACGAAACTCAACTTGTTAGCTGTTAGCTATCATGTACGGTTCAACTTGCCCAATGCAAGAAGCCTACATTTATTCGCATTGTTATTTTATTTAATTGTAAATAAAGTTGTATATAACAGTGCAGTGTTACTTCATTTGTGAATAACCACGTGTAACGTCAATTCAGTGACGAGTTATTCTTTACTATATACTTCTAAAACAAGAAGATCCAAATGAAAGAAAAACGATTCAAGTCTATCAAAACAGGAAGACTCATCAATGTGCGATTTTGATATTGTGAGAAGAGAAATAGAGAAATGTACCGGTTCTATAAAAGAAATGAAGTTCCTACATTGTGAAGTTTGTGCAACACTTTGAAAGAAAACAATATGTAGCAGTGTTATGAAGGAAAACGGCTTTAAATTTAATGTAGTTAATAAGCGGCGAACAGTTATGGAATCGCGAAGATTGCAGCTACTGCGCCATGATACTATATAAGGAAATGTCATGGTTTGGGAATGTTTCTACTTCAAGGGGGAAAAGAATAATTATTACACATGCGGGATCTGTGGATCACTGGGGTTGGTGATGCATTCCTGTCTGCAAAAAACATAAAGTCGTCGTCCCTGGATTATCATGAAGATATAAGTTCCTTTTTTAAAGAGTGGTTCTTGAATATGCCCCTACCGTCTTTACCTACAAAAGCGTCATTGTTATGGATAATACCACTTACCACTCACAACAAGTTATTGAAATACCTAATGGGTTAAGCACAGAATTTGAAATATCAACATTTTTAGAGGAGCATGGCCTCTATTTTGAAGCAGATTATACGAAGAAACAACTCCCGGAAGTCTTGCATACGAAAATATATCAAAAGCAATATTTTATTGATAATGCTGCTGCTGCTGCAGCTCACACAGTACTACGTCTACCTCCATAATACTGTATCTTCAATCCTATACAGTTGATCTGGATATGTTGGATACTACTGCACCGGTTTTAGATAAACACTTTCGAACTGTACAATAATAACTAGCTTTTTAGTTAAATTAACAAACTCTCAATCTGACTAGACTAATGTGAGACAAACTAGGGCTTAACTAGCCAGACGTTTGGCTAGACAGACGATTGCGCGACAATCACGAGACCATACAACTGACAACCACGCTAGTCGAAGAAATAGAGACCCGCTTTTAACATCTTTGTCGCTTTTCTATAGTCGTTATTCTCTCTGCTACAAGCATTACCACCTGAGATGTATTTTTCTTTAGTTCTTAGAGTAATCATGATCAAATAATTTGATAGTAATCTGAGCCAATGCAAAGAAACGACGCGAAATTTTATTAATTTAATTAATATTCGCCGGTTACTACTCAAACAGGATAAATAATAAAATAAGATGATTTATTGGTGTATGGTTTTATAATATATATACGTATATTTATTTTATATTTATGTATTTTGAATTTTGCCTGCAGATATATAATTAATTTGAGAAGACCTTGCTTTTAATTTCTGCAATTGGCGCAAGTATTGAGACGATGTCGTGTAAACCGAGTTGGAAATTCTTTTTCGTTACGAGAACCGGTTCATTTGGTATTGTTCTTGGCAGTATGGCGAGACAGCTCATGTTGCACTCGACTTGAAGGATCGCTCTTTGAATGTTCAAGACTCTGCTGGTGTTTTATTTTGTAATCAATCCTGTACGTGATCAGTATATATAAAGTGTTGTCCATTGTTTTTCGTTTTATACTTTACATAAATTCCAAATTAATCAAAAAATACTGTGCAACTACGAGGATTGTTTAATAAGTTTAAAAAAAACTGCTATAGTAGGGATGCCTATTTTTACTAATATTAGCTGGAAAGGAACAGATTCCCTGAAAATAATATTGATTAAATTTAAAATTACATTGTGATTTTACAGCGATTTTCTTAAAGTATATTCGAATATTTTCGAATACGATTTACGAAAAATTCCGTTTCATTGAATACTTCCCATGCCCAACTCCTGTATCAATAAACACTAAATACTATTCGTTGGTAAGGTATCACTTGATACCAATTTGGCTAATTTTTTTCAAAAATTTTTGTAATAGTCCGAATATGATTTTTAGGAAAAGAAAAATTGCTTGGAAAATTGGATTATTCGGAAAAAACTTCTTTTTTGTTTTTTTCGTTTTCAGGAAAAAAAGAATTCGGGAAAATTACAAAGGAAAGTCGGAAAATTCGAACAAACTACGAAAATCATAATGTTTGTATGCACTCTCGATCATAACTAACGATAGGAACGACATATTTGGTAGGTTCTTTTTTTGTTTTGTTCGTTATGCGCCCGGGAATTAAATACCTCGATTGAATATTTTCAGTTGGAAAAAATCTGAAAGATTTGGAAAAAAATCTGGAAAACGCATTCCAACCTAAATTGGTGTGTCTGTTAGTTATGTGTAACTTCTGAACGACTAGACTAATTGAGCTGATATTCACGCAATATATTTGTTTTGCCGAGACGATGGTCCATAGCTATGCTAGGATCCGATAGGGGGGCGGTGTAGTCATGTTATTAACAAATTCTATATTTGTGGACCAAAATAAAGGAAAGTACAGAACAACTAGTTAATAATAAAATTGAGTATATCAATTGCAAAGAAAATAGGAAAAATAGGAACATCAAGAGAAATAATACTTCTAGGAGACCTGAACGGCAGAACAGGAAGAAAGCAAAAGGACCTGGTTGTGGGAAAGTATGGAGAAGAAGTCGTCAACGATAATGGAAGACGGTTAATAGAAATATGTGAACAAAACCAGTTGACCATTCTTAATGGTCATTTTCAACACCGCGAGATCCATAAATACACATGGACACAGCCAACAAGGAATCTAAAAAGCGTTATTGACTACATAATAATTAAACAAAAATCCAGACTGAAGTTCCTAGATGTAAGAGTTCAGAGAGGTGCCTCATGTGGAAGTGACCACTACCTTCTAAAAGGAAAAATAGTGTCACCAATAAGAACAAAAGAAGAACCTGACAATTCCAAAAAAAAAGGTGAAATAACAAACGAAGAAACTCCAAAAAGATTTAAAGTCAACAGCCTCGAACACGAAAGTACAAAAATACTATACAACTCTAGACTTGACAGCAAAATTCAGAATGCAGAATTCACAAACATAGAAGAAGAATACGAATACATAAAGAGGGGCATACACTCAGCGGCAGAGGAAGCATTGGGTTACGAAGAAAAACGAGGAAAACAGAAAAAACCATACTGGTGGGACGAAGAAATTGAATACGAAATAGAAGAAAAAAGGAAAAGGTACCACGTATATTTAAGTTCGAAAGCTATGGAAGACAAGGAAAAATACAAAGAATCACAAAAGAGAGTACGGAAGAAAATATGTGAAAAGAAGAATAATCAATGGGAAAGGACGTGTTCAAGACTCAATACATACATTGGAGGAAGGAAGAGTACAGAAAGTTGGAGGCTCCTCAAAAGTATGAGAGGAGGACGAACGAAGGACATAATCTCACCTATAACACCTGAAAAATGGAACAAGTACTTTGAAGAGATGTTGACAGAAGACAGACCTCAATTTAAAGACATCCAAAACGAAAACCAGGGCATATTTATACAAGGATCCCCAATTAGAATAACTGTGGCGGAGGTTAAAGAAGTCTGTAAAAACTTAAAAAACGGAAGAGCCCCAGGACCAGGTAATATTACTAATGAACTGTTAAAATACGGCACCGATAAGCTATACGGGCTATTAAGAAATTTATTCCAAAGATGTCTTAACAGGCACGAGGTACCCATGGAATGGAAGATATCATACCTATCGACGATATTCAAAAAAGGCGACAAGAGTAACTGCGACAATTATCGAGGAATAGCCGTTACAAGCGCTATAAGTAGAGTTTATGGGAAAATCTTAAAGAACAGGATAGAGAAAGAATATGCCGATATGGAGGCAGAAGAACAAGCAGGCTTCAGAGCAGGAAAATCCACAGTCGACCACCTGTTTACGCTAACTCAAATTTTAGAAAAGAAAGCAGCACGAAATCAAGAGGTACATCTGCTGTACGTAGATCTGAAAAAGGCCTACGACAGTGTGCCTTTAGTAAAACTATGGGAGGCTCTTCAACATAGCAACATAAACATGGAAATAATAAAAGCTGTGAGGTCTTTATACGCGGGCTCCACATCCAGAGTCAAAACCAACGAAGGATTAACATCTGGATTCACAATAACCAAGGGTCTTAAACAGGGTTGCTGTATATCTCCGACACTATTCAAAATATACTTGGAATATGCACTAAAGACATGGAAACGGAAATGCAATAGTATGGGAATGCCGGTGGATGCCGACACGACAGTATATACCCTCTCTTTCGCGGATGACCAAGTAGTTATTGCACAAGATATAGATGACATGGAATATATGAGCCGAAAGCTCATCGAGGAATACGGAAAATGGGGCCTGGACGTCAACATTACAAAAACGGAGTATATGTGCATAGGAGGACAGCAAGAAGACCTACATCTAGCAACGGGACAGATCATCAAACATTGCAATATATACAAATACCTCGGAATGAAAATAGCTAAGGATGGGACACTAGATGAGGCAATATCGGACAGAAACGTACAGGGAAGAAGAGCTACTTCCATGCTGAACAGTATTCTATGGGACAAGACCATTACAAAAGAAAATAAAAAAAGGATTTACAACTCCATCGTGAAAAGCATAATAACATATAGCTCGGAGGTGTGGCCGATAAAAGAAACAACAAAAAGAAAGATAAAAGCCACAGAAATGGACTTCTGGAGAAGAGCGGCAGGAAAGTCCAGAAGAGATAGAGTCCCAAATGAAACCATCAGACAAGAAATGGGAATACAACACGACATTATTGATGACATTATAACTAAACAGCTAACATGGTATGGGCACGTCCAAAGAATGCCAGAACACAGAATCCCAAAGAAAGTACTAAACTGGAACCCCCAAGGAAACCGAAAACGAGGAAGACCGCGCAGAAGCTGGAGAGACGGAGTGTATAAGGAAATTCGAGAGACGGATCTGGAGGAGGGCATGTGGATGAACAGAGGGGAATGGCGATTAGGAATCGGAAGACGTAAAACGTTGTAACCCGATATATATATATATATATCAATTGCAGCATTTTGGATTTCTTTGATAAACATGCCACGATTTACCAAGATACCACATCCTTGAATAAGTGACAATTTGAAATTTTGTCTCAGAGACAAAGCTAAAGCTAAATACCGCCGGTCACGAAGGTCTGGGGACTGGGACTATTACAAGTCTTGCGAAATTTAGCAGCAAATACACTCAGATAGTTAAAAAAAACCTTTTTGATCGTACAGCTTGCACTGAAGACGCCCGTTTGGGGTGGAGAAGGTTTCGACAATTTAGCTTAGGTGCGAGGTACAAATTCATTTTCCACAACACACATGATATTACTGATTTTTTCGTTGATCAAATATCAACTTTTGCTACTGGCATATCTTACATGTTATTATACTATGGAAACATATCGCGTTCCAACCGATTGATGCGATGGCTCTTTATAAAATAATAAATAGTATAAAATCGATTTTTCTACTGGGTATGATAATATCAGCGTTAGTGTGTTAAAATTGCGTTGTCCTAAGAGATATGCCTCGGTGTGATCTTTGCCAAAAACTGCTGAGCCCACTCAGATTAAAGATCTCAGACCTATTAATATATTATCTATTACATCTAATTTTTTTTGAAAAGTTAGTATCAATCAGCTAAAAAAATTTATTGTTAATGATAATTTTACCTTCCACACAATCGCGCTTTCGATTGGGATTTAGCTGCGAAACAGCGTTATTATCGGTAACTAATGACTTGCTGACTACGGTGGATAAAGTTCATGTTTTTTGCTGTATGTCGTGTTACCTATGTTGAAACACAATGGTATAGGTAGCAGTGCGGTTGCGCTGATTAAGGAATATTTAACGAATCGCGAGGGGTTCCTCAGGGGTCAGTTCTCAGGCCTACCTTATTTACACTGTATATTTCTAAACTGCTTTCTTGTGTTAAGTATTGAGAAACTCATACACTACATTGCAACTCATTAAATCATTGTTTGCGTTTCAATCCTTCAAAATCACATCCTGTTTGATTTAATAATCCGTTGAGGTACAGAGACCAAACTTCTAAATATATTAAGAATGCTTATTTTAATTTAAAGAAACTTTATCCTTTCAGAGAAATACTTAATCAGTGTACAATTTTTGAAGCACCAAATTACTTGTGTTTTCTCCTTTTCTCATGAATTTGATTCTAAGTAATTTTTTTCATGAATCGAATTCTTAAGTAACAAAATGTTCATCTTTTTTATTTATTTAGAGACAATTCTTCTCACAAGTACCTTGTCATAGTTGTTGTCATGCAATGAATTTTCTTTTAAAGTACGAAGCTCATTTTTAAAGTAAGAACCGTTTGCGCATAGCAACCGCGCAGGCTGTCACGTGACGCCCGCTCAAGGTCAGCCACTCTTGCCCAGTTCCCAACTACGCAGTCAGTTGATTTCATGTCTCTGCCACGAAAATTTAAACAAGAACCTTCAACACGGAAAATCATGCCCACGGTCTTCTGGGATCGGAAAGGCGTTCTTCTGATTGACTTTCTGCCAAGAGGAATGATCATAAATGCTGATTTGCTAATTGCGATACACTAACCAAGCTTAGGCGCGCTATTGAAAACCGCCGGCGGGACTTTGGTCTAGCGGCGTCGTCCTGCTTCACGATATCGTTCGGCCTCACACTGGAGCAATGACATAGACGCAACTGGACAAATTTCGATGGGAATTACTGGACCCCCCCCCCCCACTACCCTGACCTGACACCATCAGACTTTCATGTTTTCCTAAACTCCAAGAATATCCCTGTGGAAAGCGATTTGAAAATGATGACGTGTTGAAAGAAACTGTTACTAACTGGTTAAATGCTCAGGCGGCAAAGTTCTATGGTGAAGGGATCCAAAAGCTAGTACCACGACGTAACAAATGCTTAGATATTCTTGGTGACTATGTAGAAAAGTAAAAATATGTTCATACTTCAGTTTCTGATACAATTTATGTTCATAAATAAAGTTGCTGTTACTCCACTTAAAAACGGTTCTTGCTTTAAAAATGACCCTCGTATTGACATGCTCTTCAAATTATCGAGTATTCTACAGAAATATTCTCCGTTTTTTAAAATGAAATTTCAAGTGCTATGGATACAAACCAACTAAATGCTACTACCGCAAACTGTAAATGGTTATATGTTGTCTTCCCGGCCTTGCAGCTGTATTGCAAATATATGAGTCTGGGTCATTTTCTGCAACATCCAAACATATCAAACTTCAGTCTATGTTACCTCCATTTATTTGCAAAAGTGAGGACAAACTATTCTCTATTAAGCAATGCTTTATAATGTCACTAAAAAGTAATGAAAAGGATTATAAACTACTCCTTTTTATCGAAAATACAAAAAAGAATATATGTGATACATTGGAATTGTAAGAATTTACATACTGTTCTTCTATATATCATGGTGCTTTGAATCTATTTACATCATGTCGAATTCAGTGAGTTCGTAAAGCATGTCTTTGGTATAATTTAAGGAAATATGATCATATTTCTCATAAAATTCATGAGACTTGCTGTTTGGATGGTCTCAGGCAATATTTACGTCTGAGTCTTTGTCACAAAATTATGATATACAAAACTCCCGCATACTTATACAATAGAATAGGATTTAGAACTGATAATCATAAATTACAACGAGGTTCCGTAGGCTCATATCACCTTTTTTGCATAGACTGGTTATTTACCAAAGGTCATTCACCAACTTATGATTTACATGCTGCCTAAGTTAAGGTGATCAGATTTTAACATTAGTAAAGCGAGTCACCTTTGATCGGGGGGGGGGGTTGATTGAAAATTTGATATATATGGAGTAACAAACACGAACAAACATTTTTAGAGAACGCAAAAATAGTATTGCAATTCATATATTTTTTTTTTAATTTCAACATAAGTAAAACTTACAAATATAATACAAAAAAAAATATGTATAGTATTATTTTATTCTTTGGCATATTTCCCATTTGAGTAATTTTGTCGTTGTATAAAATGTCATGAAATTTTTCACAAGAATTTGTTAAATTATATCCACACATAAAATGGCTTTCAAAGTCTCAACACTTCATTATGATTTTTCCGATGTGCACACTTTATTTACCGTAGAAAAAAATGCGTTCAGGACTGCTCGTATCCCCCAATCGAATTTCCAAAACCGGGACTTTTTTAAAACGGGACAAAGTGCTAAAAATCGGGACTGTCTGGTCACCTTAGTCTAAGTATTATGTAGTTATGCTTCATATGCATTCTCATTTTTCTTATTTTCTCTCCTCATATATGTCATATATGTAAATTTTTGTTATTAGTTTTTTTCTTGACTTCTTGCGTAACCTTCGAATTTTAGGTTAGGATTAACTTTATGCATTGCCTAATTAATAAAGTAATAAACAGAGTTATAACTTTTTGTTTTGTATGTTTTCTGTTGCATACTGGTATCCAATAAAGACGTATTATTATTATTATTTAATTTTTTGTTTATCCCATCCTTTCGGCCTGCTCCTCGAAGCTACACGCTACTGGGAATGAACCGCTTTGTCCAACCTTAAAAATATGCCTTGAAGAAACCACAAAAGGCATAAACCACGTATGTCTACATATGTATATACATTTTACGACCATATATACCAGAAGACATGTTACAAACGTTTGTTTTCAAAGCATACTCTAACTCACATGTATATACAACATACTACATGACCGACCGACCTAACACGTGTTCAGCTCGTCATTCTGAACGTTCTTGTATACGTTTGAGCATCTGCGATCGGATTTTGTATGTTTATGGGATCGTAAAACTGGTAATTGTATATTTAATCGACATCTACACGTCTATTTGCGCGTGGATGTGTATACACATCATGTAATCTGCTTCTGCGCGCGCATGTCTATACAAATTTATAGGAAATGCGAATATATTTCGGGCGGATGTTTATTTTGCTTGGGCGTTTCCTATTTTGTACATTCTGCTAGCAACTTTAGACCGGTTAGTTATTGCCATCGGTGCCAAAAATAGATCGAAACCATTGGCGACTCAATCGAGGAAGTTATGTTGTTTTCTAATTATTTTTGCTATATAAAAGTTGATGGAGTAATAAAAGAGTAATTGCATGAAGTTGTCGTGACCTAAATTTATGCAAATATGTTTTTGATTTAAAAATAAAATTGTTATAGGTCTGTACTATCTTGTAGTGACCGATTACTTCTGTTTCCTTGTAATTCTTTTATTCTTGTACCTATAGGAAGAATTTAAGAAACCATATGGCCTTTTATTTACACACATCGTGTTGCGTATTATCTATTCAACTGTTGCGTTTCTAACAGTTTTAAATACGCAACAGTTAAATAGATGACGTGACTGTTTAATATTTAGTTTAAAAATATTAGACCTGTTGTTTAGCGCTTACAATTTTGCACCAGACGTTACAACGAAATATTCGATGCAACGTGTCTTAACGATATGAAGGTTTTTAGTTTCCCAAAAATGAAGATTGTAACTATTAAAGAGGTCAATATATATGTATATATATTGGAGTTTTTTACGTGTTGTTAATATTCTCTTATTTTTGGGGTGAATCCATATTAGCTGTCATGTCGTCATGATTGATACAGAACATGCTTTGGAGCTGTAGATGTTACTGCATTAAAATTGTATTTAGTTCCAATACAATGGTAGCTTCGAAAATATATTATGTCATGAATGGCAAAACCTCATCATATACCTATTGGTGATGAGTCGGGTTAGAATTACAAATATGTCAATTTAATACTGCAATCACTTTAAATAAATCAATAAGTGTGTTGGTTTAACTAATAAAATGCCTTGCCTGAAGCATTATGTTTCTTAATTCAAGTTTTATAGTGCTTCCATATGTAGTATGATTCTGTTTCCATTGTTGTCATTTTAAAAGGCTTTTCTGATCACATTAAAAATGTTCACCAAATGCGTCACTTTTGTTTAAAACAACAAAATTCTGATGTTAATTCAATAAATTATTTTGTTATTTTAACAAGTTCATTCCTTATTTGTACAGAAAAAGAACGTTGTTTTGACGTCAGATTAAACTACAAAATGCAATCGTTTAAGACAGAAATATGTTAAAGTAACAATATCATAGTGTGTATTTGATGTTCAATTTTCGTTGGTCCAAAAATACAACGTGTTTCAAAAAGAACTTCATCTTAGTAGGTACTGGTAACTATGCCTTATACCAAAGAGAGAGAGACGAAATTCTGAACAGACCCCCAGTCCAAATTACAACCTGTAAGTATCAATTTTAGGCTGTAAAATTAAATTTAAATATCTATCTGAAATATGAAATCTGTACCAAATTAAATTGTATATAGATTATTCGGGGGTAATCCATAAGAGTTTGTGTTTATCCGGACAAACTTTCATTTTGAACGAAAGCTTTGTTGCTTGGTAACTGACGAGAACAAATAACATGGTAAAACCGCGACACCGAAGGTGGAGCGGTTTTACCTTTTGTTATTTGTTCGAGTCGTGTTACCCTTAAGCAACAAAGTTTGAGTTTTGTCAAAATGAAAGTTTGTTCCGGAAATAAACACAAACTCGAATGGTATTTGGTAAGACAATTTAATGAATCATTTAATTAATATTAATAAACCGAAATATTTTTATTTAACATTCCTTTGAATACATATACAAAAGAAAGAGAAAAATACATATGTTTATGTATGAAATTTATTTGAACGATACTGTCAGAATTGAATTTTCGTTGCCATGGAAAATCAACATGCAGTTTATCCGCTAGCAAACATGCAGTTTATCCGATAGCAAACTAACACAGCGTGTATTAAAATGTCATGTTTTTGACAGATGAATTAAATTGTCAGAGATAAATCCACATTTAAGGCAACAGAATGGTAAATGTAATAATCACAACACATGAATGTAAATAAATTTCTCTAGAAAACAAACAATGTCAAAGATGTCAAAATATTTGACAATTGAAATCAAAAAGCGAATGTAGTATGGTGCACGATACACTTATACCGGTATGCTCACTTTAGCTGTCAATGACGTCATTGAGGAGCAAGTCAGATTGACAGTTCTCATTTTTGACACAGTTTTAAGCTGTTTTATCGTTTTTTTTAATTATATTCCATTTAATATGCCTAGTTGTGTTATATACGGTTGTCGTGAATGCAATCGAAGAAGTAGAGATAGTCAGATTAAATATTAGAAGTTTCCCAAGGAAGGGACGATACGAAATGTGTGGTTAATTGAGTGTAAAAGGCAGGATTTAATAAATTTGAAGAATAGTATTTCCTGAAATCTGATTTTATCATTGTTCATAATAAAAAAATCAACTTATTGTAGCACGTATCTGTTCCGTTCATTTTAAGCAATCATGTTTTCATTACATCACTCCAACTCCAACAAGAATTACTGCAATTTTCCAGTAAATCATACAGAGATTTAAATTCTGATGCAGTTCCCAGATTTAAAGAAAAGACAGTTGAAAATCCTTAAAAAGCAAGAAATAGATGCTTTAATAAAACATACACAGATGATCAAAGTAATTAAGATCGAGCAGTAAAATGTGTGAAACATCGACATAGACTGATTTTGAAGCTTTTAAAGTGTCCGATGCTTACAGACCACCTATGAAAGTGAATTATTTGATTTAGTATCTTTTCCAAGACTGTCACATTAAGAGCAACACATTTGTATATCTGCGAACATTCATACAGTATTTTGTGGTATTCTATACATTGTAGCAACATATGTAGTGTTTATGCTTATTAAGAATTTTTAATTTATTGTGAACTATTTCAGGCTGCTTTTCGTTAACGCAAGGAGTGAGAATAGTACTTGGATTTTAATTTTATACAGAATTGTATAGCATTTTCTTTAATAGTTTTAAAAGCATTGACTCGAACTGAATTGAAATAAACTTCTTAAACTATCAAAGTCGTTTTTTATATTAGCTACCATAATTAGAATTCGTACCTTCTACAAACATTTATCCTTAACTCCCATGGTATCTTTCTTAAGCAACATATAATACATTATCTGCATTTTATAAACATTTGTATTCTGTTAAAACATAGTATCATCAAACACAAAAACAATCTTATAAAATCTCTTCAAATTAAAAATTTTGTTATGCATGATAATGATAAAATTTAAGTTTGACAATTTTATTTTAACTTAATATTATTAGGTAAAATTTTGAAATACGTGACTACTACAATTGTTTAATCTAGAATCAAGATTAATTTATGGCTTGAAGTTAGTTTTATGTATTTCAGTGGGTAATTTATAATTATTGAAAACATACTTGTAAAATATGTATATTAAACATAACAACTCCAGCGAAGTTGTATTTGCTTCATTCAAATGTTGGTTTATCTTCTCTTCCATTACCCAAGACCCTTCTATTAAAAGTGATGTAGCTGTACATTACCAATATCGAATACATCAGAACTATGCGATTAACTAAATAGTATTTACATGTGTGCAAAAGAAAATATTATATGCTTCAAAATATATGTTAAATAAATATCTATATTTACATTTTGGAAATGATTTAATTCACTAAATGAAACATTTGTTTATACTTCAATTACAATTTTCAGTTTATATTTACACAGATCATTAATGCATAGCCTCTCGATAACATAGTCATTGTTAGCAATGAACTCACAAAATAAACTGTTTTGCATTGTGTATTGAAAACGTAATTCAAACACATACAAAAAAAAGTTAAAACATCTTAGTAGTTATGATTGCATTCAAAAATATCACTTTGCCTGAGTACTTCAATAATTGCTTATATTATTAATTTGTGGAAATACCATTTTTCAAATTTATTAAATCCTGCCTTTTACACGCAATTAACCATACATTTCGTACCGTCTCTTCTTTGGGAAGCTTGTAATATTTAATGTGGCTATCTCTACTTTTTCGACTGTAATTACGGCATCCGTATACAGCACAACCTGGCATATTAAATAGAGTATTACTTAAAAAAACGATAAAACAATTTGAAACTGCGTCAAAATGTAGCCATGATGTAGCCCATATGAGAACTGTCAATCTGACTTGCTCCTCAATGACGTCATTGACAACTAAAGTGAGCATACCGGTATAAGTGTATCGTGGTATGGTGTTATTTCACCTTGCTGTCAACCAATAAGAAATAACTTTCACTTGGGTCTGTTCAGAATGTTGTCTCTTTCTTTTTGGAATAAGGTATAGTACTTGCAAATTATAATAAGCCACTTGCCTTTTATTTATAAATAATTATTTAATGTCTTTTTGATATTTGTCATTTTGTGACTAGCATATTTTTCCTGACAAATAAGGTTCCTACTTAATAAACAATAGTACTAAATAATGTACACACTGCAAGCAAATACTTTTATTGTTGAAGCATATTTCCGAAGTGCACAATTTCCTATACGCGGAATGTAAGCGACAGTTTTACTTGCAGTTTCCTAATAGAGTTACATCATCGCATTCACCTAGTCGTGGAGAAGATTCGGGCTACAAGATCTGTGTTAAAAGGCAAAAGTTCTGGTAGAGCACGTACACAACAAAATATTGTTGACCATGTACAAAATCTTAATGGAAAAGAACCACATACATCAGTTCGTTTTATATCACTTCAAACGAACGTATTTTCTAGTACCGTTCATAGAATTTTGAGGTATTGCTTGCATATGTCTGCATACAAAGTATCGGTTGTTCATCAGATCTGATCTAGAGATCACGATAGTAAGCTTAATTATTGCAATTTCTTTTAAGAAAATTTAATTAATGACTAAGTTTGTTTACTGAAGAAGCATGGTTTCATTTAAGGGAGTTTGTAATAATAATAATAATAATAATAATAATAATAATAATTTATTTATTGCCCAACGGATAATCAATCCAATAACAGGACAAACAAAAAAAACAAAAATTGTATACATACATTTAGAAATAGAAATTATACAAAAGAAGACGTTAATACAAGTAAATTATATTAAAAAAAAGTATCACCATAAATAAGCTCAGCTGTGCGACACATAGTTGTTACAGGAGAAAAAGATAGTAAGTTGGTTCTAGGAATAGGAAGGGAGAAAGTAGGGGAAGATCGGGAAGAAATACGCGGAACAAGGAAATTTATGGAGGAAAGAATGAAAGAACTATCAATGAGTCCATGCACTAGCTTCCAAATAAAACGCGCACCATGTCTTTCACGACGCGACGTCAAGGACTGCATTCCATGTCGTGCCAAAAGCGTAGCGTAATCCATATTGCGCATAGGATAAGTGCCACCAATTTTGTATGACAAAAACTTCAGGAATCTTCTCTGAATCTTCTCAACCATTAACTGGAGGTAAGTGTAGTGTGGTGCCCAGACTGGGGAAGCATACTCAAGTTTGCTAGCAACAAAGCTATAGAATAGAGTTTTCAGTAAACCGGTATTGTTGAAATGCTTGCAGGTACGTATAACAAAACCTAAGGTTTTAGAGGTAGCAAGACATAAATTTGAAATATGTGGGATAAATGTTAGACGGCTGTCAAAAATTACACCAAGGTCTTTAAATTCGTTGACCTTAGAAAGATTGTGATCGTCAATCACATAAGTGGATGGAATAATTCTATGCTTCCTAGTAAAAGTCATGTGGCAACACTTGTCAACATTCAGAACCAGACCATTATGCATGCACCATTCGCTGATCATATTCAAATTCTCTTGCAAAAGCAATACGTCGTTCCAGGTCCTGACGGATTGATAAATTTTAATGTCATCTGCATAAGCAAGTGTAGGACATGATAATGAGGTGAGCAAATCATTAATAAAAAGAATGAATAATAAGGGTCCCAGATTGGAGCCCTGAGGGACGCCAGACTGTGGAACAAACTCGAAGGACTTGAAACCATTGTAATAAACATATGTACTTCGGTTGAGTAAATACGACTCCAAAAGTCTAAGTAATGAGGAACTCAAACCATACACAGACAATTTGGTGAGTAAAATACCATGATCTAAGGTGTCAAATGCCTTGCTAAGATCGGTATAAAGAACATCCACCTGACCCTGCACATCAAGTTCACAACTTATATATTGACAAATGGTGATAAGGTTTGTAACTGTCGATCGACCACGGACAAAGCCATGTTGGTCAGATGAGATGTATGATTTAGTGCCATGATATATACATGAGTAAAGAAAGGATTCATAAATCTTAGCAAGGTTAGATAAAATAGATATCGGTCTATAATTGTCAACAAGCGTTTTATCACCTTTTTTGTGCACTGGACATATTCGTGCACGCTTCCAAGAGGAAGGAAAAACAGATAAACGAACTGATAGATTAATAATAATAGCCAAAGGTATCGCCAAAATATGTCTGGCATCATGCATAAGAAAATTAGGAATTAAGTCATCCCCAGAATTAAAATTCTGCGGAAACTTGGACATAATGTCAATTAGCTCCGATTCAGAAACTAATGGAAGAACAACAGGTAAATGATTTACTGAAGAACTGGGTGCGTTGTCATGAAAAGGTGTACTGTTATGGTAGGAAGTACGAAATTTTTCAGCAAAAGCATCCACGATGTCCTGCGGAGATTCGTGAAAAACATTGAGAAAAGACAGGCCATTGGGAATCCTGGAACTGCACTTCTTGGTTTGTAAAAACTTAAAAACGTTTTTAGGATTAGTTAGAATTGAGGACTGAATTTCATCCAAGTATTTTGAGTAAGCAGCAGCAATATCATTTTTACAAAGAGCTCTTAGTCGACTGAATTCATTATAGTACGATATATTGTTGGATCTTTTCCAATGACGTCTATAATAATCTTTCAGTTTTAGATTTTTAATTATGTTGGAAGTATACCATTCTGGATAAGATGACTGAACATTACCAGAACAATACTTATGCACAGAAGCATCCAATACGTTGTAAATGGTATTATAAAATTGTTGAAGAGCAAGGTCGACATCGTTTATATGAGTTAAAAATGTCCAATCCACTTCAGCCAGATCAGACAACAAACGAGCATTGTCCACCCTACGAAAATTATATCTGAAGTTAGTATTCGATGGAAATAGGTGTGGTCTACGAGCAGAATAGGAAAAATTTAACGTTATTGATAAGGGCGGGTGATATGGGTCAGAGGGAACAAAAGGAGACTCATCTGGGGACACACTAACACAGCACGGAATATTTGAAATAACCAAATCAAGAAGCCTAACGTCACAATTAACAACAGAATTGTATTGTTGTAAGCGTAGCGAGGCACAAAAGTTCAAAAAAGTAGAACATTTCGAGCAAGAAGTAGGGTTAATTGCATATTGTGTTAGATTAAAGTCGCCGATAAATAAGATAGGCTTGCCATCTAAAAGGATTTCGAGATATTCAAAGAAAGTTTCGAAATCATGTAGATTAGTGCTGGGCGGAATATATACGGCAGCTATGTAAAAATGGTCAGCCAGAATACGACATTTACACAGAATAAAATCAATCGACGGGGTAAGAGACAAGACAGCAGCAGTATCAACAAGTTGACAAGAAATCGTGTCACTCAGCGCAAGCAGAACTCCACCACCAATTGATCTGTTTATTAATGAGAATTTACTATCAGATCTAAAAACATAATATGACGGAGGAAACAGCTCAGAGCTAGAAAATGAATCATCAAGCCAAGTTTCAGTTATAACGATTACATCAAAGAAATTCTCACAAACACCGGCAAAAAAAGAATGTGTCTTAGTGCGTAAGCCACGGGTATTCTGGTAATAAATGTTCAGAGGCGTGGAAGACCCGTTGGGATTATTCAGTTTAAAGAAGCAACGGTGGGTATGCCTTTAATATACTTGATCTTCAAATTAGATTCACCGTTATTTAAACGTTTGCTCTTTTCAGCTTTGGCATCCTTATGCAATTGAAGCTGCATTGGAGTGCGATCCCTAAAAATTGATATATTGGGAAACTTGGATTTAATTTTAGCCATGTTACGAAGAATAGAGTGTACACGAGCTTCAGAAGCAAAAGAAACCCTGATCGGACGACACCGACCAGGACCCGTAGCATCAAACTTGCCCAATCTTGAAATCCTCATATCCTCGTCGATAATCTGAGCTTCCGAGGAAACTTCACGAATCAATTTCCTATCAACAACCAGCTGTTCGGCATTACTACTGCAACCCGACTCACGTGAGCCGAATATGACTATATTTGCCTTGCGTTTGTCCCTGTCCGAAATCTCCTGTATAATCTTCTCATAATCAAGAAGTGAAGACGATGAGTTAGATGTAGTTTCCAATATGGATTTTTTAAGAATTTTGATTTCTTCCTGTAGAGAAACAAGAACAGCCCTCAAACTGTTAAGATCGCTACCCATTCCGATACAGCCTCCACAAGTCCAAGTAAAGCCCGTCTTTAGGTGTAATTTGCGAGCCTCGGCAGTCGAGACATTAACACAATCAATCCTGTACTGTCTGTCACAGACGCAGCAGTTGATAATTTTATGTGCATCATCAGAGCCACCGCAACACGCACAGGTAGGCATATTTATCAAACAAAAATAAAAAATTAAAAGTAATTACAAGGATAAGACAGGGAGACAAACTTCACTCCAGAGGTGCCCGTGACTGAAGACTTATGTAAAACAAGATAAAGGAAAAGATAGGCAGCGGACAGGTTCTCGAACGGTGTACACAGGAAAAAAAAAAAGATTAAATATTGATGTATGTATATATCAAGGAAACTATAAACAAGAAAGAAGTGCAGATATAAAGAACCAGCACGAAAAAGCTGTAGTGAAAAAAAGAAAAGGAAACACGGGAGAATAAAACAGATAACTTACCGATGCAATTACACAATAAACAAAGAGATTTAGAAATATAAAATATGTACAAAATGAAAAATCAGATTTTAAACTTTAGTATGGTATCAATTATAAACACAACCGATAATTATTAACAGTATAAACTTTATAATAACTGCGGAGCACAGAAACATGTACGTATACGATGCGATGCACGTGGCTAATTGTAAATAAACAATACACATTACAGAACATGGTCTATAAATAATCCAAACAATCGCCTCGAATTTCCTTTACATACTGTTAAAGTCGGAGTATCTTTAGTTGTATCTCGCCTTAGAATTGCAGGACCAACATTTTTTCAAAATAACATTAATATCCAACGACACCGAGAACAGTTATTAACACCATTTTTAACGTAAGTGCAACAGGACGAATTCAATGGGGATTACTTCCAGCAAGATTTTTCTATCATTAGGAGTTTCAAAGGTCGTAGTATCGCACTAGTGTATAGTGAATTTGCAGATAAATGTCTTTACATGCACATCTAGGGATGATGAAATGTGATTTTTCTATGAAGCCAACAAGAACAGGTATCCCTATAAAGTGGTAATTTTTTTCTTACAAGAGTACCTAAATACAAAAAAATACATAAACCCATCAGACAATATCCATACAACATAAAGCATGTGAAATGTGCACAAACTAAATGTTCGAAAAAGTCTATCATGGTATAGTGTTCACAATAACTTCACAATTTAAAGTTGACTTTTTCATAAGATTTTCTAATAATAAAACTACATCAAATTGAGAAGATGTTAAACTTTATATTATGTTGAAGAAGATAAGAGGAAATTACCTGATTAGTCAATGACTTTCTTTATTTGTAAGTCAAACCGCAAACATTTTATCAATATGTAACTATATTGAAAGATTAATGTTTTAGGCTCCAAAAATGTAACATTAAGTTTTAATAGCGTAGGGCAAAGTATATAAATGGTTGAAGGCTATAGATGATTTTGTATTTAGAAAATCGAACAATCCAGTGATATATTGTTGTACTTGGTACATCAAATCATGCAGGATTTTGTTGTTGAACCTCTGAAATTATAGTCATTGAAAGTTATCATCTCGCTCCCCATATCTCCCTAATTTCTTGACGAATGCACGATGTGACGTGATGCCAGGGAAATTTTCACTTCGGGCGTCCACCAGACACACGCAAACAAACAAAATGCTGACGCTAGGAGTTCTTTGTCTGACAGGAGCACGTGCCAGAAAAACCGTCGGAAATCGTGTTTGCGTGTGCGATCATAGAAAGTGTGTAATTTGCAGAAGGCTCTTTTAATTTGTAATCTCCATCGACCGGGTACTAATCCTCTCTCTAATCTTTCCTCCCTCGCAACTTTTTTAGTTATTTCTGTGTTCCCTGAGCTCGCTTTATTTCACTTTTACTTTCCCCTGTGTATTTTGAGGATGATGGATTGTAGCGGGTAATTCGAGAACCAGTAATGACCAATTATGTCGGGAGGTAAATTGCCACTTCTACACGAAGTTCTTTCGTCCCTAATTATCGTCGTTAATGTTTTTGGGTGGAAAAAAGGGGGACGTATTAAATTTCCGTTTGAGTCGATTAGGTGGTGGATAAATAATTTAACTGTATTTGCTGAGTGACGTTTGACGGAGATGAATTGAAAGAATTTTTGAAGCTAATAAATTGGTTAACAATCTTATTTGTTTATCCAATTTATTGTTTTCATATATTTTGCTGAAATATTATTAATAATACTTAACATATTTACCTCTACACTCGTAATATAGAAGAGGATAGATTGTATATTGGCCTGAAATTAAAATTATTTTAATGGCTTACGTATATATAAAAAAATAATTATTATTAACAACCAATAACTTCATCTATTTATATTTAGTAAATAGTCAATCAAAACTATGTTTATAAAAAGCCTTACCATAATCTTCAAGCTCTAAACTGGGATAGGAGCAGGAGGTAGAAGGAAAAGGAACTACGAAATATTGTTTATTGAAGGCAATTAGTAATTTTTTAACATAAAATTGATATGCTAAATAACCTATCGTGACTTAAATTCATTTATATATAGAAAATTAGAGCAGATGTTTAAAATATTTATAAACCTTACCTCGAGCTAAAATCTAATACTTTTTTCCCTTGTATAATAAATAACTATTTATAAATTAGCGATTCATATATTATAATCTTATCTAAATAAAAACTATTTATATAAGGTAAAGTGGTGAAAAACGCCCCAGTGGGGAAAATGCCCCACTACTTCAAAGTCCAACTTCTGTGACATAGATGGAAGCACTAGTTGTAAAAACTAAAGTAGACAGACACTACTAACGATGTATAAATGTTTCAAGCACATTGAATCTGTTTTCTGCTTTGGAAAAAGTTTTCAAGTGAAAATATAGTTTAGGAAGTCAGCAAACTTTGTGGGTAAGTTCCATTATTTATTAATTTCTCTTCAGCGAAATGTTTTTATCCAAAACCTAACTGTGTTGTGAGTAACTGGTAACATAACCTATCGAATACGCTGTGCATCGCATTGTTGGCGCGTTCTTCTTGTTTGGTGGACAGGTGGGGCCTTTTTCACCAGCATTTTGTAAAAACGCCCCATCAAAACCTAGGGAAATAAGCCCCACTTTTTCAACATAGTTTTTCTACATTTTAGCATACAAAATGGGGAAAAAATACGTGAGGAAAACAACAAGAGCCAACTGGAGCGAAGAAGCTTTGGAAGAGGCGATGAAGATGATATCTACTGGTCGAATGGGCACCAATGAGGCTAGCAGAGTCTATGGAATAGCTTCGCGTACTATCAGAAGGCATTTAACGAAAGCAGATGCAAAAGTACGTTTGGGGCGCTGTCCAGAGTTGGGGTTTCAGCATGAGCAAAGGCTTGTCAAGTACATAAAAGAACTTGAAAAAGTGGGTTTTGCACCCGATGCTGCTGGAGTGAAAAAAATGGCTTTTGAATTTGCCGAGAAACTTGGAATTACCAACAGATTTTCAAGAGAAAAACGATCAGCTGGTGATGATTGGTTTCGAGCATTTCTGCGCCGCAATAAAGATCTTTCAATACGCAAGTCAGAAGGTCTGTCGGTAGCCAGAGCCAAAGGTATGAACAGAAATGATGTAAACAATTATTTTCAATTGTTATTGGAAATTCTGACTACAAATGATTTGCTTCATAAACCTGGAAAAATATTCAACGTCGACGAGACGGGAATTCAAGTCAATAATAAACCAGGAAAGGTGGTGGCAACAAAAGGTGCCAAAGATGTTTATTCGATAACCAGCACCGAAAGAGGTGAAAACATTTCTTTGATTGGTTGTTGCAACGCAGAAGGTTATTTCATGCCACCTGTTTTGATATTCAAGGGAAAAAACAGAAAAGAAGAGTTCTCAGACGGCCTTCCGCCTGGTTCCGACGTATTTATGAACCCTAAGTCGTCGTACATCAATAGTGAATTGTTCCTCAAATGGTTTAAAGATTATTTTTTGCCAAAAAAAGGCGAAGGAAAAGCTGTTCTGATTCTGGACGGACATGCTTCTCATTGTAATACAATCGAATTGTTGGATTTAGCTTCAGAAAACAACGTGGTGTTGTTATGTTTGCCTAGCCACACCACACAGGCACTACAACCACTTGACAGATCATTTTTTGGTCCCCTAAAAACCTACTTTTCCCAGGAGGCTAAAAACTGGATGATACAACACAAAAACAGAAAACTCTCTAGAATAGTGATTTCGTCATTGATTGGCAATGCGTGGGTTAGAGCAGCAACTGTAGCCAATGCAGTCTCTGGCTTTAAGGCTTGTGGAATTTTCCCCTACAATCCGCAAGCTATTCCAGACCATTTTTTCTCCATTTCTGACGCAGCAACAGCGGCGGTAAATAAAGAACATCCACAAACTGGTAGAGACTCACCAGTGGCATCCAGTTCTACAAACCAGATGAACCAGCAAATCTTGTCAACTCCAACCCCTAAGATCACTTCTGAAAATCGAAATAACCAACAAGCCTTATTAAATTCAAGTGCTGATGAGGAGGAAAAAGAAACACCTTCAAAATTTCTTCAAGAAAGTAATCCACTTCCTCTCATCCCATTAGACCCCCCAAAACGAAAACAGCATGCGTTAGAATTAACATCTCCAATAAATCGAGTAAAGAGACGCCTTCTTCAAGAGAAAAAGAAAGTTGGTCCTACGAAATCCGGCGCTAAAGCAAAAGGTGATGCCAAAGCTTCTACATCTGTAGTTGGTCGTAACAAGAAAGAAAGATCAAAGAAAAATGGAAAGAAGAGGAAAGGAAATTACAGCTCCTCTAGTTCCGAAAGTGAACCAGAAATGAGTCCATCTGGCTCTGATGAGCTTTCTGATGAAGCAGAAGACTGTTGCGTTCAATGTGGTGAATATTATTATTCGACCAAGTCTCGTGCTGACTGGATTCAGTGCACAAAATGCACAAAATGGCTCCACGAAACTTGTACGAGCTATGGAGATGTGTGCAATGGATGTGGACCATCCCCAAAAAAGAAAACCAAGCAATTAATTTAATTATTTGCATCGGGGCGTATTTCACATGATTACAGGCGAAAACGCCCCACCTTGACTTAAAAAAAAAATAATAATTTTAGAATATAGATGTTAAGTTTTCTAAAGATTTATTTTTTTACTAGAAGAGTACTTATGTTTTGTTATACTCATGAAATAATATATTAAAATATATTACTATTTTTGAAGTTACAATTTTTTTTCAAAATGTGGGGCATTTTTAACCACTTTACCCTACATATATTTTATAGGCTCTTAGCCTTTTAGTCACATGTGTTTAATTCCCTGTAAATTCTTCATTCTTACGAACATCTCGTCTAGACAGACGACCGCGCAGACAACCACGCTTCCTTCGCCCACCGAATAAACGGTGACAAATTTTCAACGTCTTCGTCACTTTTCGTTCTTATCTGCTTATACTACGTATAAGAAAGTAATTAATCTCTCTAACTGTATAACGTAAATGGTTATCAGGACAATCGGAATTTACGCGGTGTTCCACCCCCACTTTTTTAATTACATTCGTTCGTTTCTAACTGTCATTTGTTGCACTGTTTAATTCAGTGAACGCTAATAGCACCGAAGTAATTATTAATCTCCTTTTCGGGTGGCTCTATTAATAGCGGCTCTAATCTAGACGACAGTATTACGAAATTGACCTTATTTTGGTATGGATATTAACGAAAGCGTGATGTCAATAATTCGTGTGGCTGTGTGTGTGTGTGTGTGTGTTTGTGTGCGTGCGTGGACGTTCGTGTTTGCGCCTATGTGTGTGGTATATACACGGTCTAGCGGTTCATTGTGTAACGAGCAAACGAGACGTTGTCGCAGCCGAGCGTGAACGTAAAGTTAAGTATACACAAAAGCTGAGGAAAGCCAGAAGGGAAAAAGGAGAGTTTCGGTGTACGAGAGAAATAGAGAATGCGAATCGATACAGCGTTCACTGCACCCTGTTCGATGTATCTTTCTTTTTCTCACCGCCCGCTATCTCTCGCTCTCCCGTATGTGCACGGTTCTGTCAATAAAGAAGCCTTCGGCCGTGCAGTTGCGCAGAACCGATCCTGTGTTTCTATGAATCTGAATATTCGGCGCATATTAAGGTTAAAAGGTTTTATTCAAAAAAAAAATAGCAGAAAACATGAATTGTTCAATAATTGAATGCAAATTTTGATGTAGTCATATAAGGAATGTCGATAACTACGAGGGATGTTCTCTTTCCGATGAGCCTACCTAGTAGGCGATGATATTTTGCGACAAATTTTGTATGACAATTTCAGTCAGTTGTTTATAAGTTTAGTTATAGTGACAGATGTCAAATATACCTGATTGTTTGTAATTTGTATTAGTTTAAAGTACTCCTTTCGCCAATAAGTCATGGAACTGAAAATGAAGTGTCAGTGATTCCGAAATTTATTACAAAGTCTGTAAAATATCGTTACAGAATGCCAAAATATCGCTCGTTCGTCACTTAGCTTTGCTAAAACATACACATATATAGTTTTTATGCAGAGAATTTCGATAGTTTACAAAATTTCGTGACATGTTTAAATGACGATGCTCGCAGTATTTCTGAGTACAAGAAACTAACACAAATCTCAAATTTAAAAAATGAGGTGTGGCCACCACACGACTTTCTTATACGTATGAGCGTTTCAAACTTACAATTTTAAGAATTTTTTTATACAAAACTTATTCAAAATCATATTCGAAGTACTTTCATTCTCTTAATGAATCGCTATAGAATGCATACTTTGCAAGATATTCGAAAAAAAGTGCTACTCGCTAAGAGTAAAAGTGCTACTTCCGGTCCGAATTTTGAAATTTCATGTATACAAAAAATATTGCAAATACAACTCTAAATACTTTTGTACTCTTAATAAATATATATAGAATGCATAATTTAAGACATATTTGCAAAAAATCGCTATTCGGTAAGAGTAAAAGTGGTACGTACTTCCGGTCCGAATATTGAAATTTTTTTTATATAAAAGATATTTAAAATTATAATTTAAATACTTTTATACTTTCGTAATGTACCTGCCTAGAAAGCATGACTTGCGAGATATTCGCAAAAAACTGATTTTCTATAAGAGTAAAAGACCTACTTGCGCTTGGAATTTCAAAAAACTTTTTTAAGACAATTTGTATCAAATATAATTTTGAGTACATTTGAGTTATTTATAAATTTGTTTAAACTTAGTAATTGACGAAATATTTGCAAAATTCGATTTTTTCACTGAAGTAAACTACTACTTCCGGTCTATCGATTTTACTCAAAAACTAATCAGATCTCAAGAGGGAGATTACACACGTAAATACAAAATTTGGAATATATATCTACAGCGGTTTGACCGCTATCGTAGTCACAGACAGACAGACACACAGACACAGACATTTTTTAAAAACCACCTTTTTGGTATCAGGGGACTTTAAAACGTGGACATCTGCAAAAATCTCGAGGTCGAAAATTGTCGTCATCACAATACTTCCTTATACTACGTATAAGAAAGTAATAAAAAATCAGTTGTTATTCCTTCAGGAACACTTTGGAAATTTGCCTAAACTAATCACATATTTTGAAAATCGAATCTCAAATTAAAAAATGAGGTGTGGCCACCACACGACTTTCTTATACGTATGAAAGTGTTACTTCCGGTCTGAATTTTGAAATTTCATTTATACAAAAAATATTCCAAATCCAGTTCTAAATACTTTTGTACTCTTGATAAATATATATAGAATGCATAACTTACGACATATTTCCAAAAAATCGCTATTCGATAGGAGTAAAAGTGGTACTTCCGGTCTGAATTTTGAAATTTTTTTTATATAAAAGATATTGAAAATTATGTTCTAAATACTTTTATACTCGTAACGTACTTGTCAAAAAAGCATGACTTGCGAGATATTCGCAAAAAACTGATTTTCGATAGGAGTAAAACACCTACTTCCGGTTGGAATTTCGAAAAACTTTTTTAAGACAATTTGTTTCAAACTTAATTCTAAGTACATATGAATTCTTTATAAATTTGTTTAAACTTAGTAATTGACGAAATATTTGCAAATTTCGATTTTTTTACTGAAGTAAACTACTACTTCCGGTCTGCCGATTTTGCTCAAAATCTAATCAGTTCTCAAGAGGGAGATTATACTACTAAATGCAAAATTTGGAATTGATAGCTATAGCGGTTTGACCGCTATCGTGGTCACACACAGACAGACAGACAGACTGACAGACAGACACATACACAGACATTTTTTAAAAACCACTTTTTTGGTATCAGGGGACCTCAAAACGTGGACATCTGCAAAAATCTCGAGGTCGAAAATTTTCATCATCACAATACTTCCTTATACTACGTATAAGAAAGTAAAAATGGATTAACCACACTAGATGTGGCTATTAATAATTTCAAAAGTATTCCAAGTGACTTCGGATGTGGCCTTCGGCAAAAGTTAGACGCAGTTTTTAATAGAAATCCAGATTTAATAACATTGCGGCAATTGTGTATGCTAAATACGCTGACATAAAAGAATATATCCAGTACGCACATATAACCAGTATGATGTAGAAAGGACGTTTTCTATCTACAAGAGTATTTTATAGATCACCAGTCACTTGTTATCCAATTATATAAATAAAATTAAAACCTCTTTAAAAATACAACATTTCAATAGTGCGCCCGTGGGCGATGAGTCATGGCTCGCTCGATTCCGCGCCCTAGTCAGTACTGGTAGTGGTTCTATTTCATTATCTTCAAACTCCTATCGTTTCCCTGTTACTTCTGGTCCGAATTTTGAAATTTCTATTATACAAAAATTATACCAAATATAGATCTAAATACTTTTGTACTCTTGACAAATCTACAGGGTGTTATAAATTAAGTCGGCACTATTGCTAACTTTGTTATTAATGAAGCTACAGTATCGTTTAAATTAGCAAAGTAGTAGCATTTTTATCGTGAACAATGATGGAGGAACCGAAGAGACAGTTGAACTTCTAGTTTTCGCGCTATTTACAAAAGTTACTTTTTTTAAATGGAACACCCAGTATATTTTTGCATATATTGAAAAAAGGGATTATTCTAAAAAAAGAAAGCTTTCATACATTATTGACAAAAAAATGAAAGTTGCGACAGTTATCTACTATTTTGTACAGCAATTCATATCAATAAAATCAAGATGGCTATGATAAAAAAAACAGCAAATATTAAACAAGCATTGTGTATTATGTACATTTATTATAATAGATGTTCGAAGACATCACCGTTTTGTCCAATACACTTCCGAATTCGTTTATGTACATTGCGAGTTACTCTTGACAAATCTATATAGAATGCCATAATTTACGACATATTTGCGAGAAATCGCTATTCGATAACAGAAAAATCTTATTTTCGGTGGGAATTTTGAAATTTTGTTTATACAAAAAGTATTGAAAATCAAGCTTTCAATGCTTTTATACTCGTATCTGCCTAGAAAGCATAACTTGCGAGATATTCGCAAAAAACCGATTTTCGTTAAGATAAAAGACCTACTTCTGGTATGAATTTCAAAAAACTTTTTTAAATAATTTTTTTCTCAGATTCACTTTTGAGTACATTTGAATTCTTTATACATTTGTTTAAACTTAGTAGTAGACGAAATATTGGTATAATTCCAATCTTGCGCTGAAGTAGAAACTACTGCTTCCGGTTTGCCGATTTTACTCAAAATCTAGTCGTATCTCAGGAGGAAGATTACTATTGTAAATATAAAGTTTGATATTGATAACTTTAGCCGTTTGGACGTTATCGTGGACACACACAGATAGACAGACACACATACATTAAAAAAAAGCACTTTTTCGGTATCAGGGACATTAAAACGTGGACATCTGCAAAATCTCAAGGTCGAAAATTTTCGTCAACACAATACTTCCTTATACTACGTATAAGAAAGTAATAACGTTTTAAGTGTTTTCTGATAACTACAACTAGTCCGAACACCAAATTACATACAAGAATCTACAAAACACAATACCTATGTCGTTTTTAACTTTCGAACTGTCTTTTAGCTTCTATTGAAGAAATTTATATGTATAAATATAAAACAAAGTAACACGCTTTAAAATGTTGAATTTGGTTATTCATAAAATCTTTTCACTGCTTTAATCGATTACTTTAAGGAAAAAAATAGGAAACGATTTAATTAACTCTATTCTGCCGGGAAATATTTTAAAGCATAGGTTCCCAAAGTGGGCGATAACGCCCCCTTGTGGGCGCTGCAGGTCTAAAGGGGGGCGGTAAGAGACCCAGAAAAAAAATGGGGGCGTTGTGTAAAGGCTTAGGGGGCGATTTGTAATTTCATCTAGAATCTAGGAGGACTCTTAGACACCGACTGAGCTCTCGACTCTCGACTAGGGATGGGCGATAAACATCGATGTTCATTGAACATCGATATTTTAGGATCGATGTTCGATGTTTTTGCATCGATGTTTGCAATTTAGATTTATCGATAAACTATCGATGTTAGAAGAAATATAGTGAACATCGAACTTTTAAGCTTGACAAAATGTATTTGCACTAATCACAAAATAAAACAGCGTCCTCTGTTGACAAATACAAAAATGTTTCCAAATTAACAGCTCACATACAGGCTACGAGGATGTAAAATTGTCTACGAATAAAAGAAGTATTTAAATTACACAGTGCTATATCATATAAATTCGAATATTTCATTTTAGGCTCTTTTAAATATTACTCAGTATAAATATTTAAATAATATATAATTAAATACATAAATTTATAGTACTTTTAATGTGCAGAATAAAAGTTAAATTATGTATGCATGCAGAATAAGTGAAGGAGGTAAACGTATTTTCATAGAAAAAGAAGGGAGATAGACATTACCGATGTATACTTCTTCGGGAAATTCCCTAGTGCGTACAATCATACACGACGATACACGTATTAAATGCAAGATGACACATCAGAAATATAAAACCATATCCATATGTATCTCGGTATTTGCCAGCGTAGTCAAAAAAAAATGCAAGACTATAAAATCCCAAATAAAAATCGTTCTCTTAAAAAGCTTTGATACACGTAAATGTATATATTTTTTAAGTATCAGACGATTTAAGTCATGTGGTTGTTTCATGCGTAATTGCATAATATTGTTTTTTTATATAGTTTTTTTTGAGTAGTTTCTAAAGTTAACTACATATTATAAATGTATATATTTCTTTTATTATTTTTTTTGAATAGTGATATCTTTTATATCATTTTGTTAAGGACGTAAATTAATTAAGTTATAATAAAGTTTTTGTTAAACTGCCAAAAAATAAATCTATAAATATAATTATCGATGTTTAAAAACATCGATGTTTGGTAGTCGATATTTTGCAACCATCGATGTTGATCAACGATGTTAACATCGATGTTTGATATCGATGTTTACCCACCGATGTCCCATCCCTACTCTCGACTACAGCTTGTGAACATCAACTAATATTAATTAAGAGATTGCTCAAACCAACTCGGTTCGATATTTCTCTCCGAGTAGTTCATATATCTGTCCTGTTTTATTGAATAAATAAAATAAAAAACATATCAATCGGTCGCTCCGTTTCGAAACGAAAAGAGACACAAACAAACAAATAAAAAGGCAACTGTATCAATCGGCTGGTTCATAGAATACTTGTTCTTACTTGTTGAGTACGATTGAGCGTCGAATGAGATAAACGAGTTTATGCATGTTTGTCTTATTCCTGTCGGTGCGTGCTGCTTATGCAATCCTATATAAACAACGTAATATTTATTTTATTTTCATTTGCGGTTTCGCGCGTAATAGATAAGCAGTACTTAAGTTCAACACTTATACTTACGTATTTCTCAAAAAAAAACAATGTCGGAAGTAAAAAAGAAGAGACGGCAATACTGTGCGGAATATATTAAATTCGGATTCATTGAAAATCCTACAAACCCATCGTCGCCTTTGTGCCTTCTATGCCTAAAAACATTTTCGAATGAAGCCTTCAAGACTTCAAAATCATTTGAATAAAATGCATCCAGATAAGAAAGACAAGAATGTAGCATATTTTCAAGACCTAGAGAAGAAGCATAATACTCGGCCAAGTGTAGCAAAACTCTTTTCGGCGGCTGCTAAGCAAGATGACGACGGACTTCGAGCTTCGTACAACATCTCTTTGTTAATTGCTCAAAAAGGCAAACCACACAACATCGGAGAAGTGTTAATTTTGCCAGCAATAAAGGAAGTAATAACTACTGTGCTTCATAAACCGGCCGCAGATATTATCGGAAAAATTCCTTTGAGTAATAATTCTGTGCAAAGACGAATTGATGAAATGGCCGGAAACATAGAAGAATCATTGTGCAATCATCTGAGGACTAGTCAATTCTCAATTCAGCTCGATGAGTCCACTTTACCAACTAATGAAGCATTGTTGCTGTCTTACGTGAGGTTTATTAAAGATGAGAAAATATGTGAAGAACTATTGTTTGCTAGAAATTTAGAGACCGATACAAAAGGCGAAACCATATTCAATACATTGGAAAAGTTTTGTGATGAGAAAGAGATTCCCTTGAAAAATATTATATCAGTTGCTACGGATGGCGCTCCGGCTATGACAGGGTGCCATAAAGGCTTCATAGCGTACGTAAAAAATAAAATTCCAGATGTCCTTGCTGTACATTGCGTTATTCATAGACAACATTTGGTTGCTAGAAATTTAAGTGAACGACTATTTCAATCACTGCAATATGTCATCAAAGCAGTCAATAAAATCCGTAACTGCTCTTTGAATGATAGATTATTTCATCAGCTTTGTGTTACTAATGATGAAGATTTCAACCGTTTGTTGTTTCATACCGAAGTTCGTTGGCTATCAAGAGGCAATTGTCTGACTCGATTTTACAACCTGTTTGACTCTGTGATAGAGTTTTTGGAAACTAAAGATACAGAATTGCGCAACAAGCTCATTACATCAAAAAATGATATAGCTTACATGACAGACCTGTATAAATTGTTCAACAACATGAATCTCCAACTGCAAGGCGATGAACTAAATTTAATTAAAACAAAAATGTCGTTGCTGCTTTCGCAGCCAAACTGCTTCTACACAAAAAGAATATGGGCAGACGTGAGTTTCATAATTTTCCGAATTTATCAGTATCCTGCAGTAACGACGACTTGTTTGCCTACTGCCAACATTTGGAAAAGCTCCACATTGACTTCACCGAACGATACCAGGATATTTTGAACTTGGAAATACCAGACTGGGTGTTGGATCCGTTTTCAAATGTCAACACAGCAATATCACCACATCTGGAAGAAGAACTTATAGAATTGACAACGAACGAGGAAATAAAAATCAAGTTCAAAAATGGCTACCAAGAATTTTGGCTACAAAAACCGATCCCGCAATTGTACCCTGGATTGTGGTCAATCATTCAACGATTCTTGATAGCATTCCCATCGTCATATTTGTGTGAACGTGGATTTAGTGCTGTAGCAACGCTGCTTACTAAAAAGAGAAATCGTTTGCATGTTACCGAACGTGGTGACTTGCGGCTGTTCTTGAGTAAATTGGAACCTGATATCAACAAACTTATTAAACAGCATCAGATTCATCCTTCACATTAGTTTTTATATTAGAATCGATTATGTTTGTTTTATTTTGAATTTTGAATAAAAGATACTTTGTCTGAATACTATAAAGTTGCGTTTCAATAATCATTCTCATTGGCAGGTGTAGCCCGTAAAAGTTAACTTGAGACCTGAGCGCCGTTGTGTACTACCTACTACGCTCAGGTCTCAAGTTAACTCATTCATTCTAAACGAGACTTTTACTATAACCCATAGTAAAAGTCTCGTTTAGAATGAATGTTTAATCTCCGCTAATATAGCTCACAATAATTAATTTAATTTGAAGTTATAGTGGTTTTTGAGTAGGTGAAAAAATGGGGGCGCTAAAAAATAATTTATTCTCAAAGTGGGCAGTAGGCAAAATAAGTTTGGGAACCACTGTTTTAAAGTAATACTGAATTTTTCAAATATTAATGCTGTGTGTAATAACCGCATCGTCACTGCCATCTACTGCAGTCAACCAGTTCAGCTTGATGCTCTAGAAAAGGAAACCTATCATGGGGGGCATCATTTATGCTTCCCATGAGTGTACTACATATTCTTCGAACAAAGGAATATCTTCTTGAAAATTGTTTATAAACGTAAAGTATGCCTTTGTTGAAATTATTTAATTTTAAAAATATGTAATGTAAGTTGTAATAGCAACCCAAGAAATAAATTAATTGCAAATTACAGTTCTCTATCCAGTCGATATACATTTTCACCATAGAAAAGTTATTCCATGACACGTTAAACTTTTTAGTTTTAATTTTAGCAGCTTTACTTTTTTTTACCATATTATCTTTAAGAATTTCATACTTTCACACATATCAAATACTTCGATACTTAGATTAAATCATATGACGCTATAGGCCAATATTTTTTCTTTCTGTTCCGTCTGTCTTTGACCCCAGGAAGCTACAGTGCATGGCAATTCGAACAGAGTTTATAAATATAAATGAACACCGATACGTCCTGCCTGTCGTTTGCCAAGTGCAATGTTGTTATTAGGTCCACGTTACAAGTGAATGAATATGCGGGATTTATTAGACTTAACAGTCCTTGGAACAGTTCTAAAATTAAACACTCCACTCATTCAACCAGCCTTCTGGACATGTACTACTGTCACTCTGTGAGAAATGTGAGGATAGAGACTCACCTTGCAGATAAATGCGAGTGGGATAAATGGGTGGCGAAGGAAGTTATTGAATTATTTCGCTGGCAAGAATGTCGAATTAAATATATGATGTATATATTTTTATAATTTTAGTATTTAATATACAGGCTGGCCACCGATCTATCCAAGATAATTCGTATATGAATTCAATGACTAATTTTAAGCAAAAATGACACTATTCACTTTGCCCGAATTCCTAACGGTTCTTGAAATATCGGAGTTTGAAGTTCAGCTTCTGAAGTAAATTACTAGAGGGTTTAGGAAAAAATATGGTTTATTTTAAGAAGAGCGTAATAACAGTGCAATTATTAAAGCTGCTCTATTAATTTTTTTCGGTTAGATCCTAAAAAAATTTTTTGATTGTCAGTTTTTTAAATGTCATTATTGACAGTTAGTTATTTTCTATTGTGTCATTTGTGTTAAAATTATGCCTGTAATTTATTCAAATAAAGAATACGCGGACATGACTTTCGTGTATGGATATTGCAACGGTAATACCACCGCCTCAGTTAGGGAATATTGTCGATGATACCCAAACCGCCATCTTCCAGACAAGTAAACGTTCAGTAGAACCTTCACAACTCTTCGATTAACAGGTGCGTTCCATAAACCGACTTGTGAAAGAAACAAAGCTGCAGAAGTGCTTGAGGTTGTTGAAAATAAGCCTGGTGTTAGTATGAGAAAAATTTCTGTATTTACTGGAAAAACTATGACGGCGGTGCATGACAGATTGCGAGGAAACGGACTGCATTCATATTGTTACCAACCGGTACAAAAACTTCTCGCCACTCATTTTTCCCAAAGAGTTCGTCTTTGTGAATGCATGGTGGAGCATTTATCTGGATACTCTTTCTAAGATCCTTTTCTGTGACGAAGCTACATTTACAAGAGATGAAATCAACAATTACCACGACGAACATGTGTGGGCAATCGAAAACCCTCATTCTGTTCGAAAAAACCATTTCCAGGGAAGATTCACCGTAAATGCTTGGGCTGGAATAATTAGCAATGAAGTTATCGGACCACATATTTTTGACGGAAATTTCGACGCGAAATGTGCAGGGCTTTTTTGGTGAAAGATCTACCTCAACTACTTGAGGTCATTGCTCTCGAAATCAAGAAGGATGATGTTGTTTTTACATTATAGTGCTCCGGACGCAAAAACATAGCTGATTAGCATTCTGTGTTGACGGTCTTAAACCATTCGGTTTAAATCGTTGATTTAAACTACTAAATTTTGTGGAATTCGGAAAAAGTTACGAGTTAAAAAATTCCTCAACTGGAGAACTGCGCGTGTAATACGAAATAGCTTCTTTTCACTCCCATCTCAGCTTAAAACGAAAGGCATAATTCATTTTAAAATTGTGTCAATCTCTTCAAATTGTTTCTGTCATTTAAATGACCTTTAAGAATTCAATGAAGGGTATAGACGTAATGATCATCAGCTAATAATAATAATTATTATTATTTTATTTTAATTCGTTCAGTCAAAACACTTTTCTTACCACAAGTCTTTGCGTCTCGTTTTTTCACCTCTCAAAAATTCATTTAGCATCAACTGTGCTCATAGAACCACGTTTTAGAGGAGTTAATCGCTTAGATATTATTCCATAGAAAGAATATAACATATATGAATTTTTTCTACAGCATTTTAAATGACTTTGCTCCTTAAAGATAATGTTTAACCGACACACGAAATCCTGTTTTCTTCATTCAACACAATAAATACACCTTACTAGCCTTCCTTTATTAATACTATACTTGTGCAACTGTGATTAATAGATTACAGTTGCACAAAAAGCATAGTGTTCATACCGTCAATTTTCATTAGGTATAGGGATTCAATGTTTACGTGCGATTTATACGTATACAAGTAATACGTGGCAACGTGGCACCCCTACTGTCCGTCACCAATCCCGGCAACAATCGACATCACAACGATTTTCTCCGATATTTCCACTTCTCCCGACCAGATTTTACATTCAATGTTTAGCTGCGAACACGTTGCGATCTAGTCTGCAATAAAAGCCGTCTTATTACTGGAACGAGAAACATCAAATGGCCGCCGCGATCTCCTGATCTAGTAGTTTATTATTATTTTCAGAATCCTTTTTTATTTACCTTATTTTTAATTTTATTAGAATTACGCTTTTGTTTGTGTCATCCAGCGTGAACGCAGCTTAATAATTCTCTGCATTTACTGAAAGGAAAAAGAAAAACAAATCCTTGCAACTAAATATTATTTCTGAACGCATTACAAACACCCAAGCCGGTGGTCGAATAGTTACTGCTAACCACGCTAACTTGTATTTACGAGCATGCATCGGTCGTGCTGGCATTGGAAAGGAAAGAAGGTGTACTATGTTGCCACGTACTGTATGGATTAATCGCCTATGGCTAATGAAAATTGACACATGCTGTATAGTAAAGTACATTCGATCACAGTAACATCTAGGAACCACTGTCATTGTATTTAAACGATCACAGAAACTTGTCTCACAGATTTGAAGGCAGTAATGTACATATCATGACGAAAGTGTTGCCAACTTTATAAAAATCCTTCTCCCGTCAAATATAGACCATTTTGTGTCGTAAAATTAAACTCTGATTTTAAAATTTTTATTTTTCAATAATTATTGTAGTATTCTTTATTAAAACAAACACCGACTTTATTTTAAGTAGTTTAATAAGAAACTATAGTAATGTATAAGTTAAAGTATATTGATATCTCACTGTCCTGGGTTTGGTTCGCGTCGTTTCCCGTCTATAAACAAATACAATTATGAGCTAACAGATGTAGGTTATGCGTCTTTACCTTACCGTCGTTACGTGTCAACTGCCTTCTGTGAGCGTGCGTTTTCCCCTCTTCGGGCAGCATTCCCACATTATTACATATAAAAATTATTTTGATATGACTATCTTCAAGTAAGGAACAGACCGAACAGACGCTCTAGCAGTTCCTTTTGGTGCTTGTGGTGTTCGTGACAGTGTCTGGTCATAACTGACGCCCTACTGTAGCTTTTCTTACGAACGACATTATTGCAAAACCATGTTTCAGTTGATCTCATATTTGCGCTATACGACCCGTAGACACATAATAAAGTAAAACTATATACATAACCAATAAATGCGTATTAACGCCGCATTTGTTTAAAAGAACAATCATCAGAATCCAAAAATAGATGATTAGTTTAGGCCATTCATGAACTTTAAAATCTGAAAGAAAATAAATGATAGAAACTGGTAGGAGGAAAGCAGACCAATGGGTAAAATCCAAAACGTATTTAAAGGATCAAATGCATATGAAGAAAAACATTAAAGATAAGAAAATACGGAAGAAGACCAAGACCAGAACAGATGAGAAAGAAAATAGTACAGAAAACATAATTAGTGTAGTTTACTACACTGAAGGGATTGGATGAATCCTCAGCAACAGTTCCCATTCCGACTTCATACATTTACTGCTATCTCAAAATATATTAACAACACGAAACGAATAATTAAAGAAAACTGGAAGATATCGAGGTAGATGGATTCTGTGAGTTTTTTAAGCGCCTGATAATTTGTAATACGTCAACGCGAAATTTTAGCTTTTGATTGTCATCGAACTTCCTCAAAGACGGCAGAAGCGACCAAAGAAAAGCGCAATCAGCTTTCTCTTCTTCCTCGTTGATAATGTCTGTACTGTGCTTATTACTAGAAGGCACTGTAATCTCTTTACAAGCTAACACTTCGCCATTCGAGTCGTCTTCAATCTTCACCACGGGGACATGTTCTTCCTTAATCACCGGCGTTTCCTCTTTAACTTCCTGCTTCACCTGCAGTCCCTTTTCTCGCTTTGTTATAAACTGAGGCCTTCTCCTTGGTTGCACTTGTCCTAGAAACTGCAGTTGGTCGAAGTAGTAGTATTTGCTGGCCTTTTTCGTTCTGCCTTTGAGGTTGTTGTTGATTTTCATGAAAGTGTCTCTGGCAGTCTTCCACCTTGTTCGAACTTTCAGCACTGCAAGAATGCAAGAAATAATAAACGTCATTGACAATATATATATACAGGGTGTTATAAATTAAGTCGGCACTAATGCTAACTTTGTTATTAATGTAGCTACAGTATCGGTTAAATTAGCAAAGTAGTAGTATTTTTATCGTGAACAATGATGGCAGATTCGAAGAGACAGTTGAACTTCTAATTTTCGTGCTATTTACAAAAGTTTCTTTTTTTTAAATGGAACACCCAGTCTATTTTTGCATATATTGAAAGAAGGAATTATTTTAAAAAAGAAAGCTTTCATACATTATTGACAAAAAATGAAGGTTGCGGCAGTTATCCACTATTTTGTACAGCAATTCATATCAATAAAATCAAGATTGTCCAATACAATACATCCAATACAAAAAACAGCAAATATCAAATAAGCATTGTGCATATGTTTATTATAATAGATGTTCGAAGACATCTCCGTTTTGTCCAATACACTTCCGAATTCGTTTATGTACATTGCGAGACACTTTTAAAATCGATCTTGCGTCTATGTTATTAGCAATAGTAATTATTTTATTTTGCAGCCCTACGACGTTTTCATATCTTCCTTTGTAAATTTCATTTTTTAAATATCCCCAAAAATAAAAGTCTATAGGGTTTAGATCCGGGGACCGTGGTGGTCACTGAATTGGTCCATTCGTACCTATCCACTTATTCCAAAACATATCGGCCAAGAAATTTTGTACTTCGCCATGATTATGCGCTGGTGCTCCATCTTGTTGAAAATGTATATGTTGCCGATTAGCCAAGTCCAGGTTATCCAAAAATATTCCCTTGTATTGGACGGTGATGTCTTCGAACATCTATTATAATAAATATACATCATACACAATGCTTGTTTAATATTTGCTGTTTTATCACAGCCATCTTGATTTTATTGATATGAATTGCTGTACAAAATAGTGAATAACTGCCGCAACTTTCATTTTTTATCAATAACGTATGAAGGCTTTCCTTTTTACAATAATTCCTTCTTTCAATATATGCAAAAATATACTGGGTGTTCCATTTAAAAAAAGGTAACTATTGTAAATAGCGCGAAAATTAGTAGTTCAACTGTTTTTTCGGTTCTGCCATCATTGTTCACGATAAAAATACTACTACTTGGCTAATTTAACCGATACTGTAGCTTCATTAATAACAAAGTTAGCAATAGTGCCGACTTAATTTATAACACCCTGTATATTGTTGAAAATGATAAAATACATATTCTTTTAAGCGATTGGGTGTTTAAGTGGGTCCTGTAGCATTTATTACTTTGAGGAATGACAGGGTCTCCGTGATGGGCGTTGAAAAGTTGGATGAAACTGTACGTTCATTGCATCTCATGTCTTTTGGTATAAACTTCCAGTAAGCCATTTCTTCTCCTACAATGTGCAATAAGTTGTAGCCCTTAATTGTGGAGATAAGCGTCGAAAATGATGACAAATATATTTGAAATTTGATTGTGAATCATGTTCTCAATTACTGTTGTTTTGTAAACATAGAATGTTGTAGATTTTGGGGAAGGGCCAATAGAAGAACTTACTAGCGATCCGTAGAAATGCTGTGCTGTGTCTATTGGTAGGCCTTATCTCTTTGATACTGTTGATGGCATTTATCAGTTACCGATAGACTACAATAAATATGTGGTTTCATTTTAATGAGGCTACAGTTTACATAAGTAGGAGAAAAAAAACTGCTAAAAATGGCAATGGTGTTAACTTCCCCAGAGTTTTTCCTTTGAGTACATTTAATGAAAATTATATCACCAACCTTCGAGCCACTAAGGGACTGATATAGAACATCAGGAATTGATTTACTCCTTAAAATGTAAGAAAGGTAATGAAGAATACCACGAAAGAGCATAAAGCATACCAAAATACATTTGGCATTTCCAGCGTATGAGTATTATCATCAAAAGTGCAATTGTTTGTGTCATCACATCCATATACTGGAGGATTATTGGTTTTTATAATTGTTGATGAAAATGATAACTCTTTTTGGTTAGAAAATGTTCTGTTATCAAAGTTATTTTGAAAAAATATTCTTCTGCTGTAAATGTTCATCCCCTATCCGAAGGGTTTCAGGTAATCATAGAAGCAGCAACAGCCCTAAAGATGTTAAGCAGCCGAACACCAGACGATGCCGCGATTTGACCCCACAAACTAAGACATTACCGTTGTTTAATTTATTTATGTAATTTAATGAAAATGCTGTTGTAGGGTATCCATGCAAACTTAGCGTAAACATAGATGAATGGGCTAAAAAACCCGGTTAGAAATGACACTGTTTTTATTTCTGCCAATATGCAAAAAATCCAAGGTTAAGCAACGACTTTAATGCCATCAATTTCATCGGTGACGTAAACATCGTTCAAGATTTCCTTTTTTTATTTTATATGTACCATTTATATAATCCTTTTATTTTATTTCGTTCAGCTAACGTATTGACAACAAAACCATATGACAATGGTGGAACCCTGTATATATGTATAGATAATTTCGTTCGACAAATTAGATTAATTTGCGACATATTTTCATTTACTAATAGAAAATCATATTTACCCATTTTATCCTGCGCTCTGAAATCCATTTCGTTAAAATTTTTAATCAGTTTGCCGCAAACTTCCATCCACGAGGCCATTCTTGCTTCCCTGAGTCTGTATTCACGTGTGGAGGGGTCCCACAAATGCGGTCTCTTCTGGACCTCGCTGATCAAAGATCTCGTGTCGATATACATTGTTGTATAAAACAAATTTCAAAACACGGAGAGCTAATAAATACCGCTTCGTGATAGGTCAGTGCATTTGCTCTACTACAACTGCAACACATGCGCGAACACTTCGAACTGGCTGGCGTCTGAATACAAGTGGAGTTGAAGCGGTTGCGATGTGGGTATGACGTGGAATAGAAACGGGGCGGGTTTATACGGTACGCTACGCTGTTGCCGATATAACTTACGTTATAAGTTAAGGCCGTTTGAAAGCAAAACATATAATATTGATGTTTTGCGTAAAAATATAAAAGTTTAAATTGCAAATAAATAACGTAAAAGTGGTAAATAAAATGGTAAGTCAGTGGTCTTGGAAACACTAGAAAAAAAGGCTAAATTAAAAAATTACACCGTAAATTTATATGTAATACAGCTACTACACTGGGTATTTATAATTGGAAGATAAAAATAGTTACAGTAGCTAAAAATATGTGTACCTTTTTAAACTAAAGCTAAATATGAAATAATGATAATTATAATTAATATAATATGCTGTTTGCAGATATCTTTTACATTTACATCGCATTACACTGTAGCACATACAGCATGTGTCAATTTTCATTAGCCATAGGCGATCAATTCATGCAATACGTGACAACGTGGCACCCCTACTTTCCTCTCCAATACCAGCGCGACCGATACATGCTCGAAAATGCAAGTTAGCTTAGCAGTAACTATTGGACCACTGACCTGGGTGTTTGTAATGCGTTCAGAAATAATATTTACGAGTTGCAAGGATTTGTTTTTCTTTTTCCTTTCAGTAAATGCAGAGAATTATTAACTGCGTTCGCGCTGCATGACACAAAGAAAAGCGTAATTCTAATAAAATTAAAAAATAACCCTAATAAGGTAAATAAAAAAGGATTCTGAAAATAATAATAAACTACTAGATCAGGAGATCGCCGCGGCCATTTGATGTTTCCCGTTCCAGTAATAAGACGGCTTTTGTTGCAGACTAGATCGCAACGTGTTCGCAGCTAAACATTGAATGTAAAATCTGGTGGGGAGAAGTGGGAAGATCGGAGAAAATCGTTGTGATGTCGATTGTTGCCGGGATTGGTTTCAAAAAAATATTCAAAACGATTATTCTTAAAATTGTTGATGGTTACTCATTTTTGGTGAAGGTATTGTTTTATAAAACATTTGAAGCCTTTCTGGATAAAAGGAAATCTGATGTTAGCTGCTACTTGAAGAGCAGGTACAATTTGGTTTTCTCCAAACGGGTTAGACATTGGTTGATTACCATTTCACCTTTATGCATTTCATACAATTTTGACTTTGGGTTGTCCTAGCCAAACGAGTGAGCATTATCAACCACTGCTCTGAAGGCATTTTTTACGTTTTCCTAATTTCTTCAATAGACTGTTTCAAGCTTGTGTATTATTACATACCGTAGTCGTCAAATTTTAATTTCGGTTTATACTTCTATCCCATGCAGAAGATGACCTTATAATATGCAGCGATGCCTGTTTGCTAACAGTGGTGGGAGAGCAACGCAGTGTCGGGGGACCCTCACGCCTTACATTTCATAGGAAACGTTTGTCGAGTGTACTGTCTTGGCAGCCTCGCTTATGTTTATGTTTAGTTTATTTCGTCGCGCTTTTTTCCTCTTTCTACTTTCATATCAGAAATTAAAATATGTGGACTACGGTATATGTATTCAAATGTTTTCCATGAGTTTATGAGTCAGCAATATTTATATATGTAATAAAGATAGTATTATTTGAAATGACCGTTTATCTAGTACCCTCTATATTTAACTGATATCAGTTTGTTTTGTGTTCGTGTTTTCATCTTTCATATACAAATATAGAAAAATTGAACTCAAACAAACTAGTTGGATTACAATGTTTATCTTGGTTTTTGGAGTGTTATGTTTAAAGGGAAATAATTTAACTATTTTAGAATTAAACATAATAATATATTCATTGACAGATATCAAACTTTACAATTATCGTATAAAAAAATAACATTGCAATATGTTCTTAGCATGATCCATCTGTCGTTCAATTAATATAGCAGTGAAAAAAAGTGATTTACAACAGTTTTGTGAGATTATGAGCTAAATATTCGTCCATACAACTTGCTTATAAAACAATTTCTTTTTGACTTGAAAGTATGTTTTTTTATAAACTTGTCAGCTACAGAAGTTTACATTGTCGAACAGTTTTTTCTTTGAACAAATGACTAACTGTTTTCTAATTTTATTACTGCCAACTCATTCCGACAAATATCGTGTATCTAATAAAATTTGCTTGCAGGCAGTTGGCATTTCCACTCTTGAATTAGGGCAGCATTTTTAAAATATTAATCCATTTTCCAATATGACGATACCTCCTTGTTAGTAAATCACTGTCAATTATGCAGTATTATTTCTTTCTTTTTATGTTTTGGGGCACTGTGGAATAAAAAGTTAGTAAATGTAATAATAAGTACCTACTTCTGTTGTATGTTTCAATATATTCCTTTATTTTTCAGATTATTTTTTTAATCTCAGTACATTATTATTCATAAAATATTTACATTAATTTAATTAGCATATTATATTTAATAAATTTAGTTACAACTTTTATTTATATAGATACGTATATTTTTTCTGAATTATAATTGTGTAAGTATATTAATAGTAAGTGTTATTCTAACCAAATTAATAATGAATTTGATAGAATTTTATCACAAAAAAATGTCCGATGTATGTGAGATTCGAACCTCCGATGTCTATTTCGTAGATAAGATGCCTTGACTGCTTAGAGAAAATTTGTTTCTAGAATATATTTTTTTATGTTTTCCATGGATGAAGTGTCCAGAACGCAGTGTCAAGTAATAGTAATAGATTTTTTTATTTAAGTTTCTTCACAATATAATTGATGTTGTAATGTCTAGAATAATGTTATCGAATAATGGAAGTATAAAAGAAAATAATGCAATCAATCTCAACGCTTCAGAAAATTAGTGTTTGCTTTGATATGAGAATTGGAATTATGACTTGATTATACTTGTAATGGATTATAGAAATCTTGTGCTCTTTGGATAACCTCCAATATTTCGATTTTTATTTTGAGTCGACCCCGTTCAGGTACTTTCCGCAATTCCTTGTATAACGATAAGCAAAAAAGTTTATCTTCGTCTTCGTAATTGTGTTCTTCGTCTCTCCTTTCTTTTATTAATACACTTTCTGGTAAGATATTTGTACATGGCTGCTCCGTCGTCTGATTTGCTATCACTTCTGTCTTGATATTTGACGTTTCAATAGTTATTTTTTGGGGATCCGGTTCCATGAAATCCGAATCTTCATCTTCCTCTACTAATGTTTCGACAACCTCACTATCCACTTTTGTCGTCCTTTCTTTCACCCCAACACAACCATCCAAAAAGCCTAAACGTCTGAAGTATATATATTTTGGTTTAATTGGTCCCGATCTTGCTGGTAAGTGCCTCTGTCTTCTCAATTCTTTTACGAATTTGTCCCTGATGTTTTTCCACTTTTTTTGTAATATTTCAACTGAAAAAATTAATACAGTGTCAAAATTGAAATATATTTAGGTTGTTGTAGTGTGTAAATTGTGCTTTATTTTTAATTACTTGTTTAGCTTGTAAATTTTGCATGTTCTCTTCTAAATTTTAATATGACTGTATTTCGGTTGTCGGGAAACATGGTCAGGGGGCGGACACGAGCGAGTCATGACTCATCGCCCATGGGCGCACTATTGAGATGTTGTATTTTTAAAGCGGTTTTAATTTTATTTATATAACTGAATAACAAGTGGCTGGTGATCTATAAAATACAAAATACCTTATTATTTGTTCATTTTCTCTTTTGTAAGACTTGTTCTCTTTGAATTGAGTACATCGTTGTAGATAGAAAACGTCCTTTCTACATCGCAACTGGTTATATGTGCGTACTGGAAATATTCTTTTATTTCAGCGTATTTAGCATACACAATTGCCGCAATGTTATTAAATCTGGATTTCTATTAAAAACTGCGTCTAACTTTTGCCGAAGGCCACATCCGAAGTCACTTGGAATACTTTTGAGATTATTAATAGCCACGTCTAATCCATCTTTTAATTTGAAATTTCGATTTTCAAAAATGTGATTAGTTTAGGCAAATGTCCAAAGTGTTCCTGAAGGAATAACAACTGATTTTTTAAATTTGGGATTTGTGTTAGGTCCTTGCACTCATAAATACTTCGAGCATCGTCATTTAAACATGTAACAAACTTTTGTAAACTATCGAAATTCTCTGCATAAAAACTACTTCTGTGTATGTTTTAACAAAGCTAAGTGACGAACATGCGATATTTTGGCATTCTGTAACGATATTTTACAGACTTTGTAATAAATTTCGGAATCACTGACAATTCATTTTCATATTAGAAAAAGTAACATAAACAACATTCTAGATCTAAATAAATGATAACTAAAAATGTACGCGTATGTTATTGAAACTAAATAACACTAAGTATATACATATTTACATTATATCTCTTGCGAAATATAAGGTAAATATAGTAAATGTTAAAAACCCCTCAGGCTATCTACACCGATGTAGAAAGAATTTTACTCATAAATTCCTTATTTTATGGCCATGTTTTGCTCTCATTCTCGGGCTCTTCTCGAGCGTAAATAGATGTTGCAGTTCACCATATGAATTAGTGCTATTCAGTAAATGTGTGTTGTTTACATTATTTCTTTGCTCCATTGTAACTCCGTCGTAATTTAACTCGGTCATGTCCGCGCCCTTATCAGGCACAAAAAGGTGTCTACTTCAGCCGTTTGTTTACGTAACGCATGCCAGAATAATTTGGAAGGTCACAAATATGGAAGGAAGGAGACAGAAAACAAACCCCGACCGTTATCCATAAAAAACGGCGGGGGATGCATACAATAGTTCAGATACAACTGAGAAATTAACAAAAATTAACCAAAAAAAAGGGAAAACCGCGACATTGTATCACCATCGATTGTCTAAATATATGTTCATTCATGAACCGCTGGGAACAAGTGATTTGGTTAGGCGGGTGTAACATATTAGTTTAAATATGAAGTTGTGAACCATCACTATCAGGATATGGAGCCATATACGATTTTGGATATAATTCTACCATCGCTACATTTAACCAAAACAGACAGCATATCTTTAAAAACAACGAAGTTGTAAAGTTTTTTTAATTTAAATCTCAAAATGGGGAAAATCGTTATTGCGAGAAGCTCGGCAATTGGAATAACTATACATGAAAATAAGCACATAGAAGAGTAAAATAATAATAAAACAAGAAAACAAGGAGATATTGCAAAAATACTGAATTAGAGATAGGTACAACCTATGAATAACTGGAGCGCATAATTACCGATGATGGAAAATAGAATTGAAATTGACAAAAAAGTGCGAAGATGTCAAACAAGACAATGCGAAAGAGAATATAATATATGTTATAATTACACTGAATGTGATATATGCAAATAAAAGTTGAAGATGAGATAAAAACGAAAATAGATGGGAAAATAAAGAGATGCAAAATAATAAGTGAAACAAGAAGATTCACATAAGAAACAATAAGAAACACAAAACAAGGAGATAACTAAACTAACATCAGATGGAAAGAAATCAAATATCAAAATGGACGAGATGAAAATAATTACCAAAAATTGGAAAATATGGAAAAAATTAACGAAGAAACATCCAGAAAACTATTCCAAATCCAACGCCCAAAAGAGCCAATGAAAGGAGGAGCCAAAGAAAGCATATTACGAAATTATTAAGTGCTTTCACTTTTACCAATCAATAGAACGTAGATAACACCAACTATCCAGTAAAGTGGAAAGTATGTGATTAATTTATATACATTATTATTGATAAAAATGGGGTGCGTTTCTTATACGAATGCGCGCTCCAAATAGTTTATACAAAAATTATTTCAAATGCAACTCTAAATACTTTTATATTCCTAAAAAAATATTATGTCTAATAGCAAATCGCGATTATTATGCTAGGCCGTTGACTAGTACCTTATTATAAGAAAGTAAATAGACAATAACTTAATTAATTTTTCACTTTTTTAATAAAAATCTGTATTTTCTGAAGATAGATGAATTCAAAATAAACAACTTACGCATAATTTTTCTTTTGTCTTTATTGGCTCCAGGCTTGCAATACATCTCTACCAGCTGAGCCCATGCAGTCTTCTTTGCCCCCCTGTCTTTATATTCTGGACATCCCACGTTCCAAATAGCTGGTCTTTTTTCCACTTCTTCAATGAGCAAGCGGGTGTTGAAACGTTCATCGTCCATCATAACAACTATCTAATATAACATTGGGGGCTCAAGTGTACGTACATATAGAAACAGATGTAGATAAACGTATTTTAGAGCGCGCGGCAACCGCGCGTTGGTAGGGAGAACATTGAATTGCCATTGCGCGTGGAAGAAAGTCGTGCGACTGCTGTCCTAGGAACGTCGGTTACTGGGGAGCCTCTTGGCAACCGCGCGGTTAAACTACTTTGTGTCGCCTCGTGAAATGCGAAGGTCAGAAATCGTATTGAGCATAGTCGTAACGCAACGATTCAAGTGCCTCTCTCTAAATTAAAATGAAGGCGTTTTTCAATACAATTTTTTTTGAGGCGGTTAGCACACCATATAATAACGAATATTAATATCGTATTATGATAACGTATGGTCCGAAAGTTTTCGGGAAATTTTTAGATGTTGATAATTTTCTTCAAACTGTTTTATTTTATAAACTATATAGGTAGTATACATTTAGTTGAATAGGGCTACAAGTGCAAAAAAATTAAATTTTGAGTTATGATGATATAAATGTAACTTATACTGCAATAGAAACAGAAATGTATCTCCTTTACTTGAAGCAGTAAGTTGGATACATCCATATAACACTGAATGAGTTTTTGGTTGCAATATGACAACAACGGTCAGTTACGGCGATATTGCTCAAAAATAATGGTTACAATACTATACAATATATTCTGATATACCATAGTCGTCAAATTTTAATTTCGGTTTGCACTTCTATCATATGCAGAAGATAACCTTATGATATGCAGCGATGCCTGCTTGCTAACAGTGGTGGGAGAGCAACGCAGTGGCGGGGGACCCCACGCCTTACATTTCATAGCAAACGTTTGTCGAGTGTGGCAGCCTCGCTTATGTTTATCTTTAGTTTATTTCGTCGCGCTCTTTTCCTCTTTCTACTTTCGTATCAGAAATTAAAATATGTCGACCCCGGTATATGTTGCCTGTATTAACTACTTATTCCGCTTGTAATCGTGTATGTGCTAATATAATACTTTGTTTTTTTATTGGAAATATGCTGGTATATTTTTGCTTGCACTGTACTATACTTAATTATTATTTTGTCCTGTAAATGGATTCTGTCTGTTGGACAACAAAGTTTATTATTATAATTATTAAATAAAATACACAATAATTATATATGGCCATAACTGCTAAAAGTTTACTGGACAAAATACTATTAGAAAAAGGGTGCGCAGAACAGAACAATGGAAGAGCAATCGAAAGAAATTAAAAGTTAATTCTAGACTTGCATATGTAACAGAAGGGAAGAGAGCTAACGAGGAAGGACTTCAAGACCTCCTTATGAAGATCAAAGATGTCGAACAATGCGCACTCAAACATTTAGCCATGCGAACAGAGAAGACATTTATTCTCGTTTTTGGAAATTGAAGATAATGCTCTACAAAGGCAGTTTGTTGTTTCTTATGTGGAAAAACCTACAAAATATAGAAGACTCGTTGAAGGTAGTACTCGCGGCGAGAACTTGGCATACTTCCTCACATTAGATGGACTAAAAGTTAAAGTATCCAAAGAGTTCTTTATGAACACTTTGGACATAGGAGATAAGTTTATATATATATATATATATATATATATATATATATATATATATATATATAACAACCCGGAAAAAATCTGATGGTCGAGAATGCGCCGAAAAATACAAAAGAGGAAACTTGAAAAGACATGAAACAGTTGATGTTTTAGTGAAGGATAATATTAACTCATACATTCCTTCCACAGAATAGAATCACACTATTTGAGAGGGCAAACAACAATAGAATACATAGATGACTCCCTCACATTAGCTCAAATTTACAGATATTACAAGGCACAAGAAGAAAGTGAAGGCCGACCTGTAGCAATGAAATTGTACGTATGAGCACCATTTGTACCACGAAGTTTAACATAACTTTCTTCCAAGCCATGTGCGAATCATACAAAAACTCTAATGACGAAGAGAACAGCGGACTTGCCAAATCTTACAACAAACACGTGTACAACAAAAAGAAAATTAGAGAAGAAAAAGCATTATACGTAGAAAAGGCAAGACATGATCCTGAAATTAAAGTGGCTTGCTTCGACTTACAGGCAGTCCTTCCCACACCCTGTGGAGATACATCAACTTTTTATTATAAATGCAGATTGAACTGCTTCAAGTTCACGATTTTTGAGATAGTTCAGAAAATGGGCCAGTATTACTTTTAGCACGCAGCCATCGCCAACCGAGGCTTCACAGAAATAGCTACGTGCTTAATGGATTACCTCTCAAGATACTGTGTTGAAAAGGAAGTCATATTTTAAAATGATAACTGCGTGGGACAAAACAAAAATAAATTTGTGGTAACCGTGAACCTCTACACAATCACTCACAAATTTTTAATAGTGGGACACACACAACACGAAGGAGACGCAATGCACTCAGCTATCGAGCGACAGAATTCCCCGTCATTATACAGGGTGTCCAGGAAAATGTGGGAAATCTCTTAGATGCGGATAGAACATGAAAAGATAAGATGACAAGTTCCTATAAAAAAAATTCCTACAGGCCCCTCCTACGGAGATATGCGACCCTGAAGGACGCCGCTGGAAATCGGTTTTTATTGAATTTCTTTTAAAGTAATTAATATAATTTAATAAAAATTTAATGTGATGGACACTAGTAAGGACTTTTGAAATAGTGTCCTTGAAACATATTTAGCTTTTGTAGCACTTTGTATGATAAAGACTTTAAAAATATAAACTGGATAGCTTGAACCATAGATTTTTTAAAAAAGGTACTCTTGCTTATTGTCGTTAAAATGAACCGTTTCCGATAAAAAGTTTGCAAAAAATGTGCGTTTTAGTTTTAATCAGCACCAAAAAAAAAAAACTATTGCTGTTGCAAACGTTACTATGGTATGAAATAAATAAAATATCCGGTATTTTAGAACTTGTCATCACATCGTTGACACATTGAATTTATTCGAAGTGTGGAATACACGTTTATTGAGTATGCAGATATGCATCTGATGTATGGTCTTGCGTCTTGCAATGCTTTAGAAGCCAGAAAATTGTATCATGAAAGATTTCCTAATCGTGCTCTACCAAACCATAAACATTTCAACGTGTTGACCAACGTCTAAGGGAGAATGGTGGGCGATTCCTCTTAATAAGGTAATACATATATTATTATTGACTATCTTCATAATTTTAGGAAAGTTTGGAAAAAGTAGTACTGATGCTGGTGTGAGAAGAACCGTACGTATGCCGCGATAGAGGAAAGTATTTTAAATCCTGTAGATGACAATCCATCAACGAGTACTCGACAATTATCAACACAGTTTAATACATCGAAAACAATAGTACATGAAGTTCTTCATGAACAGCTGTTATATCTATATCATTTGCAAAAAATAAATGATCTGATTCCTGACGATTTCCTCGTAGAATGCAGTTTGCAAACTGGGTATTGAATCAGCAACGTAATAATGTTAATTTCATGAGCGTTATTCTTTTCACGGATGAAGCAAGATTTACCAAAAATGGTATCACCAATTTACACAATACGCATGTATGGGCTGATGAAAATCCTCATGGCACTATTGTTTCGCATTATCAACATCAGTTCCAATCATTTAATATTTGGGCAGGAATCAATGACAATTTTCTGATTGGACCATTCGTTTTACCAGAACGATTGTATGGACAACTGTATTTGGAGTTCCATCAGAACGCTTTTCGAGATTTAACAGAGCACTTACCACTTGAAACCCGCCGAAACATGTACTTCATGCACGATGGGGCACCACCTCACTCCAGCGTTTGTGTGCGGGAGCACCTAAATAACGTCATTCCAAACTTGTCATCTTATTTGTTCATGTTCTATCTGCATCCAAGAGATTTCCCACATTTTCCCGGACACCCTGTAAGGACTGCCACCACGGAAGGAAAACCATATGACGTGAAGGAAATGTCAACAGAGGACTTGTATGATTTTAAAGACCTCAAAGATGGCGAAAGACCTTATAAAACACACAATAAAATGTAAAAGTATTATGGAATAGCAACCAAGTTATTGGGGTTGATAAAAGTAGCCCTGGTTCTCTTTTTTTTACAAAACAGATTTCGATGCTGATGAGTTCGATGAAGCTGATATCAAGAAAACCACCAGAAGTAGCTCAGTTTCTACAGAAAGTGAATTGAAAAAAGCATATACCAAGCCTGGCTCGATTTCGGATAAAACGTAAAAACACATTTTTGTACTCACCGCCTGTAAAGTGACATTTGCCGCCTGTGTAGCTTGACCATGAAAGAGGATTTCCCGGTCAAGGCGACTGTAAAAATTGAAAAAAAACACTAGCACTTTGGGACATTTAAAAAAAATCTAACTTGGTAGTAATAAAATTTAGGCTATAAAATACTACTTCCCCGACTATTCTTCACTAAAAGTTGGGGAAATAGGAGAAATAATTAAAAATTCTTCCAAAAAATTTGTGGCGCCATCTATTTGACGACATTTTGAGCGACATCTTAAGCGACATTCAAGCACCATCTATTTGACCACATCAACATTCACATTAGCAGTTCAGAATTTGTTGTATTTAAACGCAATAAATGTACTTAAATTTATAAATATAAGCATACATACCTGTGTAAGAATATAATAACTTAATTTTAGGGAAAGGTGAGTAATAGTTACCTACATGAAATGCTTAAAATAATTAGGTAATCTATCTTAGGTTAGGTATGATACTAATGACATTAATCAATAATTTTTTTTTTAATTTAATGTTTGTACAAAAAATATTATACAAACCACTTGCGTGAAGACATCTTCCACGCATTCGCGCAATTAAAAGTACTCGCTTCCTGCGGTCGCTCGTGCTTACAAAGTGCGTCCATGCAGGAAAATAGTCTTCCCGCACTTGGTTCGTAAATAACTATGTAGAGTTATGTGAAAACAATATCATAAAACTTGTTTACCACCAGTTTTATAAGGCCTTGGTTGAATAAAAAATAAATGTATTTCACTAAAAAGTTAAAACCCTTTGTTTAATTTTAAATACAACAACAAAAAAGTATATTTTATTTTAATGAAATATCGCCATAAATTTGATAAAACCTATAGTTCAACAACTACAATTAATAAATGCGTTCAAATTTTTAAGGCTGTTATTGATGAAATAACGTTTTGTGCAACATAATTACATCTGGCGCAAATTGTTTTAGTGAATTCTCAACATTTTAGGTGTTTGCACTTACGGCACTATTGAATTAGATGTGCGATATATTACATCCTCTAGACACTAGCAGGATCAATTTCTCGCATTTTTTGAAAAATTCTACGTCGTAATTGGTCTTTTCCCATCTGTTTTCATATACTTTTCTGGTCAATATTGACCAAAATTTCTCTACTGGCCGAGCCTGAGGTACAGGGTTATTCATTATAAATTACCCACTCTTCATCATCGTTATTATTGCATGTACAAAACAATATTCCAAATAAAAGTTTTGTGGCTGAGACTGTATTCTATTTGAATGTTATCAAAAACACAGTGGCATGCAGATACAACCGTATAAAAAGAAAATAATGTTTTTTTTTAAATGGAATATCCTGTATATTATTAAATTTTTATTCTGATTTCAAAAATATACCATATGATACCGGTATCTTAAACCGTTTTCGAGTTATTAAATGTCGAATATCGTAGTTACTGTACTATGGAAAAGTTAACATTATTAAAGTAAGCTATGAAAATGACAATTATTGTGTTTGATAAATGACATTTCCATTTTGACTACCGGTATCATATGGTACAATTTTGAAATCAGAATAAAAATACCATTATAAAATTTTAATAATATACAGGGTATTCCATTTAAAAAAAAACATTATTTTATTTTTATACCGTTGTATCTGCACGCCACTGTGCTTTTGATAGCATGCAAAAAAACTCAGGCTCAGCCATACAACTTTTATTTGAAACATTTTTGTGTACATGCAATAATAACGACGATAAAAGATGGGTAATTTATAACGAATAAATATAATGAACATTGGGAGGATTGTTTAATTTAGGAACAACGTTTATGTTGTTTATTGTGCAAAGTTAGCAATATATATGCTGATATATAAGATCTAAATTATACACTGCAGCGCTATAATTTGTTTTGGTAAAATGTATTTCACTATTTTAACGGCGAGAGCTAAGTTTTATTATTAAGATCCCCGCTTCAGGGAATTTGTAATTATTTGAATGATATTTGCGAGTATGAAATAGATAATAATTTTTCTTCTCTATCATTATTAATGAGTAATTGTGATGTTTATAATTAATTGTATAACAGTATTATATTATTTTTGTTCGTTGTTGCATATAGAATTCTCAATATTATTTTTTGTTGTTGTCCTGTAATTATGGCATCAAAGATATTATTATTATTTTATTCTTTCAATTTACTAATCCAAATAAAACACATATTTTTAAAATATAGTTTTTATTCTTATTAAAATATTAACAAACCCTTACAATTTTCAATGGCAATCACAAAACAGTCAAGATGAAGATTTTTCGTTTCTCACACGTATAAGTAACCGCATGGCCTCAACACGAAATTGCAGTTTTTGATTTTCATCTAACTTCTTCAGCATCGGAAGAAAGGACATCAGAAAATCATGATCATCCTCTTCCTGTTTCCGCACTTTATTATCTGATGGGAACACTGGCTGGTTTTGGTCAGTCGTTTTCATTGTTGCAGCGTCGTCATCAATTATTTGTATAGGAATTTCATCCGTGCTTTCTTCAGTTTTAATATCGAGTTCTTCCTGTTTTATCATCGATACTAGTTGGGACTCCGATAGTCCTGATTCTGCTGCCTGCCGCACTTCTCTTTCTTCTTGTAGTTTCATTCGTTTATCTAAGAAGAGGAGTCGATGGTAGTAGGTACATATATATGGTCTTTTAGCTGAGGATTTATTTTTCCTGTACTTCTGAACTTTCATGTAAGCTGTTCTAGCTGTGTTCCATCTTTTTCTTACCTTAGTCACTGCGAAAAAGCATAATAATAATAAAAATTGATTGACAATTTTTAGTAATTTATAATATTTGCATGGCAAATTATACGTCTAGCAGGTATAATTAACGACAGTTTCCAGGTACATGATTAATGATCCTTTACCAGAATAATATTTGAAAATTATTTTTAAAGATTAATATATCTACCTCCAAAATAATAGTGCCCCCCCCCCCCCCTCCACAATACTAATATTAATCTAACGGTTATAAAGACTCCAGAAAACATTTTGCATAAAAATGTATGAGGCAAAATGAGTATCTTAATGAGTTCGATCATCCCTTCAATTTCATAGGGATTTGTAGAAACGCTCTGTATATTGCATTCAAATTATTCTCAAAGGATAAGTAGTTATACAAATGAAGTGAATATTTATAAAATGCAGGACACAGACAGCGCTGAGGCCCGTGCACCAGCATTAGTGAAATCACTGTGTATTCTAAAGTTGCAGTGAAGATAAGTGTTTTGTGTTTTTCGTTAACTTTTGAGAACAACATGATATAGGTAACCATGAGAGATTCCGAAAAGGAAGAACAAAGATTATTAAAATTGGTTGACGAGGCGAGAGGATACATAGAGTATGAGGACGAAGAAGAAAATGAAGATGAGGAAGAACGTGAAAGCTATAGTGAATCTGAGCAAGAACGGTGACACCGAATCTGACCAAGAATGAGAGACGGGCCTGGGGAATAAGCGTGATAGGCAAAGACCGTTCTTTTTAGGGAAAGATAAGCAGACAAGGTGCATCGACCTCCTCAAAATGTTCGCACTAGATATAAAAATTTGATTACGAAACTACCTAGTGTAAAAGGACCCGCAAAAGGTAAAACAGATGTGCTAGATATTTGGAATTCTTTCTTTATTGACAGGATACAAGAAATAATTTTTGAAAATACCAAATTATCTATTGAGAGTGTGCAAGCCAATTAAAATCGTTCAGCAAATGCAAATCCAACTACACCACAAGAGATCAGATCGCTACTGGGCTTGCTTTATCTGGCTGCAATAAGAAAAGGTAACCATGTCAAATCTTCAGATCTGTGGAAGAACAGCGGAACATCTGTGGAAATGTTCCGGTTGTGCATGTCACAGTATCGTTTCGGTAATAAAGAGAGTCGTCACGAAAGACGGCAGTACGACAAACTTACTCCTATTAAAGAGCTGTTTGATTATTTCGTCGATAAGCCGAAAAGTTAGATGCTTTTCGAGGGCGATGCCCTCAAATCTTAACAAATATGGAATAAAAACATTCGCCTTACTGGATGCACATGTATTTTATACCTCAAACCTAGATGTGTATGTAGGCTCTCAATCAGAAGGTCCTTTCCACGCAAGTACAAGTGCCCGAGAAGTCGTATTACGATTATGTGCACCTATTTCTGGTTCCGGGCGCAATAATAGACAATTGGTTCACCAGTAAGGAACTTAACGAAGATCTTTTGCAACATCGCCGTCTGACTTTAGTAGGAACGATATAGTAAAATAAAAGACAATTGCCCAAAGAACACGTGGAAACAGAACATCGTCCACTATTTTCAAGTATGTTCGCTTTTCAGGAAAACTGTACTCTAGTTTCCTACATACCACGAAAAATCAAAAATGTTCTATTAATTTCAACTATGAATTTATTTGCTATTATAATCGCACCAAAGGAGATATTGACACGGTCGACAAACTGTGTGCTTCATACAATACCGCCAGGTACACAAGAAGATGGCCCATGGTCATTTTTTATAGTCTTTTGAATATAGCCGGAATTAATGCTTTTGTGATATTCACCCAAAATAATCGAACTACTAATGTCAGAAGACGAGATTTTCTGGAGCAACTCGCATTTGCCCTTATCGAGCTGTGTATGATCCGTGTGATAATCGTGAATTTGCTAAACACTTTGCGACTGTGAATGGCAGAAATATGTGGAATGGAGGTTCCCAGTGTAGCAACCCCAACAGGAAACGTAACTGGACGTTGTCGCGTTTGTGATTGGAATAAAAAAAAAGAGGAAAACTCAGTTACCTATGTGCTACATGTACAAAGTATTTATCCTTGGAACATATAACCCCAGTTTGTGAAGACTGTTTCAGTAAACCCGAATAAAGTTAAATTTGTATTTCCAATACACTTGAGTATCAATATTTAAATTTTTTAAGAACTGGTAATATTTAGTTTTTGTAAAGCAAGAACTCCCCAATCATTATTTTTTACGATATAGTACCTATAATTCCATCTATAGGTAATGCGTTTTATTATTTATTTTGTTGAACAGCGTACTTGAGACCGTCCGCCACCGTTCATGTAATACATTCTTGCACCACTAACGTAAGGTTAACTCTTTGAGGGGCGAAGGGTAAAAAACATACCACTAAAAATTTTGGCCAAGGTGGTATAAAAATTAAACCGTTTTTTTTAAATTTATTTGCGTTGGTTTGCAGTGGTTTTCAGCGTGTTCCACTATCCCCTCCCAAAGTTGAGATTGCGCTCTTTCCTATGAGACGTCGCGTAGTGTTAGTTTTGGATACTTTGTTGTCAGTTGTAGTTTGAATTCATGCGATCTAATTTTGAGGTTAGTTTTTGAAAGCAGTGCATTGCCCAACAGTATTTGTTGTTATTTCGCAAATCTGGCTGTAACCGGTAAGTGATTTTGATTGTTTATTTTGTAGCCAATTTCTAGTTAGTATTATATACAGGGTGTAGATAAAGTCTGGAACAAAATTAATATTTCTGTTATCTTCGGTTTGATGGAAAAACCCTGAAACAGGTCGATTTTGTTTTTATCCCGTGCACTTTATAACATCGTGAATTTAATTCTGTCGTCATCTGGTTGCGCGCGGGCGTGACGTCATTAGTTTTTTCAAATGGTAACCCGCCACAGTTATTACCCCTTGTCGTTAGGTATTCCATTGTGCATGCAACGGTATAAAAAGTTTGGTACCTTACATAACAATTTTTGGGAGAAAAATGCTTTCGAATTTCAAAAATTAAAATTTTATTTCTAATGAAAAACTAATCAAAAGTTATTTTAAAAAATCAGATAAATTATAATCCGAGGTTTATCTTGGATTGTCGTCAAACAAGACACCAAAAAAATGTCAACGGAAGTGTTCAAATTGTCCGCCATTGGCCATTTGACACTGGCCGAGACGGACGTACACGCTTTCTACGACACGTCGTATTGTCTCTGCACCAATATTTCGCATTTCCTCGCGGATACGATGTTTCAGATCATCCAAGTTATTTGGCTTATTGGTGTACACCTTTGATTTCACATGACCCCATAGAAAAAAATCAAGTGGTGTGAGATCTGGCGAACGGGCAGGCCATTCAATTGTTCCCCTTCGTCCGAACCATCTCCCGGGGAAAATTTCGTCGAGGTAACTCCGAACACGCCAGCCAAAATGTGGAGGTGCTCCATCTTGTTGAAACCAGATTCTGGGGTGAGGCTTGTCGGGGGTGTTTTCATCCGGAAATAATTCTACCAATGTTGGCACTAGCGTAAATCTTAGGAAATGTAAGTATGTTTCAGCGTTTAAATTTCTGTCCAGAAAGAAAGGCCCCACAATGCGATCTCCCACTATTCCCGCCCATACATTAACTTTTTGCCGGTGTTGGGTGTGCTCCTCTCGAACCCATCGCGGATTTTCGCCCGACCAGTACCTACAATTGTGGCGATTCACTTCACCGTTCAAGGTAAAAGTTGCTTCGTCACTAAAAACCACATTGTCGACAAATCCGGGATTCTCATCGCACCGTAGCATGATTTGTTCACAGAACTCAAGTCGGCGGTCGAAGTCATCTTCATTCAGTTCCTGAACCCGATTGATTTTGTACGGATGAAGTTTTTCCTTCTTCAGCAATTTGGCTACTGTGGTAAAATCGACTGCATGATCCCTGGCAATGTTCCTTGTTGAAGTGTGGGGGTTGTCCTGAAGTTCCAAGAGAATATTGACCCTTCTATCTTCCTCAATTCTTGGTCGACCTTGACGAGCCCTGTCTTTTACACTACCAGTTTCAGCAAATTTTGCGACAATTTTGCTCACCGTTGACCGCGAAATCGGTGCGCGGTTTGGATTTTCTGCATTGAAAAACTGACAGGCTTCTTCATGGCTACGTATTTTATCACCACAACCAACAATAATGAGAATTTGAATCCGCTCTTTTTCGCTCAAATTCGCCATTTTCGCAATGCACGTTCAACACTACCAATGGAGCAAGTATTGTGAATGGATAAGTTCAAACACCAAGTAATGAACTGTCAATATGACGTGTCGTAGAAAGCGTGTACGTCCGTCTCGGCCAGTGTCAAATGGCCAATGGCGGACAATTTGAACACTTCCGTTGACATTTTTTTGGTGTCTTGTTTGACGACAATCCAAGATAAACCTCGGATTATAATTTATCTGATTTTTTAAAATAATTTTTGATTAGTTTTTCATTAGAAATAAAATTTTAATTTTTTGAAATTCGAACGCATTTTTCTCCCAAAAATTGTTATGTAAGGTACCAAACTTTTTATACCGTTGCATGCACAATGGAATACCTAACGACAAGGGGTAATAAATGTGGCGGGTTACCATTTGAAAAAACTAATGACGTCACGCCGCGCGCAACCAGATGACGACAGAATTAAATTCACGATGTTATAAAGTGCACGGGATAAAAACAAAATCGACCTGTTTCAGGGTTTTTCCATCAAACCGAAGATAACAGAAATATTAATTTTGTTCCAGACTTTATCTACACCCTGTATATATATAATAAGGCAATCAATATTGATAGTGCTTTTTTTCCAATTTTACAAGTGTTTTCAAATTGTACCACCGCGCGCAATCGTAATTGAGTATGTGTTTTTTTTAACAGATATGAGAAAATGTTTCGGAAAGTAGAAATTTCGCTGAAATTAGTGACATTAGTGAAGAAGAACTTTATGAAGCTTTATATGCTAATGATGATGTGGACTATGAAACCATTCCGTCTGATGCAGAGTCGATTGTAAGTGATAATTCTGAAAACGAAGAAAAAAAAAGAATCAGATCACTCAGAACAGGAGCAAGAAAACCAAGAAAATTAAGATAATGAAGGAGAAGTTGTTGAAAAAATCGAAGAAGAAATAGGAGAACAAATGGACAGTGACAGCGAAATAGATATGTATACCGCTAAGCCATTTTCGGAAAAACAATTCTCAAAAAAAAGGTAAAATTGCCAAAAACAAGCGACAAAATCCAGTACCAGATATCACTTGGAGCAAGGCAAACGTTCACTCACAGGTACACATTCCTTTCATAGGAGACTCGGGTGTTGCCCAATTTATAATTGATATGGACGATCCGTCTCCTGGCGAATTATTTAATCAATATTTAACAGAAGATTTTTGGGATTCAATTATTTGAAACGAATTTGTATGCTAGTCAACAATATGATTGCGCAAATTTTCAGCCTACTGACAAGAATAAATAAAAACTTTTATATGGATAAATTTATTGACGGGAATCAGAAGACTACCTAGTTATAGAGATTACTGGTCTACGGATAAACATCTACATGATAACTTTATTTCTTCTCTAATGCTTGTCAAACGTTTCAGCTGACTTTTATCCAAAATTCATTTGAACAAGAATTTGTATATGCCACCTCGTACAGACCCAATGCATGACAAATTGTACAAAATACGACCCTTGATAACACAATTGCAGACCAGGTTTCCCGAATGTTTCTTACCTTCTCGAGATGTTGCTATAGATGAATCCATGATAAGATTCAAAGGAAGATCGTCGTTAAAGCAATATATGCCGAAGACACCAATAAAAAGAGGTTACAAGTTATGGATGTTAGCAGATAAAAGCGGATATTGCTTAAAGTTTGATATCTATACAGCAAAAAAGGGAGATGTTGTTGAAGCAGGTCTGGGACATCGTGTCGTACTCGAATTGTGTGAGGGCTGAGAAAATAAGGGTCATCACGTTTATTTCGACAACTTTTTTACCTCACCGAAGTTAATGGAAGAGCTTCAGCAGAAACATCTCTATGCATGTGGAACTGTAAATATTACTAGACACACCTGCCCACATTTACTCCAGACAAAGGCTTGAAAAGAGGGGATTTTGACTTCAGCGTTAGTAATAAGGGATTGGTAGCTGTTAAATGGAAGGACAAACAAAGTGTACATTTATTATATAATTATCACCATCATAAGGTGGTTCTGGAGGTAAAGAGGAGGAAAAAATATGGAACTGCCAAAATGATCCCTTGTCCTAGAATGCTAGTCGATTACAACGTAAACATGGATTTTGTCGATAAATTCAATCAAAACAAACGTACATACGAAATAAATCCAAGTGGTGGCATCGAGTATTTTTTTATTTAATTGATGCGTGCGTTGTAAAACAATTAAATCTACCTAAAGTAACCATGAAAAAATTTAAACTCTACAGTGGACAGCTTGATAACTGTACCAATCAAGAAAAGAAAATCATCAGGTGCAAATATAAATCGTACTGTCCTTATAAAAAAACATAAACCTTTTGTATAAAAAACAACAAGGTTTCAAAATGCGGAACACACGTAAAAGACGCTGCGTAATTTGCAGTTAAAAAAAAACGATGTTCCTTCAAATTGGGAGTGTTGCTAAAAAAAGACATTCTTTCAAATTGGGAGTATTGCTTATGTAAAGTACCACTTTGTTTAAGTAAAACTAAAAATTGTTTTGAAAAGTCTCATAGTTCATAAATAGTCTTAAGTGTGCAGTGGTACATTTTGTAAACTATCTTTTTTTTCAAAAATTTTTATAAAATTTCAAAAAATTGGCTTTCGTTTCTTGTAAATTACATAACAAATATTATGCCCACTTGGGGTTATTTTATTTTTTAAAGGATGCCCCTCAAGGAGTTAAGAAAGTAATAATAAAGTGTTTACCGATGTTTGCTCTAGTATTTTTGTCCATTTCGTCAAAATTATGAAATAAACCCCGACAAACTTCCTTCCAGGACTCCATTCTCGCCTCCACGAAGCAATATTCACTGTCGGACGGATCCCATAGGTCCGGTCTTTTTTCAACTTCAGCAATCACTTTTCTCGTGTCCAAAAGCATTATTTTTACCGTGATAAATGTATGTAGGTATGTATGTATATAAAAGCGCTTGAATCTGAAAATATAAAAATGGGTTTGTACAAATGTCTGTGTAATAAGAGCGAAAATAAATAGTAACTTACTCGGATTTTAATGTTGGTTTTAGATTTGTCAAACTCAAGGTCGTTACGAAAACAGACTGCCTGCACACCGCTCCCGCTCCGTAACGCTTTGCTTGGTGTTGTACACGTATGCGGAGACCGTTGGGGGGAGAACTGTTTCGCAGCGGTATCTGGTAACTTAGATACGTGTATGTCTCTGCGCATGCGGCACACTGTTAGTTGACATCTAATAGGTTCTCAACAACAACAGAAAACGTGTAGGAGTACTGATTTTATTCGATGTACTCGAATCGTTCATCTATATTATACGGCAATGTTAAAATCAATATTAAATATTAATATTAAAATCTTCGATTATGTCAATTTAATATCAAGGAAAAATACAGCAAAAATGGAAATAATATTTATTGAAACAAACATAGTAAATCGCCATTCCTTCATTTTAAACCTTTGTTTCAATTTACGTTATTCGTAAATGTAAATATCAGTGGCGGCTCGTAATTTTTATTTATGTTTAACAAAAGATAAACAATGTAAGAAAAACGAATAATAAATGATAAAAAAAAATTTCTAGAAAATAACTTGTTTTTCTTTTCTTTATTTTTTATCAGTCTAGATTTGGTTCTAGGTTTGTATCTATTAATTAATGTATGGTCATTGAAGTCGTAATAATGGCGGAATAGTGGAATAGTCCTACAACCAAATTACTGACAAAAACTGTAACTGATATAACTCACTTGGGTGTTCGGTTCATAACAGGAACAAGTGGAATCGTCCCTGACTACTTTCTGCCACTTACTCTTTCCCAAGAACAGCACAATTTTACAGGTTTATCAATTAATTATTGATCCCAAACAACATATAACTTGTATATGGAGGTTTAACAGTCTTCCGATATGTTTCTGCAAGGGGATCTAACATGCAAAAAGATTAAGAAATCAGACGATATTTTTATATTTCATATTTATATGGCATTTTTATAAATATTTACATAGAAAAGTTAAAGACTTAATCTAATAAAAATAAACTGTGTAATTAAGGTAAAATACATTTTTCGTTCTTTATTCGTATAATCGACTGTAAAACTTCAAGCCGAAATGCTAATTTCTGATCATGATCCAGTTTCCTGATCATCGGTAACAGCGACATCAAAAATGAACGATCATCATCCTCCTCTTGTGAAATTTCCGGACACGGAACTGTAACCTCCTCAAATGCCGAAGTACTCACTTCCATGTCCTCATCATCAACTACTTCTACGGTTTCTATTTCCTCTTGTTTTATTTCGGACGCGTCTTGTGATGACGAGTCATATTCAACATTCACGACTTTGTCCGAATCTTCTGGTGTATTCCGTTTCAATATCTGCTTGAGAAATGACAAGTGCTTCAAATAGTTGGAAGTCCTTTTTTTCCTTTTATCGCCCGTGTCGTCCGGTGTTTTCGGTTTGTTTCCTAATTTGATGTAACTATCTCTGGCTGTCTTCCATCTTGTTCGAACTTTATGCACTGGAACAATAAACCTACTGTTATTGTGTATGTGTTTTGCTGAGAAGCATTCATATTCTAAAATTACAAGTAAGGGGACATAAAACAAAATACTAACACGTTCATACATGCCCATTAGGGATGTATCACGAATACGTTGTTTTTTTTTAAATTTAAAATTTCAAGTCGATAAACAAGTTGTCATTATAATCACATATTCTTTATTTATTTAATCACTTATGTCCAATTACCTTTAGGTGTAGGACTGATACACATACATACAAATAGTGTATAAGACCTATATATTTAATACTCATGTTCTTTCTCTTATCCCGTTTTGCTAATCATTTCTATCTTGCGCCAATTGTCTAGTCTTACACCACTGAATGCCTCGCTTCTGAGTCTCTTGCCGTACTTGTTCCTCCCATTTTATTCGTGGTCCTTCTAGCTTGTTCTTTCCTTGTATCTAGTTTCATAGACTTTTTTGCTAACCTGGTTTCATGCATCCTATGTATGTGACCCAGCCAACCCAATTGCCTTTTTCCAATCATCAAATATATGGGTTTTGTCTTTAATTCGGTCAATACTGACTGATTCCTTATTTGATCTCTTCTTGTGATTCCTTTTATTCTTCTCAGGAATCTCATCTCAGTAGCTATCACTTTACTTATGCTCGGTTTTGTTAAGGTCCAGGATTCACTGCCATATATTATTGATGGTATGGCCACTTTCTGGTATACCTGTGTTTGTATTTCCCCTAGTATCTCTTTCTTGCAAAAAATGTAGTTTTCAGGGTGTTATAGAGTCTCCTTGCTTTTCCAACTCTCTGTTTTATTTCTTCATCAATTTTTCCCGTCCCTTCTATGACTGTACCTAAATATTTAGAACTTGTGACCTGTTCGAGCTCTTGTCCTTCGATTTTAATTTCATACCGTTTTACTTTCTTATACGTAGTATAAGGAAGTATTGTGATGATGAAAATTTTCGACCTCGAATTTTTGCAGATGTCCACGTTTTGAAGTCCCCTGATACCGAAAAAGTGGTTTTTAAAAAATGTCTGTGTGTCTCTCTGTGTCTGTGTGTCTCTCTGTGTCTGTGTGTCTGTGTGTCTGTATGTGTGTGTTTGACCACGATAGCGGTCAAACCGCTGTAGATATCAATTCCAAATTTTGTATTTACGTGTATAATCTCCCTCTTGAGATCTGATTAGTTTTTCAGTAAAATCGATAGACCGGAAGTAGCAGTTTACTTCAGCGAAAAAATCGAATTTTGCCAATATTTCGTCAACTACTAAGTTTATACAAATTTATAAAGAATTCATATGTACTTAAAATTAAAATTGAGAATAATTTTATTTAAAAAGTTTTTCGAAATTCCTACCGGAAGTAGGTCTTTTACTCTTATCGAAAATCAGTTTTTTGCGAATATTTCGCAAGTCATGCTTTTTAGACAAGTACGTTACGGGTATAAAAGTATTTAAAACATAATTTTCAATATCTTTTCTATAAAAAAAATTTCAAAATTCTGCCACTTTTACTCTTATCGAATAGCGATTTTTTGCAAATATGTCGTAAGTTATGCATTCTATATATATTTATCAAGAGTATAAAAGTATTTAAAACTGAATTTGCAATTTTTTTTGTATATATGAAATTTCAAAATTCGGACCGGAAGTAGCACTTTTACTCTTAGCGAGTAGCACTTTTTTGATAATTTCTTGCAAAGTATGCATTCTATAGAGATTTATTAAGAGAATAGAAGTACTTAGAATAGGATTTTGAATAATTTTTGTAAAAGAAATTCTTAAAATTCTATAATTCATACGTATAAGAAAGTCGTGTGGTGGCCACACCTCATTTTTTTACTTTCTTACACGTAGTATAAGGAAGTATTATGATGATGAAAATTTTCGACCTCGAGAGTTTTGCAGATGTCCACGTTTTGAAGTCCCCTGATACCGAAAAAGTGGTTTGTAAAAAATGTCTGTGTGTCTGTCTGTCTCTGTGTGTGTGACCACGATAGCGGTCAAACCGCTGTAGATATCAATTCCAAATTTTGTATTTACGTGTATAATCTCCCTCTTGAGATCTGATTAGTTTTTCAGTAAAATCGGTAGACCGGAAGTAGCAGTTTACTTCAGTGAAAAATTCGAATTTTGCCAATATTTCGTCAATTACTAAGTTTAAACAAATTTATAAAGAATTGAAATGTACTCAAAATTAAATTTGAGTCAAATTATTTTAAAGAGGTTTTTCGAAATTCCAACCGGAAGTAGGTCTTTTACTCTTATCGAAAATCAGTTTTTTGCGAATATCTCGCAAGTCATGCTTTCTAGGCAGGTACATTACGAGTATAAAAGTATTTAAATTATAATTTTAAATATCTTTTGCATAAAAAAAATTTCAAAATTCGGACCGGAAGTACCACTTTTACTCTTACCGAATAGCGATTTTTTGCAGGTATGTCATAAATTATGCATTCTATATATATTTATTAAGAGTACAAAAGTATTTAGAGTTGAATTTGCAATATTTTTTGTATACATGAAATTTCAAAATTCGGACCGGAAGTGGCACTTTTACTCTTAGCGAGTAGCACTTTTTTTCGAATATCTTGCAAAGTATGCATTCTATAGCGATTTATTAAGAGAATGAAAGTACTTAGAATAGGATTTTGATAAGTTTTGTATAAAAAAATTCTTAAAACTGTATAGTTTGAAACGCTCATACGTATAAGAAAGTCGTGTGGTGACCACACCTCATTTTTTCTTTGAGAACATTAACATGGTTTACTTTTTTCGATGTTTATTTTCCTGAGTTCTTTTTGATAAAAGTCTAGGTTTTGCTGTAATATGTCTTCCGATTCTGCAATCAACATCATATCATCAGCGAATAAGAGTACTTGTAGTGTCACATCTTTCATTTTCCAGTTGCCTAATACTATATCCTTGCACCTTCCATGTATGTGTGATTCTTCTATTGATGTCTCTAGTTTCTGTGTAAATCTATTTTCTGTTATTCTAGTGAATACTATGCTTGTTAAAGTGATGCCTCTATAATCTCCTTTCCTGTACAATGGTATTACTATATCTATATTCCAATCCTTGGGTATCTTTTTGTTTTAATATATCATTCAGTATTACGTGGAGTTCTTTTGCCTTTTCTCCCATGTACTTTATCATTTCAAATGTGATATCATCATGTCCTGGCGGTTTCCCTATTTTTAATTTACCTATGGCCTGTGAAATTTCTCCTAATGATATTGGTGCAGCTCATTTTCAACATCATTACTCCCTTGGGGATCTATTTCTTCTACCTGGTTTAGATCTGCTAATTCGTCAAAATATTGCTTTTTAGTCTAGTAGCATTCTTCTGTCTTAATTGTTTTGGTGTGCAATAAAACAGTTTTTGGTTTTCTAAGTAGCTTTCTTTCATTCTAAGTTTGAACTCTTCGCAGGTCTGTTTCTTAGCGCTTTTTATTAAGTGTTTTACTTCAGTGCGAGCAATTTTGTTCTCTTGGAGGTCATTTCCTGTCTTCGACTGCAAGTATCTTCTCCATTTATTTCTCTTTTCTCTAACTTTTAATTGTATTTCTGTTGACATAACATATTTACCAAAACTAATTTTAGTCAAACTGAAAAATATTCAGGTCTCCCAGAATAGGCATAATGTTTGATTTTTTTGTCAAAAGCATATATTTTCAAAAAAGTCAGTAAAGTGATCCTTTATCGAAGGAGTCTGATGTATGAGTCAAACGAGGGAGGCGAGTAACAGACGAACCTTGGAATTGTATCATCTTTCACCCACCTATTGTAGCCATAGTATGCCAAAATACATCCGCATTAGTTTTTTTTTTTTGAAACTAAACATTTGCGTTTTACTCAGCTATTAATAATTATTTGCAAATACAAAATACTTTTCTGAAATCATGAAGCAAAATATATAATATTTTATCTTAACATGCACTTTGTTTATCTAAAAAAAACACACACATTACGAATGAAGTGAATCAACACTTACTTATTTTTTCCTGTGCTTGGCCGTCCATCTTGTCGAACCCGTCAATCAAGGCCGTGCATATCTCCATCCATGACTCATTTCTCTCCTCTCTCAATCTGTATTCAGGATGCGCTGGGTTCCACAAGTGAGGTCTAACTTTAACCTGTTCAATTAACAATTTTGTGTCTAAATTTGTATTTAAGAATGACATGGTGAAATGTTGAAATTAAAAAATATCAGTGTCCCTATATAATATGCAGAAATGTGTGAAGTATGTATCTGATAGAGTGGACGCTCAATCACTGTTCATCCCCACCTTCGTCAGTTTCGCTCGCGCACCATCGCAGCGCTCTCGTAGCTGCTGTAGTAGTAATAGAAGTGGTTATCCGCGTCGCGGAGTTTGGTATCGTCCGATATAACCCGAATGGAACGGCAGCGGACACTTCGACAGCGGTTTCTGGCCGTATGTTGGGTATAGGATATTATTTTGTAAACACTTTGCATGTATATACAGTGTCGTTCAAAAATTAAAACCTTTTTAATCACGGTACAAATTTACCACATTAATCATTTTCAGTTATATAACATTGAGGTTTTCCAAGTACTATCTCTATACCTTTTCTTTTGTATTTGTAAAAGATGTATTTAATTCATCTAAAATGAAAGTGGCTATTAGCTAGGCAGAAAACTTATATATTGTTTAACTTATGTCTCTGCTGTTTGACACTTATTATATTATTATTTTAGCGAACGCCAATGATAAATTTGAATTATAAATGACAAAAATTTAGTCATTTCTCTAAAATGCGCACTTCACAACAGAAAATGTAGATGTAGATGTCAAGTCTTATAGAATAAGATCATCTCAATCAATTTCGATCGCATGTTATTGTGATAGTACAGTAAAGGTTGCAATACACTATCATAAATTACATGTAATATACATGGGTTTATTGATAAAGTGCAAATTTGAACATGTATTGTGACAAAAAAGATTTACATCAATTTTTGCATGTAAAATTTGTAACATAGAACACGTACTATTTCTCAAGGCCATTGACTTGAATTTAAAGGAATTTTTAGAAGTTTTAGTGTTTACTATTGGTACAAAGTATCGGTTGATATGAGTGGATTTGCAACTAATATCTTTCCTATTTATACATGCGTGCACAAACTATTTCAAATTATTGTTAAATGTAGGAAAATGCACTAGTAATAACTCCTTGTTTACTAAATTCATAATTCCCTCTTTGTTACGTTCTTTCTTTTTGGATTTCAAAAGTAATGTTGTTATAGCAGTACTCATTTCTCTGATTACAACTTATTATTATAAGTAACAGTCCTACTATAGTCGGTCTCAACCCCATTATGCAGTACATGTCTAATGGCAATTGATTTCGTGGTTGCCAAGTCATCTCATTGTATAATGTCGTTACATTTCCGGTTTATTATCTGAGATTCTTTGTAATCAAAACATAACCTATACGACTATTTGTCATTCAATTGATGCATACTAAAAATTAATAGTAATATGAAACACTAAAAGGAAACAATATATGGGAAGACGGATTAGTTAAAACGGGATATTTGTAATAATATAATCCTTTGGAATTGTTCTGTAGAAATTTATTTAAAATCTAACCATAGTAAATAAATTAATATTTCAAATAAATACCTAAGGTATACAATTTTCTTCATTACTGAATATTCACATCTTAATCTACTATCCACTATAAATTTAGACAAAGACAAAGTTAATTACAAATTTATTTTTCATAAAAAGGCTTTTCCATTTATAAAAGGAACTTAAATAATACATATTTATGAAAAGAATAACAATAACCACACATACACATATACTTTTATTTTTTAATATCTTACATGACTTATATAGTCTAAATTAAAAATTAATGTTAATGTACATATATTCCATTATAAATTTAAAGACACAAACTCCTGACAAATTCATTCTTCAAATATATACTTTCCCATTTATAAGAACAAGATAATAATACACGATCCTATACTAAATTTAAATGACTTAAAATTAGTTTTGGGTGTTATAATAAATACATGATAACATTTATGAAAGAACTAACCACGACCAAACAAAGGAATAGGTCCATATATTGTTTTATTTTTCTTCAATCACTTAAAGAATCTTGATCTGATGATAAATGTGTGACATTAATTATGAACTCTTCAACATCGTCTTGCAAGTTATCTACTATACACGTTTCACTTTCGATGTCTTTAACGTGGCCAATGTAATTCTGCCAGTTGTTTATGGTTACATTTAGATAACCCCCCACAATTAATTGTTCAATATCTCTTTGGTTGAATGTCGTATTGTGCATTTGAACGTAGTGTTTAACTTGTACCCACACCATTTCAATTGGGTTTAATTCGCAATGATAAGGTGAAAGCCGAAGAACATAAATGCCCTTTATTCTTTGCAACCTCATCAATTTTGTTTCTGTCATACTGAGACCGAACCTCTTGCACATAAGCCAGTAAATCTCTTTTTAACATGTCGTTATCTAGTGGTATATTCTTCTCGATAAGCCATTCAATAATTTGATCTTTTCTCCATGCTACTGTTGGAACCTTTTCTTATTTTCTCGTATGATATGAGGAATTATCGAGAACAACAACCGAGTTCTCTGATATATTTGGAAGCAGTTTATTCTTGAATTGCTTTCAATTGCATAATCCTGGTGACATTTACTTTGTGTAATTAGTACCAACATTCTCACTACAAGTATCGTACATATATTGTGAATTTATCGAACCATGTATTACGGCAACTGTTACAACAATTTTTACATTCGTTTTTGTATCAATTTTACATGTAAATATTTGATCGTGTATTGTCCACTTAAGAAAATTATTGCATTAATATAGGATTTATGTTTATCAATTCTTGTTAATTTACAGGTGATAAATAAAACAACTCACATTATTAGTAAATTTTAGTGTTTTTTTTTGATTTTAAGTACTACAAGACTTTCCATTATTCTGATTTATATACAAAATAAAAAATATAAAGACGAAGGAAAGGCCAAATTCACCTGTGTATGGTGAATATAAGTGACTTAATAATATTATCAGGTACGTTGTATGTATTAGGAGATTTTTTTTTGTTTTTTGTTAACATAAAATACATAACCTTAAAACTTCAGTCATTTATTTAATTTACCAAAAGTACACATAATTTAATTAAGGCACAACAGAAGATGGCGTATTCTTCAATTTCATCATCAATTGCAACATTTCAAGACGAAAAGTTAATTTCTGGTCATCATCAAATTTCTTCAACGTTGGCAGCATCGATATCAAAAAATTACGATCATCTTCATCGAAATTTGAAATTGTTAACTGTTCGCATGACTTTATACTATTTTTAGTAATTACGTCGCGATTGTCTTCACTATTAATGTTTAATTCTTCCTGCTTAAACATGGCGGGCCCATCGTCCTGGCTGGATTCATCTTCGGTTGGAATTTCTCGATCGTGATTAGAACGTGATTTTTTCCTGTTTATCTGCTTTATGAACTTCAGTTGTTCCAGATAGTTGTACTTGTTGAAATTTTTCGCTGTGCCCAGAGTTTTATGTTTATTTTCTATTTTAATGTAACTGTCACGGGCTGTCTTCCATCTCGTGCGTGCTCTGTTCACTGGAAAGTAAATTGTAAAATTATTACATGTCGGTCTCCTACATTTTATTTTAAAATAATAGATGAAGTGCGAGTATTTCTAGATTTGAAAAAAAATCCTTGTTTATTCAAGAATGCCATAACATTTTTCTTTATTTCAACAGAATTTGGGATTATAAGTAGTGATTGGCGGGGGGGGGGGGAGTACGACTACATTTTCAATGAGACCAGACAGATTCGAGTTTTTTCGAGTCTCGGAGAAACTGGTGGGCAACACGGTGTGCCCGACAGTCAACAAAACACGAGTCTGTCTAGTCGCATTGAACGTGTACTCATATTGTCTTGACCATCCCTACAATTATAAGTAGGTTAGGCGACACTGTTGCAAAAATCAGTACTGGGATTCCGAGCGGTCTTTAAAATTGTTTAAATTTACGATTTCTTCTAAATAACAAACTAACGAAGCAATGACAAAGAGATGTCGTTGAAATATTTTTGAAAATTACACTAGCCGATAATTTTATTTTTTTTAACTGTTGTAAAGATGGGTGAACAGTTCTTACAGTTTTTAACTGAAGGCATAACCAAAACAAATCTTTCATCTTTCACACTCCACTAGTAGATAAACAATAATATTGTATTTAGAATATTTGTTATACAAAAGTTATAATAAGAAATAGAAAAGTACAAATATCTTGACATAACAAATACTTTAACGTTTAATTAGTATCAAGAATACAAAAACACTTAATTGCACACAAAGGAAAATTGTTGATATATCAAAGTTTTGCATAAATAGAGTTCTTTCTTCCTTTTGTGTTGCCTGTTGCCTTCTATAATGAGAAACCAGCAAAAATCTCCCACCATGACGAGATCCCGCCTACCTTGAGATCATTTCTCCATCTCTGCAATCTCGTGATGGAACCTTTCCCCCTGTTCATTACTCGTCTTTCCTAAATTAGCAAAGATCCAAATGTGAATGCAAAAAAAAAAGGAATTTCTGCGACATTTGGCGCCCTAATTTTTATAGTTTTCTAGCAAATTAGCCACGATATCTTGTTAGTTTTCACACTTTTGATTTCCCAGAAAATATTTGCAAACATTTTTTGAAGAAGTCCATGCTGCCAGCTCTAAATCATTCATGTTACGTTCAAAATGTTCATATTTGAACAGCTTCCTAACTTGTGGACCAACAAGTATTCCTTCGTAAACTTTCGTATCAGACAGCTTTGCAAAATTATCCTTTAAATATTTAATGAAACAGTTGCCTTCTTTATTTAGTGCTTTGACAAACTGTTCAATCAATCCTAATTTAATTTGTAGAGGGGGTAGAATCACCAAGTTAGAATTCACTAGCGGCTCAAATTTTATATTAATTTTCCAGGAACAGTGCTGGTCCATGGCTGCCATTCTTTTATTTGGTAATTATGCTGAAATGCTCAGCTATTCCACAGATACAAAAAACAACAATATTTGGTAAACTCTCCTTGCAGTCCAAGTATAAGGAAATAACCTTAAGGTCACCACATATTTGCCAAAGATGATTTGAATAATGTATGAGATTTAATATAGTTGACATACTGTCATACGCTTCTTTTGTCTATGTACTTATTACTTCCTGCATTCTTCCATTCATACCTCTTATAACTTTTTGGATATATTCTTGAGGCATGGCTTCTTACACTTCTGTTATTGCAATCTTAAGTTCATGGAAATTGGATGGAGGGAAATTTCGTTCTCAAACGTGCTGTTTAAGATTGGCCCTAATGTACTCAATCGGATTTAGATGGGGACAAAGGGAAGGCCACCAACTGTTGCTATTTGTGCCTCCTGAAGATAGTTAGTAACTGTTCTTGCAACGTGGGGGCGAGCATTGTCATGCATTAAAATAGATTCATTGCCATTGAATAAGATACAACATATTTTAAGATGTCTTCTACGTGTCGATCTGCTGTAATAGTGCCTCTATCGATAAATACTAATTCTGTACGAGCTTCAAAATGAATACCAACCCAAAGCATTACCTATCACTAGTCAACGGAATATTTCCGAACAGATTGAAAATCGCTAAGGTGATACCGTGTTTGAAGAAGGGTAAATCTAGTGGCGATGTTGCTAGCTACAGGCCTATATCTCTATTGCCAGCATTCAGTAAGATCTTCGAGAAAGTAATTAACTTGCGTCTGCAATCATTTTTGATCAAATGTAAAATAATTAACTCGGCCCAGTTTGGGTTCATATCTGGAAAATCCACGAAAGACGCTATGTATAATGTATTAGACTCTTTATATTGTGCGGTCGATAGTGATTGTTATGCGGTGGGAATGTTTTTTGATTTGACTAAAGCATTCGATTTGTTGGATCATGATATCCTGTTGTATAAAATGGAACGCTATGGCGTTAGGGGGGCGGCGCTCGACTTATTCAGATCTTATCTCAGTGGTAGATCTCACGTTACCGCAATTGTTGGCAGGGTGGGCGACACAATTAAGAGCAATGTTTCCAAATTGGCGTCTGTGGGTAGGGGCATACCGCAGGGATCCATTCTCGGCCCTACTCTTTTTTTAATTTATGTCAGTGACTTACAGAATCACATGAGCTATTGTACTATTACACAGTACGCGGACGACACTTCATGTGTAATAACAGCTAAATGTAAGGAGGAGCTCGTTGTGTTGGCATCGCGTGTGATTGCTGATATGCAGTCCTGGTCATTAAAAAACCGTCTCATTCTTAATGCAGATAAGACAAATATTGTCACCTTCTCCAAAACTAAAAATTTGGATTACAGTTTGTGTTTGAGCTTGGGGGGCAAATCATTGACGGAGAGTGAGTCGTCCGTCTTTCTGGGTTTGACGGTGGACAGGTGTCTGCGTTGGGGTGAGCATTGCGTGGGTCTATCTAAAAAATTGAATCCCATGTTGTATGCTATTGGTATGCTGAGTAGGGTTGTCTCTTTGGAGAGCATGAGATTATTCTATTATGGTTGTATCGAGTCACGTTTAAGATATGCGATCATTTTCTGGGGATCATCTACATACTTTAACGACATTTTCATTATTCAGAAACGTATGTTAAGAGCCATGAGGGGTGTTTCCTCACGTAGTAGTTGCAGACCTCTGTTCCGGGAAATGAATATAATGACGGTTGCCTCGTTATATATTTATGAGTTGATTATCTTCTTGCTCAAAAATACAGATAAATACAAGCGCAATAATCAGATCTACAACACTATGGTGACGCGTCATAATAATGACTTTTCTGTCCCGCTACATCACTCCAAATTTTATGAAAGATCTCCGAGGTACATGGCGGTAAAGGTTTATAATGCATTGCCGGCTAATTTAAAATCGCTAAGCGGTACAAATCGCAGTGCATTTAAGAAGCAATTAAAACTTTATCTGTTGGAAGGAGCCTTCTACAGCATTAACGATTTTATAGTTTGACAAGTGTTATATATTGTACCTGATCTGTGTATTTTTTTTAATGACAATGTCAATGTTCTTTTGAATTTATGACAATAAAGATATTATTATTATTATTATTATTATTATTACCCCACATCATTGAAAACTAACACGATGGGAAAAATTATATTGAGCATAACGGTCTCCTGGTCTTCTCCATACTCGACCCCGTCCATCAGCACCAAATGAGCAAATTCTTGACTTGTCTTTAAATAAAATGCGTTTCCATTGTTGTTACGACCAGTTGCGATGAATTTGAGCAAATTCAAGTTAGCGTACTCGATGAGATGTCGGTGAAGTTTAGAGCCAATACAGCTGGTATGTAAGCTTTCAAGTTGGCTCCCTTTAACCTTCTTCTTACTGCCCAGTCACTTATATTGGTTTCACGTACTTCATATAAGCTGTTACGAATTTTTACCGTAGTGATATGTCTGTTTCGTTACGCAGCAGATATAAAAAAAGCGATCGTCATATTGAGAAGTGAATCTTTTCCGTTGATTCGGGTCCTGGTTTAAATGAACCATTCTTCTGATAACGTTTATACACCAGTTGAACTTTGGAACGACTAATGCTAAGCTTTGTTGCAATATATCACTGACTTTGTCGATCTTCAATTTAAGCAACAATTAGAGCTGCTTCAGTTTCAGTCACAAAAATAATAACCAAAAAGTAAAAACACTCACATGATCATTCTAACTGATTGAAATACTAATAACACATGTGGAGAAATCAATAATACACACCCAATGAGAATCAAATAAAACTTTACCAGAATGACAGAAAATATGATTCTCTATCGTCTTAAACATTATTAAGACTACTACGTTCTTATCAAATAATTACAAATAAGTTTTAACATTTCTGAGAGAAAATTTAAAAAATATTTAAGTGGACCTATTTTTTTGCTCGCCGATGTATAATAAATAATATAAACTATATCAGTTAAAAAGAAATAAATCCAAGGAATTCTTACTTATTTCATCTTGAACATCGGAATCCATTGCCTCAAAATTTTCCACTAACTTGCTGCATATTTCCGTCCACGATTCGATTCTCGCTTCTCTAAGCCTGTAATCGGGATGTGAAGGGTCCCATATGTGAGGTCTCTTTTCAACCTCGGTAATTAACGCTTTAGTATCGATATTCATTGTATGTATTTACAATTAATTATTATTCGTGCTTGTGTGTACAACGAGTAAATGAAAAAGTCCGTTGAATTGTTAGGTATGTTGTCGAGTCGTTAATGTGATACGCTCACAGTTAACCCCGCTCGCTCCTGCGGCTACTACTCCCACTCTCGTGCTACATTCGAGACAGCCGCTTGCGCGTCCGTTGCGACCCTCCGCTCCGCAAACTCCCAATGCAAGGCATAATATAAAGTTGGATTGGATTGGCGAATGATTCTCGTGTATTCGAGTAGCGCACTCTAGCGGTTTAAATAGATGATAGGAACTGCTTATGATATGAATACACAGTTACGATTTAGGTTATGTAGTCACAAGGGAACACGCAAAATCTATAGTTTCAGATTTTAATGAAACTTTTTAACCTAACCAGTTGGTTATTTTTGTATAAGAAAAATATATTTTTTGTACCAGTAGTAAAAAATCATAGCATTTTTACACATAACAAAGCGCCACGAAATGACATTTCACGACCTGGAACTAATAAGAGGTAAATAATGAGGCCATTATTGACCTAGGGAAATAATGAAAACAAATAAAACGAATGCCGCAACCATGCAATCGCAGTAGTATGTATGTTAAGTTGTCCACCGTCAAAATTCATTCTAGTTTATTTTTATTTAGATCTATACCACAAATCATACATACCTAAAATCTAAAACTTTTAAATGCTCGACCTTTAAGTTAAAATAATTAACTGTATTTTAGGTTAACAAAAGCAGAATATGTTTCATAGTATAATTGGAAACAATATCCTAACCCGTAACTATTATAGATGTAAAGAAGGTAAGTAAATAAATAACTTTTATTTTAGGTTATGTAACAATAACAAAATATGTATAATATGGAAATAATATAACACGTAACTATTACAGATGTGAAGAATTATTTACTTTATTTATAAAAATTGATAGTGCAATTGTGGCATGTCAAATTTATTGATGGTTCAATTCTATTTGAAAAACCAGGATTTTGCAGATCTGTGGGCACATTAATGATAGTATTATTAATTGAGTTAATTTCATGAGTATTTACGATATCTTCAGTCGAAGTAGATCCTGATTGTACTGCTGATGTTGATGGAATTTGATTATATCGAAAATTCCTGTATATATTGCAGGTGTGGGTGCGTAAGTAGATGTAGGTAGACCTTGTAACATACATGCTATATTTTTTTTATTTACTAGGGAATCTTCGATATAACCTTCAGCTACACTAGAAGATTTCCAACCACCATGTTGTTTTAACTGAAGGATATTACCACCATTGACAGCTAAAAGTGTAGCCGAGGTTCTACGGAAACTATGACCTGTATATAACTGTGGATTTTGTAAATTTAAGTAAAGAGCAATTTTTTTTGGCATCTGTCCTACTGTGTTATGTCCAATGTGTTGTCTAGTACATTTACCGTTACGTACACTAATAAAGAATTTTGCTATATCTGGAATTGGTCTAATTTTTAAATAGTTTTTAATTATTCTGATCCAAAGTGGCTCCATTATTACAAACTTTCGAGACGAACCATTTTTGCTATTGCGGATGTGAATAATAATTAAATCATCTTTCATGATGACATCAGCAATTAATAAATTACACAGCTCATCACTTCGGCATGCACCAGCAACACCAATTACAAGAGCAGTCTACAAGGTTATATATTGTCAATAATTTCAAAGTATTAATATATAAACATACTACCTTAGTTGCAATGTAACATGTGTCGGGTGCCTCAGTAAGGAATTTTATAATTTCCTCTTGAGTAAATACTAATGATTTTTTGGGCTTATAATTTTCATTTTTTCTTTTTAAAAAGGCAACTAATTTAAAATATTTTGATATGTTAATATCCTCTTTTAGGCCAAGTGTAGCTTTCAACATCGAATAATGCGCCCATAAAGTTGAGGCTTTTTTATTTTTTGAATATTCTTGAAAATAAGCCAGAAGTACATTTTCAGAAGTTACTACTGTATTTTTGCTATTACACCATTTTTTAAATTCTGTATACGTTTTCATATATAAATGTTTAGATTTATGCGGAAGGAAGTTCTCAACTGCCTGTTCTGCAATCTCGCGCATTTCAGGTGGTGTACATCTAAATACTTCAGACATTATAAACGGAATGAAAAATAATTTAATAAATACTTGACTTTTAGTTTCAGCATTTATGTCAAAACTTATTTGTCAACATCAAAATATAGCCTACTTATTTCTTTATATGAAGTTTTATTACAAGAGCATTTTTACATATATGAGTAAATTTATTCATAATTATTAAGGTTTCAAGATCCAATTAGACTACTGGTACAAAAAATAGTATACATACTACGGTTGAGAAGACTATTATTGCCCTTGTGGTTTAAATTCCTCGGCGCTGTGCGCCTCGGAATTTAATCTCGCCACTCGGGCAATAATAGTCATCTTCTCAACCTTGGTATGTAATATACTATTTTCTAGCAGCATATTATTCCAGTATTGGATTAACCAGTTGGTTATTTTTGTATAAGAAAAATATATTTTTTCTAGCAGCATATTATTCCAGTATTGGATTTCAGTCACCTCTAAAGTTTGTACGTTCTTCAAGTTTTCTTTTAATACCTATTTGGCAAATATCTTTTCTCTAACATTTATCAGCATTATTCATAACCAAATTTGGTGGCTATTAAGATCCAACTAAGGCCCTACTAAAAAAAGTTGTATTCTTAATGGTATTGAATAGCGTACACTGATAGAAAAAAAGTGTCAAGTTAATAAAGAAATGCAACACTTTTATGTAGTTAAATATGAGCAAGAGACCAGTATCTTCATTCAATGTTCCGAAAAGTGTTACTTATATCGGAAATAATAGTTGAATGAACATTTTGAAGCTCTTGAACTGTGGTTAAATATAAAATCAGGATAAATTGGGCATATTGCCGTGACCTTCACATTTTTGAACATGATAATCTTAAGAATTACTCTAGTTATTAAAAAAGGAGTACTAATTTATTTTAAAAAAATTATTCAAAGTTAGGTTATAAGTTTAAAATAGATACGTACAGGTAGAGTAGGTTGCCAACATTTAAGGATAAATTCCTTCATTAAATTGTTGGTATATTTTATTAAAGTAAATATAAATATATCAGATATAATACAAACACTAAATAAACCAATGAACTTTAATTTTATAGAAAAGACAAGCAAGAAATATGGTTTGAGTATAAAACTTCAGAACCTAATTTTACAGAAAGCGTTAGAACAGCTTAAAACATTTTAAGAAATGGACCATTATTCAAAAATAAAAAGGTATTAAGAGTAAATAACAGAGAAAGAGTTATGTTAAAGGATGGGACAATAAAAAGAGTAAATCATTTAAATGCTATCAAATTATATGAGCAAGGTGAAATCAGGTGTGCCCGAGAAGATGACACAGTCTTGAATAAAGAAATAAATTTAAATTTGAACGTGAAGAATGGTACTGATGCATAAAAATGATGCTGGTAATAAAACTTAATACATATATAGCAAATACCTGCATTTTATAAAAAAACAAGGATATAAATGTCACATTTTTTGTAAGAAATATTAAATCGTAAAAAAAACATCTTTTGTAAATAATAATATAAGTTTAAAAGACATTCGTTAATTCTTTTATGTATAGCCTAAGTGTTTCGAAGGCACTGGAAATGGTCATGTGTGATTTCGGTACCTGCAAGAGAGAAATACAACGTTAATGTTTGTTTATAGAGTTCTACAAATAGATGTTTTACCTGAGGAAAGAACATGGCTGGAGAACAGAGGGAAGGTGATAGTACGGGTAGTTCTTAACAGCAAGGACTTGGCAAGGAAAATCCACATTGTATATAACGTCTTTCCTTTGCTACCAAACCGACGGGTTTCTAAAAGAAAAATCAGAATACAATTAATAAATGGCGAGAGGAACTATGTAACAAATAGTGAAAAAGGCAATGTATTTATATACAAATACAATGAAGGTTTTTACTGAAGAGGAAGAGAAGAAAAGATACACTTACCTACAATGAGAAGCAACAAATTAGCAGAATTTTTCCACTGCAGAAACGAGCCCAGAGGTTTCTGATCAACTTGCCATAACGATTAATGTCGAGATTGATTTCGAAAAGTGGGTATACTCACCATGACGACGTCTAGTCTAGACATGAGCCGAAGTTATTCACTACAACCAAGAAAAGTATAAACGTAATAATGAAGGTCATTCATATAGAACAAAGATCAGCGACGCACTAAGCAGTCCCTTTCACCATTAATCAGCTACGCAACTATATGTAGAAAACTGGATTGCTAAACTGTAAGGAATAAACTGGGGAAAACCTTTAATGTAGGAGAAAAAAACTGCTACTACAAAAACAGTGTTACACGCTTGTTAAACACGCTAATCCCAAGAATCGAAGGCCAATATATTTAGATTATTCATGTTTATGTATATATTTTGTATTTGTTTGTTTATATGTATTCTTTTGTGTTTGTCATATGGATATGAGTAAGCATAGTAATTGTAATGTTAAATACTCAATATAAAGAGTCTAACGAATATTACATACACACCTATACAACGCGTCCCAAAATTCGCTGACCAGCTCCACACTACGGTTTGAAGTAGCGATAAAGGAACACGGAACAAATATTTAAAAAATTCCACATTGTTCATTCTAGAAGATATTGACCTTTTTGTAAAGGTAAATTTGACAACACTTTTGATTTATCCTAATAATGTATAAGGTACTAGAGTTGCCCGTATCCATGGCAATAAGAGAGAATAAGTGTAAATTCAGGACAACGTTGCCATATGTTTTTTCAGGTAAAATTAGCGTAAAATGATTTTCTGGAAATTGTATAATTAGAAGAGCGATTAATTACAAACCTGGTTATAGTTGCTCAAAATTGTTATCCCACTGACCATATCTAAACCAATCTTTAAAATGTTTTATAGTAATTTAGACAAACGACATCTAAAGTGTTAACTTTGAATATTAATTTCTTTGAAATTAAGAGCGATGGAAATTTTCCATATTTTTCTCATGATCCTTGGTCCTCACATAATAACGTACTATCCAGTTGTTCAGCAAATTTTGGGACACGTTGTATAGTTTAAACATTATTTTATGTACTTTTATGCAATTTTTGTCTCATAGTTAATTTTTCATTTTTTTGTACGTAGTATAATGAAGTATTGTGATGATGAAAATGTTCGAACTCGAGAATTTTACAGATCTACAGGTCTACGTTTTGATGTCCCCTGATACCGAAAAAGTGCTTCTCTTGGAAACATATCCGGCTGTCTGTGTTGTATGTGTGTGTCTCTATGTGTGTGACCACGATAGCTCCAGATCTGAGATCTGATTAGATTTTTAATAAAATCTGTAAACCGGAAGTAGTAGTTTACTTCAGTAAAAAAATCAAAATTTACTGACTTAGCTTACTCATTCTCCCACTACACTCACGTCTTCCATTACTCGATTTCCACTGCTGCGATCACTACACTATCTTCTCTCACTACTCGCAATCCTTTCATTACTCTTACATTTCTAATTTTTTTTTTATCGGTGCTCGCACGATGTATTGAATCTATCCAGATTCCTACACGCAAAGTACATGGTGGCGCAAAAGTACCTTTACGAGATAAAATTAAAAAAATCATAAGAAAAGTTAATTACATTTATATTTTGTAACTCATAATACAAAGCTTGTTTCTTGAAGTTTTTCTTCAACTATATAAGAAAAGACTGCCCATGGATAAATAAGAACATAGTCAGTGAAGTCAGGAAGATAAATGATTTATATAAAAATCATATTAAACACCCCAGAAACGAAGAAATCTATAACAGATACAAAGATCAGAAAAAAACACACAAAATATGTTATAGAAAACACTAGATAAAGCATTCAAGAAATATAAATCAGAACCGAAAAGACATGGAACTTAATCAGCAAAGAAGTCAGCCAAAATCAAAGTAATAACAAAAATATAAGCGAAATACAAAAAGAAAATGGAATGATAACAACTGTGCCCAAAGAAATAGTAGAAGAAATCAACAAATACTTCGCAAATATAGGTCAAACCATAGCAGAGGAACAAATGTCAAAGAACACAAAAGCCCCACTAACAACAAAGATGAAGAAACAAATACCTGAATTAAAATTTAGAATGGTAACTCTGAGAGAGGTGACAACAATGATAAATCAATTAAAAAACAACACAGCACCAGGATACGATAAAATAACAACAGCAATAGTTAAAAGGAACAAAGACGTACTATCACCAATTTTGACCAAATTAATTAACAACGTTATACATGATGGTGAATTCCCCGAATATCTAAAAATACGATTATTGTGCCCATATACAAAAAAGGCAACAAGCTGAACGTAGAAAATTATCGTCCTATCTCCTTACTATCTACACTGAACAAAATCTTAAAGAAAAGCTTTCAAATTCAATTGTCTGATCATGTATCAATGAATAAAATTGTGGACTCGAACCAATATGCTTTCCAGAAGAACTCCGGTACCACATCTGCAACACCAGATTTTATTAATGAAATTAAAGAGAAAGTGGAAAAGGGAAACACAGTAACAGCAAAAAATAATTGAAACTTATCTAATGAATCGTCCACAACAAACAAAAATAAACAAAGTCGAAAATGATGTACGTTTTGCCAAATATGGAATACCATCAATGGATATATTTGCATTACCACTCCATGGCAAAACATACGGATACAGTAACAAAAACCCCCACATAATAGAAAACCACATCAATAATGATTTGAAGCAAATAGAAGAATGGTGCTTTAATAATCTAATAACAATAACCGAAGATAAGACAAGCTTTATGATCTTCTCAAATAAAGCACAAAAACCAAAACTAGATATACAATTTAAAGGCAAGAAAATCTATCAAAGAAAACAAATAACTTATCTAGGGTTAGGAATCCAAGAAAACTTAAAGTGGGATGGTCATGTCCAAAACCTTGTCAAAAAGAACTCAAAAGTAATAGCTGGAATATATAAAATTAAAAATATAATACCACCAAGCATGAGACCGGCAATATACCACGCCATGTTGGCATCTCATACGAAATACCTCGTTAATATATGGGGCCAAACAACATCAAAAAATATAAACAAATTACAGCGAGAACAAAATAGATTCATAAAACTAATATATCGGAATACCAAATATTAAAAAAATTATAAGAATTAAAAAAATATTACTGATAATAATAATAATAATAATAATAATAATAATAATAATAATACATATTGATACACAATACTGATACATAAAATAGACAAGGGACTAATCAAAACAAAAATAAAGCTACAAACTAACAATGAAATACATAACTACCGAACGAGAGAACACACACACAAAAGAGCAAAAAAACACAGAAATAGTAAGATGCGTACAAATACCAACAGCAGATGCGATAAAGGACTACAACAAATTAACAACAAAAATAAAAAACATGGTCCACCATCACTTTCACAAGGAAATCAAGAAGAGCATATTGAAAATATAAATGAAATCGAGAAGAAACCTGAGAGACAGAAACAAAAAGAAGAAGAAGAACACACAGGAGCCCTCAATACCGCTCATGCGGGAAACTGGAAAAAACCAGGATCTTGCAATGAGGCTGAGAACCGAAGGGGACATGTTATGTACAGTATATGTATATATCTATATATGTATCTATATGTATGTACGTGTTTTTTTAGAATAAAAATGTTTACTTTAAAAAAAAGGTTATTCCCAAAATCTCTCGCCTAATATTGGCTCTAAGTTGTTCCAAGCATTGTGGCTTGTCTACGTAAACTATTTCTTTGAGACAGCCTCAAAGAAAATAATCTGGAGCAGTGAGATTTGAGGATAATTTCGTCAGCTACTAAGTTTTAAAAAAATTAAATGTATTAAAAAGTGAATTTTAGATCTCTTTGTCTTATCGAAAAACGGTGTTGTGCAAAGTGCAAACATCTCGCAAATTATGCATTTTATACAGATTTAACTGAAATACAAAAGTATTTAGAGCGCGAGTTGTAACAATTTTTGTTATAAGAATTTGCAAAATTCGGACCTGAAGTAACACTTTTACTCTTATCGAAACACAGTTTTCTATGAATATCTCGCAAATTATGCATTCTATACAGATTTGTTAAGAACCCAAAAGTATTTAGAGTTCGAAATGGAACATATTTTATATATAAAAAATTTCAAAATTCGGACGGGAAGTAACACTTTTACCCTTATCGAATAGCAATTTTTTTGCAAATATTCCTAAGATTATGTTTCTATACAAAATTATAAAGAGAAAAGTACTTTGAGCTAGATTTGGTATAATATCTGTATAAAAAATTTTCAAAATTTGAACCGGAAGTAACACTTCTACTCACAGGTATATTTTATTAAGGAATACAAAATTTCAAGTTTAATTTAGGACTTTCGGAACCCACATACGTATAAGAAAGTCGTTTGGTGTCCACATCTCATTTTTTTCTTATGATTAATCTTCCTCTGTACTTTTTACTTACCTTCTCTCTATACATGGGCGAGATAGGGGAAGTGGATACGATTTCACTCAGACTAGACCGACTCGTGTTTTGTCGGCTCTCGGGGAAACCGGTAGGTAATACGGTACCCGAGAGCCGACAAAACACGAGTCGGTCTAGTCTGAGTGAAATCGGATCCACTTCCCCTATCTCGCCCATGTATACTTCTCTCTGAATTTGTATTAGGAACTGCACACTTCAAACGTAGCCATCCATGTTCAAGGAAAAGTAAATGACGTATGACGATTTTTTCTTTACCATATTAATTAACCACAAAAATGGTAAAATAAACAAATAAAAAAATAGATAGGAAACAGTAGCATATATAACTATGTTTTATGTTGTCCAAGCGATAACGTGTGGCCTTTTGTTGTACGATAAGATAAAGTCAGAAATAAGTACTTAATATGGTTTGCTGTGTACTGATTATTGTTTTAAAAATATAATAGCGACGCGCAAACAAAATTCCTGTTACTAATAATAATTATCTAAATATAATTACGTTTCAGCTTGCATTATGTCATCACCCCGTTTAATCTATATCAATTACACCGAAACATATTGCTATATAACCAAAAACATCGATGCAGCTATTATTGCAGGCATTCCAAATAAAGTTGTCAGAATATTTTATTCGTCAGTAGAAATAATCTCATATTATTAAATACAGAGTGATGATAAAAAAAATAACATGGAAAATGTATAAAAAGCGAGGGGTCTATATCCCACGATATACAAATATTTGAACCGTGGACACCAATGAGGTGTCCACAGTTTAAATATTTTACAGAAAAGTTTTCCCCCGTAAATATTTTCATCCAGTAAAATTTTAATTTTTAAGTGATTTTTAGGGGGCGGACATGACCGGTTTAAACTACGACGAAGTTACAACGCAGCAAAGAAATAATGTAAACAACTCCCACTTACTGAATAGCACTAATGCGTATGGTGAACTGCAACATTTGTTTACGCCCGAGACGTGCCAGAGAATGAGAGCAAAAAATGCCCATAAAATAAGGAATTGATGAGTAAAATCCTTTCTACATCGGCGTAGATAGGAGCGTGAGGGTTTTTTTTAATTTATTATAATTACCTTATATTTCGCATGAGAAATAATATAAATATTTACTGTTATTTAGTTTCAATAACATACGCGTACATTTTTAGTTATCATTTATTTAAATCTAGAACGTTTTTATGTTACTTTTTCTGATATGAAAATGAATTGTCAGTGATTCCGAAATTTATTACGAAGTCTGTAAAATATCGTTACAGAATGCCAAAATATCGCACGTTCGTCACTTAGCTTTGCTAAAACATACACAGAAATAGTTTTTATGCAGAGAATTTCGATAGTTTACAAAATTTCGTTATATGTTTAAATAACGATGCTCGAAGTATTTCTGAGTGCAAGGAACTAACACAAATCCCAAAATTTAAAAAATGAGGTGTGGCCACCACACGACTTTCTTATACGTATGAGCGTTTCAAACTGTACAATTTTAAGAATTTTTTTAATACAAAACTTATTCAAAATCCTATTCTAAGAACTTTCATTCTCTTAATAAATCGCTATAGAATGCATACTTCGCAAGATATCAAAAAAGTGTTCCTCGCTAAGAGTAAAAGTGCTACTTCCGGTCCGAATTTTGAAATTTCATATATAGAAAAAATATTGCAAATATAGTTTTAAATACTTTTGTACTCTTGATAAATATATATAGAATGCATAACTTACGACATATTTGCAAAAAATCGCTATTCGATAAGAGTAAAAGTGGTACTTCCGGTCTGAATTTTGAAATTTTTTTTATACAAAAGATATTTAAAAGTACGTTCTAAATACTTTTATACTCGTAATGTACCTTCCTAGAAAGCATGACTTGCGAGATATTCGCAAAAAACTGATTTTCGATAAGAGTAAAAGACCTACTTCCGGTAGGAATTTCGAAAAACTTTATTAATACATTTTTCCTCAAATTTAATTTTGAGTACATTTGAATTCCTTATAAATTTGCTTAAACTTAGTAATTGAAGAAATATTTGCAAAATTCGATTTTTTCACTGAAGTAAACTACTACTTCCGGTCTGCCGATTTTGCTCAAAATCTAATCAGTTCTAATCAGAGATTATATTCGTAAATACAAAATTTGGAATTGATATCTACAGCGGTTTGACCGCTATCGTGGTCACGCACACACACAGACACACAGCCATTTTTTTGAAAACCACTTTTACTTTCTTATACGTAGTGTAAGGAAGTATTGTGATGATGAAAATTTTCGACCTCGAGATTTTTGCAGATGTCCACGTTTTGATGTCCCCTGATACCGAAAAAGTGGTTTTTAAAAAATGTCTGTGTGTGTGTATGTCTGTGTGTGTGTGTCTCTCTCTCTCTCTCTCTCTCTCTGTGTGTGTGTGTGTGTGTGCGACCACGATAGCGCTCAAACCGCTATAGGTATCAATTCCAAATTTTATATTTACAAAGATAATCTCCCTCTTGAGATCTGATTAGATTTTCAGTAAAATCGGCAGACCGGAAGTAGTAGTTTACTTCAGTGAAAAAATCGAATTTCGCCAATTATTCGTCAACTACTAAGTTTAAACAAATTTATAAAGAATTCATATGTACTTAAAATTAAGTTTGAGACAAATTGTCTTAAAAAAGTTTTTCGAAATTCCAACCGGAAGTAGGTCTTTTACTCTTATCGAAAATCAGTTTTTTGCGAATATCTCGCAAGTCATGCTTTTTAGAGAAGTATGTTCCGAGTATAAAAGTATTTAGAACATAATTTTCAATATCTTTTGTATAAAAAAAATTTCAAAATTCAGACCGGAAGTACCACTTTTACTCTTATCGAATAGCGATTTTTTGCAAATATATCGTAAATTATGCATTCTATATATATTTATCAAGAGTACAAAAGTATTTAGAACTGGATTTTCAATATTTTTTGTATATGTGAAATTACAAAATTCGGACCGGAAGTAGCACTTTTACTCTTAGCGAGTAGCACTTTCTTGATAATATCTTGTAAAGTATGCATTCTATAGCGATTTATTAAGAGAATGGAAGTACTTAGAATAGGATTTTGAATAATTTTTGTAAAAAAAAATCTTAAAATTGTATAGTTTCAAACGCTCATACGTATAAGAAAGTCGTGTGGTGGCCACACCTCATTTTTTTGTATCAGGGAACCTCAAAACGTGGACATCTGCAAAAATCTCGAGGTCGAAAATTTTCATCATTACAATACTTCCTTATACTACGTATAAGAAAGTAAAAAATGAGGTGTGGCCACCACACGACTTTCTTATACGTATGAGCATTTCAAACTATACAATTTTTAGAATTTTTTTATACAAAAATTATTCAAAATCCTATTCTAAGTACTTTCATTCTCTTAATAAATCGCTATAGAATGCATCCTTTGCAAGATATTCGAAAAAAAGTGCTACTCGCTAAGAGTAAAAGTGCTACTTCCGGTCCGAATTTTGAAATTTCATGGATACAAAAAATATTGCAAATTCAACTCTAAATACTTTTGTACTCTTAATAAATATATATAGAATGCATAATTTACGACAATTTGCAAAAAACCGCTATTCGGTAAGAGTAAAAGTGGCACTTCCGGGACGAATTTTGAAATTTTTTTTATACAAAAGATATTTAAAATTTTCATGTAAATACTTTTATACTCGTAATGTACCTGCCTAGAAAGCATGACTTGCGAGATATTCGCAAAAAACCGATTTTCGATAAGAGTAAAAGACCTACTTCCGGTAGGAATTTCGAAAAACTTTTTAAATAAAATTGTTCTCAATTTTAATTTTAAGTACATATGAATTCTTTATAAATTTGTATAAACTTAGTATTTGACGAAATATTGGCAAAATTCGATTTTTATACTGAAGTAAACTGCTACTTCCGGTCTACCGATTTTACTGAAAAACTAATCAGATCTCAAGAGGGAGATTATACACGTAAATACAAAATTTGGAATTGATATCTCCAGCGGTTTGACAGCTATCGTGGTCACAGACAGACAGACAGACAGACAGACACACAGACATTTTTTTAAAAACCACTTTTTTGGTATCAGGGGACCTCAAAACGTGGACATCTGCAAAAATCTCGAGGTCGAGAATTTTCATCATCACAATACTTCCTTATACTACGTATAAGAAAGTAAAATCAGTTGTTATTCCTTCAGGAACACTTTGGAAATTTGCCTAAACTAATCACATATTTTGAAAATCGAATCTCAAATTAAAAAATGGATTAACCACATTAGATGTGGTTATTAATAATTTCAAAAGTATTCCAAGTGACTTCGGATGTGGCCTTCGGCAAAAGTTAGACGCAGTTTTTAACAGAAATCTAGATTTAATAACATTGCGGCAATTGTATATGCTAAATACGCTGAAATAAAATAATATTACCAGTACGCACCTATAACCAGTTGCGATGTAGAAAGGACGTGTTCTATCTACAAGGATGTACTTAATTCAAAGAGAACAAGTCTTACAGAAGAGAAAAGAACAAATAATAAGGTATTTCTTATTTTATAGATCACCAACCAGTTGTTATCCAATTATATAAATAAAATTGTAACCTCTTTAAAAATACAACATTTCAATAGTGCGCCCATTATCCTAGGTCAAGGTTCACAATTCAAACAAACCAGATACTTCTTTTTATCGCGTGTAAAGTATATGGAGTTAAAAAAGAGACTATTTCAAAGTAATTTTTATAAAAGTTGTGACCTTTTTTGGTATTAGGTATGGTATTTGAAATGTATTCTGACGATTCATTATAGTTTAACACATTAAATACTTGTATATTTAGATTTATAGGCAATATATCTTTGTGTTTACAACAAACAGTTACTGTATTTTCTTCATTATTCTGTTGAAAATCTTTATAAACTTGAAGTTTAACTATATCAGTAATACAAAGAAAGCAATATACTTCAAGGAAAGAAATAATATTTAAATTGTATCCAGCATAGAAAGTTATTTTAATAATGGTTTTGCATACCGTATGTGTCAATTTTCATTAGCCATAGGCGATCAATCCATGCAATATGTTGCAACGTGGTATACCTACTTTCCTTTCCAATGCCAGCGACGCGACAACCGACACATGCTCGCAAATACAAGTTAGCACTTAGCAGTAACCATTGGACCACCGACCCGTGTGTTTCTAATGCGTTCAGAAATAATATTTACGAGTTGCAAGGATTTGTTTTTTTTTTCCTTTCAGTAAATGCAGAGAATTATTAAACTACGTTCACGCTGCATGACACAAACAAAAGCGTAATTCTAATAAAATTAAAAAAATAACCCTAATAAAGTAAATAAAAAAGGATTCCTCCCTGCACAGCAAGACATTACCCTAGGTGGTCGTAGAAATTTACTCTTACGTTTTCTAACATGTGAGCAGTTACTGAATTAGCAGCCTCAATTATTTTTTCTCTCAAGGCAACTATGTTTTCTGTTCTACCAGCTTCATGGGTATAAACAATATTTTTAAATATCCCCACAAAAAAAAATCATTTGGAGAGAGATCAGTAGATCGCGGAGGCAATTTGATGTTAACCGTTCCAGTAATAAGACGGCCAGGGACCACAACGTGTCCCCACCTAAACATTGAATGCAAAATCTGGGTCGGGATCGGAGAATATCGTTGTGATGACGGTTGTTGTCGGCATTAGTGACGGACAGTAGGGGTAACACGTTGCCACGTATTATATTCATACGTATAGATCGCACGTAAACATTGAATCCCTATACCTAATGATATTTGACACATGCGGTATACTGGTTCAGTCAAATTCTTTAATAATTATAATTTCATGTTCTTTTAAAGAATCTAAATGTGAAAAGATTAAATTACTTTCTAGGAAGTTATAAACAAAATCTTTCAGAGAAAACGGTCACAATTTGTTGTAAACATAAGGTTGTAATGTTTATAAATCTGAAAATACAAGTATTTTATGTGTTAAACTATAGTACATCATTAGAACACATTTCACACATTATACCTACCACTAAAAAAGTCAATTTATGTAAGCACTCTTTATTAAAATACTTATAAATACTCTCTTAATTTCACACCATATAATTTACACGGAAAAAAAACGACTGAGCGGTTTGCTTGGATTATGAACCTCAATAATGACGTCAGAGAGTTGTCGCGCATTTCGAAAATGATGCCTCTACACAGGCAACAACAGGTTGTGTGAATAAAATTCCAAGTATTATACATATATTTACATGTGATGTTTTTAAATTATTTCCATAAACATAATTTAATGGGGAAATGGATTTTCAAAATTATTTAACTGTGATTGAGACACATCTATAAGCGAAATGAATTCGTTAAATACTGGATATCATATCTTCTAACTTTAAATGGTAAACAGACTCTACGATAGACTTTGGGTAAACTTAATAATGTTTATGTTATATGAACTGTGAGTGTTTGTTAGTGTTTGGGTACTCCTTCTTGTGGGAAAAACAATTTCCACTTTATAATACAATGCTTATTGTCTTCATAGACAGATAGCTTATTACTACGAAGAAAATTCATCAGCCAATAAAATATCTACTATATTCTTTTGAACTCTCTTAATAATAGTAGTTCTTGCTAGAAATTTCCAAAGTCCTGCCCGCTGTTTTGGCGTTATACAAGTTTTTCCAAAAATACGTAAACAGACTTATTGCCATTCGAGCTAAATTTTGAAATTAAAATATTTTAGTACTCTAGGTTATGTACAAAAATCATAAACTGTCAATTATTTATAAATTCATTAATTTTGCAGATTTTTCGCTAAATCTATAGTTGCTATATTACGGAGCTAATTTTTTTCGTTACGTTTACTGTCAGAGCCCGCAGAAAGTTCTAAGACTATCCTTGTTCACCTAAATCTGTCCTCTATTACTCATGGGCGCGCACGATTTTGTGGGTGAATACTGGCAAATATTTATTTTTATATTTAAATGATAATTGCATGTGAATATATAATATATACGTGTATGTATGTATGAATATTTGTCTATTCAATATATGGATATTGCAAATATTGAAATTGAACCGAACTATGTGAATTGTTTGTGAATTGTAATATACCGTTCTGGAAACTAACAAACCATTATTTGCGACAGTTACTAGAAAAATATTGTCAGCGTTCTATACCTGCTGAAACTAGCGTGAGGGTGAAACTAAATTCGGTGTATTTGAAAAAATTATACACAATTCAGAGCGAACTTAAGGGCAAGCATATCTGGATATCAACTGATGAAACCACGGATGCCTTAGGTCGATCAGTAGTTAATGTTATTGCCGGATCTTTGAGTACAACTGCTACTAAAAGTGTTTTGGTTCTTTGTGAAATAGTAGATAAAGTAAATTACGACATAATTTCAAAATTAGTGCTAAAAGTTGTGGATAATTTATTAGTTGACGCAGAAAGTGCTGAGAAAGTGCTCTTACTGGTAACTGATGCCGCACCATATATGTTAAAAGCCGGACGTACATTACGATCATCCTTGCCGAATTTAATCCACGTTACCTGTTTAGCACATACCATGCATCGAATTTGTGAGTACATTCGTGAAAAATTTGACGATGTTAATACTTTAATATCTTATGTAAACCAGATTTTTTTAAAAGCACCAAACAGGATAACATACTACAGAGAAACTTGTCCTGATTTACCACTACCTCCACAACCAGTATTAACAAGATGGGGCACTTGGATATCGGCATGTGTTTTTTATCACGACAACTTTGAAAGCATAAAAAACGTGGTATTAGGGTTGGATGACACAGCTCAAAGTGTTATGAAATGTAAAGTACTACTGAACAACGATATACAGTTAAAATTGAATTTGAATTTTATAAATACTTACTTCGGCTTTATACCCCAGACTATAAAAGAGTTGGAAAAACAAGGATTACCCTTGACACAATCACTGGATATTTTTAATAATGCACTGGAGAAATTGAAATGTGTTCCAGAAGGATTTGGGCTTCAGCAATATGTTGAAGGTACACTGCAAAGAAACCCGGGTTACGAAAGGTTAAATAGAATTTCATCTTTAATAAAAGAAAACGAACCTAGAGAAAAAGTCCTTGATATAAATTACCAAAATTATTACTTTGCCCCTGTAACTAGCTGCGATGTAGAACGGACATTTTCGCGTTATAAGGACATATTATCTTCCAAACGACAAAGTTTTACAACTGAACATTTAAGACAGTATATATTTATTTCTTGTAACAAGTAAGATAGAAATAATGTAAGTTTTGCTATTTTAATATGCAATATATTTATTTTGCACTATAACTAACGAATAACCGCTTGCGCCGCCTATGAATGTTAGCTATCTACATAAATTTACATATTTTGCGTTTACTAAAACCCCCATTGACAACATGCTTATAAAATCGCAATGTGCGAGATTATATACCGATAGAACCACCGGCCATCTGCCTATAGGGAATTGTATGCAGTACACATTTATATGTACATTTATGTATCTAGTCCTACCGTTTATCAGAAGCGTTGTCTATGCCGACGCAAGGGATCGACAGTCAACCGCGTCAGTCGTGTCTTGACTGCGGTGGAGTATACTCATAGTTGGTCGAACTTGCAAAAATACGCAAATTCTTGCTGTCTGCATCTTTAGGGTTTAGAATTATTTAGAGCTCAGTATTTTTTTCTGTTTTTTTACCGAAATTCATTTACGTATTTACTATGCCGTTAGTTTATAGTAAAGAAGAAAAAATAAATATTATTAAATGGTATTACTCATCTCAAGGAGGTACGCAAGAAGTGATTGGTCGTTTTGTTTTTTCGTTTCCTGATCGTCCAGTTCCCTGCCGTCGGACGATACTAGATATCATACATCGTTTTGAAAAGTCGGGCTGCATTAATGGATGTTCGAAATGCTATCAGAGTAATTTCCATCCTATTTCGGAGGAAAGAATAGAGAAGGAAGTCAGTGTATGCGCCTTTGTAGAATCAAGTGAGCCCTGCTCTAGCCGCCAAATTTCTGAACAATTAGGTATTCCAAAAACCACAGTTAGGCGTATATTACACAAAAAGAAATATAAGTGTTATAAGGTTAGAAAAAATCAAGAAATATTCCCAGATGACCAGTTTAGACGTCTCGAATTTTGTGAGGCTATTAGAGAAAAATGTGATAATGATGATAATTTTACACGAAATATTTTGTTCACTGACGAATCAACATTTTCCCTTTACAAACGCCATAATCCATCTGCCGTTCGCTAGTGGTCTCAGAAAAACAAACATTTGAGTAGGGATGTCAACACTCAATATCCACAGAAACTAAATGTCTGGGCAGGAATCTTAGGGGATCACATCATAGGGCCATTTTTCCTAAACGGAACATTAAATGCGCAGTCATATTTACAATTACTGCAAAATCATATTGTTCCTGCAGTGCGTGACCTTGCTGTAAACTTTAATGATATTTGGTTTCAGCAAGATGGCTGCCCAGCTCATAATGCCAGAATAGTACAAGAATGTCTTTCATTGCATTTTCCACATACCATTAGCACTAGAGGTAATATTTCTTGGCCGCCTAGATCCCCTGACTTAACGCCATGTGATTTTTTCCTTTGGGGATATTTGAATGAAACCATTTATGTACACCAGAATGAAAGACCCCGCACATTAGATGATTTACGAATGCGAATTACACAACTCTGTAATAGTATTTCACCTGTAACTCTCTCTAATGTACGTAGAGAATTTTACAACAGACTGGGCTACTGTGAGGCAAACAATGGAGGCTTGTTTGAAAGAGATATTTATTAGCCTCTAGAATTCTATTTTATTTTCTCTAGAATTTTTTTTGTTTGACATCAATTATTACTTTTTGAACGTTTTTTAATTTCTCCATGTTGCTTCCTTTTTAGAATTATTTTTCTTATTTTCTCTTGGTTTAGTAATTTGCAATTTAATTTTATTTAACTAGGTACATTCAGAATCACTAGTTACTACTTCTTTGGAATCTCAAACCTTCGTTTTCATTACAAATCTACTACTAATATTTCTACAACACGAAACATTATGCCGATGATTGATTCTTACAAATATCTACGAAATGAAATGGCAATATCTGTGTCATATTTAAAGATTAAATATGCTTTATCGACGGATGTGTATTTATTTCTTTTTACGCCACAAATTATTATTGCCGGTACGTAGATATATACGTAGGCGTATATAAATGTGTACTGCATACAATTCCCTATAGGCAGATGGCCGGTGGTTCTATCTGTATACAAAATTGAAATTTTTTTTATTTTTATATTGTAAGACCGATTGTATGGCTCCGATCCCGACAATGTTTACATAGTATCGTAAGTTTTTTACACTATATCTGCGAGGCGTATTTCCATATTCTGTTTTAAGAGTAAGATTATGTTTTTAATGGTATTGGAAACTCCTGCTCTCGTCGACTTGTGTCCCTAAATTATACACCGTTTGCGGGCTTTTGATTAGAGTATAGAAATCGGGCAGATTCCAATCATAATTTACGATATTTTGCAAAATTTAAACGCGTCCTAACGTGATTGACTTTGAAAACGGTTTTGATTAGTCATGATGATACGTTTTACGAATTAATGATTGAGAAAATCAATACTGCCACCCCCCATTAACAGGATCATACCATTATCTTGATGTCCGCGTTACGGTACGGTTATAGGTTAGAGGGGAGTTCGCAGTGAAAGAAGGGAGATGCGTATAAGCCACACACGAAAACACTTTCAGCACCACGACCTATCTCAAGCGACGTCAAACGACGATACGCTAACGATCTATTCCGCATTAACCATACGCTTTTTCCTTTACATTATGTCGTACTTACATTAGAACAGCAAACACATATATATAGATTGAAGTTCCCCCCACCATCAAATGATATAAAAAATAACGACGCACATGTCAATAAGCATATAAAAATTACGTTTTCAAACATGAAAGGGATTTTTTTCATATGAAATTTAAGATATCCTTCGTTTCCCCATGTACCCCCCCTCTTCACTAATTATTTTGGAAATATTCTACCAAAATAGCCTAGTAATCACAGTCACCAAAAACGGCTTCATATTCACCCACTACCTCTCCTGTAAACGAGCGCTTGCTGTGCACGCACAAGGAGTTCATCCTAAACGTCCAGAAATAACCGGTTTTTTGAAAAGGGGGAGAATGGGGGATCTCTGTTCTCTCGAGTGTCGGTTACGCAAACCGGGCACGCCGCGTTCGTTTCTGACTATTTTTATTTGGACATAAACAACGCTTCCAAAATTACGCACGCCATAGGTTTTTGGCTGGGGCACGGTGCGGTGCCCCCCCCCCCTGCGCCCCTTCTGTGCCAGCGAGTGGGAAAATATAAATAAAACGCCGATCGCGGGGGCCAAGAATAGATTTTTAATGCTGCGTATTGCGGAGGTGTTCTGTGTTGAGGAGAATTTGGATATCCGATGGGATGTATTCAAAGTAGAGCTAAATAATAATGAATATTATATCGTTTACGTCGATACGTTTGAAGATTTTTTTTAGAAATAAATACGCATTTAGTAAAATGGTTCTTAAAATTCATGAAGAAAATATTTAGGCTGATGCGTAAATAGAGGCCGCAAAAGTAAGCAATACGGTTGCGGCCCAGACTTTAGGGCTCCTAGAAAGTCAATCAAAGACTGTACATATAAATTATTTTATTCTTAATAATTCGTAGCAGGGTTGGCAGGGTCAATCGACATGTTTATCAGTAGCACAAAGTATAATCACGAAGGCCTTTCGTTTTACATGTGCTTCTGATGTTTTACTTCACTTCAGTTGCGAATCGTTTTAAAAATTGTGTGATGTGGAAATGCACTTTATGACGCACTTCAACAAAATGTGAAGTAAATATAACGCGTCTCAGTTTTATTGAAACGTTTCATATAACATAAACACGACGCACTTCAATAATTCCGAAAAGAAGCGAAACTTTCGTCGAGTTACCTACATTTCTGTTGACGTCATAAGTGAAGTAAAGCACATGTAAAACGGAAGGCCTTATGATAAAAAGCATTAAATGACTTGAGAAACGACAATATTATTAGACCACTAGTTGAAACTGAAACTGGCGAGAAAATTACTGTTTTTCTACATGCAACATGTAAACGTTTACTGGCGCGAAAGTTGAACTGGCGTTGGAACTGGCGCCACTGAATCCATGCACGTGTAAACGCGCCTTAATAGCAAAACTCGTTTTAAATACGATTATTACGATTAATGAAAAATGTGAAGCACCAAACAAGAAGAAACTGTAATGTTGAAAAATTGAAATCGGAAAAAATAAAACTCATCTGCGAAAGAAAATTACAACAAACCTCCAGTAAAAGAACATAGAGAATGGATGGAAAGGATTAGGAAATAGTATGATTGAAGCAGCGGAAGACGTTCTGAGAAGTACGGTGTGGGACAAAAGCAATTTCTGGGTTGACAGCGAACGTGAAACACTCATAAAAGGGAAGGAAATGGAGGAAAACAATAAAGATAATAAAAATTGTTCAATTTGGTGCAGAAGCAAACAAGCAGAAAACAAACTTCAGCCAACATTGAACGAAGTGAATAAGAAACCAAACCATATAGAGATTAACACACCGACGACAATAGAAGAATTCAAGGCAACAATAATGTACACCTGAAATTAAACCAATCTCCGGGACCACATAGATTAAATAATGAACTGGGACTGCAAAAACTGCAGGGGATAATTTTGCTAAACACCGCATAAAAAATGTATACTTCAGACGACTCTACTTTTTTATATGAAACAGAAATTTTAGTTTTTGATGATATTTTTCTTTACATACATACTGGAATGTACAAACAACGTAGATTCACCACCAAATAAAACAGATTTTATTGGCGTCAGCCAGTCCACATATATTGCAGGTGGTACATGTGTTTACTGCTATGTTTATTCTTTTTAATATTTTATTAAATGGGATATTTTGAAGTCGGGTGGTGTTTGCAAACATGTCTCTATGAGTGTTTGTGTTTATATGGGTATGATAATTACCGTGTCGGTATCAGACAAAAAAATAAATATGTAAAAAAAAAACTATTGAGCATTCAAAAAGTACAATAAAAAAGAGGATTTTCTGGATTTTGTTATGCAATGTATAATTATAACAAAAAACATATGTATTTTCAATTAATAATAATAACATTTACTTTTTTATTACAGTACATCCAGATCATTCATTGAATAACCTGAAATAAACTCATTTTAGGAATTAAATTAAAATGAAATACAAGTTGTACATACAGTATGTGTCAATTTTCATTAGGTATATGGATTCAATGTTTACATGCGATTTTACGTATACAAATAATATGTGGCAACGTGTGTCACCCCTACTATCCGTCACCAATCCCGACAACAATCGACATCACAACGACTTTCTCCGATCTTCCCACTTCTACATTAAATGTTTAGCTGCGAACACGTTGCGATCTAGTCTGCAATAAAAGCCGTCATCATCAAATGGCCGCCGCGATCTAGTAGTTTATTATTATTCTCAGAATCCTTTTTTATTTACCTTATTTTTAATTTTATTAGAATTACGCTTCTGTTTGTGACATGTAGCGTGAACGCAGCTTAATAATTCTCTGCATTTACTGAAAGGAAAAAGAAAAATCCTTGCAATGCGTAAATATTATTTCTGAGCGCAGTACAAACACCCTAGTCAATAGTCCAACAGCTACTGCTAACTTGAGCTTGTATCGCTCTCGCGCTCGCATTGAAGAGGAAAGGTGGGGTGCCATGTTGTCACGTATTGCATGAATTAATCGCCTATGGCTAATGAAAATTGACACGTGCTGTATGTATACCTATACACATAAAAAATAATATTAAAAAAGTCACCAATGTTATATAAGATCCTTTTTACATGGCACAATTCAGTTTTAAAATTATTTGTTGGTAGCAATTTATTCATTTGGTAGATATATACAGAGTGAGTTATTTCCGTGGATAAAGACGATTTTGCCTTCATGAATAATGATACCTACTTCGAAGCGGTTTTTTTGCTGTAATGGATATTTTTTAGAACTGGAAGCGCCTTTTATATTTATAAAATGTATTATACAGAATGTTTCATAAGTTGGTGACTGACCATACTCATAGTTTTTTAAATGGAACCTCCTGTATATTTTCACATTTTTTTATTCTCCGTATAATTATTAGATAAAAAGTAATAAGATAATATAGGCCTAAAGTCTAAAGTGTTCGATTGCCATTTTTCTGAAAATTCAGTGGTTTTAAGAAACTATATTTATTGAAAACAACGTATTAGATGGCCGTATTTTTGGTAGTGTTGTTTTTAATAAAAGGACCTAATATAGACATATTTTATTTTTCTCTATTACAGTTGCATGTGCAGAACTGGATTAAACTTACATGACATATTTTTGTCTAAAAGTCAAGTGTTTCAAATGGAATACCTGTATATCGTTTCCGTTTTGAATTGCTTACTAAATTTCACACCATTATTTTCATCCCGGAATTTTTTTCAAAAAGTAAGCAGTTTGGTGTCCAAAATATAAAGTAACAATATTTTCGTTCAGTTATGTGCAATTGACATTGAACTTGATAAAAATAATTATCATTTCGTTTTAGCGAAAATATCTTACTTTCAAATATGACAAACAGGCATTTGATTTCAATTAAACCGTCATCATTTATAAGTCTATCCCGATTAGATCCTAGAAAATAATTAATACATATTTTTTTTCCAACAAAAAAAAACACATTGTCTAACTTCATTTTCAATTAGGTCTGAAAACTCTTTCCTAGCTATAGGTTCGTGGTCTTTTCCATAATCGGTGTACGTGTTCCCAGTAAATTTTGAATGTAGCATTCCTTTGATAATCTTTTTATTGGATGTGCTGTGCTGCTCATTTTACAAATTATTCCAAATGAAGATGCAGACAAATGTTTCCTTCTCTCAGAAGATGACAAATTGGAAAAGGCTTGCTCCACGGTTACTGACGACAACTGATTAATTTGGCTTTCTGTTTGTAATAGTGTCTTTAAAAATGAGGGTTTTTTTCCTGAAATTATTCTGGGTCTATATCCAATGCATGCACATTGACTCCATAGTCATTGTCGTCTGAATCACAATATTTTTTTTTAGTAGATTTATCATTAGCCTGTGAACAATTGAAGTTGTGATACAATCGATGCTTCTGCTATGGTTTTTTCCACGACGCTTTACGAGTTGTTGCGTAAATGTATTTGTGTGAAACCCAGGACTCTTCTTTGTTATTGCTTTATGGGCTTACGGGCATAATTAAAGAACTAGCTAGTTCCTTAAGTTGAGAAACTCCGCCACCAACGTTCATAATTCCTATCACTCCAGCACCATTAGTATTTAATTAGCCATCATTTCTATCATCTTTGCACATTTCACACTCCAAAATGAATTAGGATATAAATCACTGGAATTCCAGGAGAAAAGGTTATGGTGTTGAAAATTCATGGCTTGTTCAGATAGAAAGGGAACATTTACTAAACGCCTGCCATCTCCATGGTGTTTTCAGTTCTAAAAAATTTCGACAATTCTACATTCAAATTTTTAGTTTAAACTTGTTATGGTACTTGTTATGGGACATAGACAACTGTTTCGTCGGCATCCTCATTATTGGTAAAATCCATGGAAAAATCACAATCGTGGAGACGGTGTTTCAGCCATGGAAGTGCTTGGAATCGGGGTGGTTCGAATCGGATCTACATGTTTGAATGTAGACCCGATTTTGATAGGAGTCTTACTATGTGTTTGCAAAAATTCGTGCCAAAAGATAATCATTAGTTAATTATGAATAGATTTTATTATTAGGTGATAAATATATAAAACAGGTTTACTGTGATTTTGATTTTACAAAAAAGCAACAGTTCTTGAATGTTTACAACATTGTTAATTACAAAAATGAATGATTGTTTTGCATTCAGATTCCTAACATTCTACAAAATTACCTAGTCATAAAAAACAAAACATCTTTTCAAAAGTAGGCCAGTGTAATTACTTATTTATACGGATATAATAACTGATATTTAAATGTATCTGAACTAATGAACCCATTTTACATTTTTTTTCCTAGGTTTGGAAAATCAAATTTTGGAATTTTTACCTATTCCCACAAAAACGTGCTAAATTTAACAGATGATTATAGAAGTTTGCAAACACTTAATAGTTCATATCAACATGTTAAAGAAAATAATTTATTAATGGTATACACTTGCATTTATTTAAATAAACATTAAGGAGTACAATGTCAAAATTTACAGCATTACTTCAGTGATAAAATTTCATGCTTATAAGAAACAATATGTTTTTATAATCCTCCCAATCACTATCAGAATTTTCAGTTAGATTTATTACCAATTCTGCATCGTTTCTACCAAACCCAACGTCTCGATGCCACCATCATTTTTTTTTATATCGACCTCAATATGCTGTATACTGTTTGCCCAAGTTTCGGTTATTGTAGAAAATGCTTCTTGCCAGAAGAAGAAGAACTGTTTTTATACAATTAATCAAAGCAAAAATAAACAAGAAAATTTGACAGGAAAAATATACACAACACACGCCTTTTTGACAGATATGATTTATCTGCCAACACCGAATTGAACTATTAGTCTATTAGAAATATGTAAGAGAGGAATTTAATATTGAAACGGAAATTATGTGTTTATTTGCTATGAATGCGTATATTACGATCAATTTATACTTTTTCTCTTTAAACTAATGAAATAAGAGCCCTCAAATACGAGTATAATTTAACAAAGTAACTTTTTTAGTTTCTCTAATAGTTATGACAACATGTAAACGTCATCAATGACATACAAAAAAACTATGGAAAGAACACCTATTTAATTAAATAACACAAACAGTGCGAAAATAAAACTGATAAATACATAGTAAAAAATGAGGTGTGGCCATCACACGACTTTCTTATACGTATGAGCGTTTCAAATTATAGAATTTTAAGAATTTTTTTATACAAAAATTATTCAAAATCCTATTTTAAGTACATACTTCTATTCTCTTAATAAATCTGTATAGAATGTATACTTTGCAAGATATTATAAAAAAAAAGTGCTGCTCGCTAAGAATAAA